>WOXC01011191.1:0-532581 GCA_011680675.1 Gymnobelideus leadbeateri | reverse complement strand
GTGAGGTCTACTGGAGATTGTCAGGCAAGGCCCTGATGACCGACAGCTTGTTGTTTGTGTTATAATGGAGTTTCTCTTTCAGCCTAGGCTCACCCAGGTAGCTTCTGAGATCCCTCCCTCCTCTGAGATTATGTGAATCTGTGTCTATAAGTGTGGAAAGCCACATTGCAAATGCTGAAAGATTCCACCCCTCTTGCCCCCAAATCACACATAAAGAGCGACTTATTTGTTTCTGTTTTTGAAGCTCGAAGGGGTCGTGATCTGTGCTGGTGGAGGGTAACCCCACACCCATGAAAACACAGATTCTTGAAGGAAATGAATGAATAGCTGGCTAAAAATCCTGCTTACCTTGGTTTGGGTGAGTGTTAGAAAAGCTGTAGATTGTCTTGAAAGGTTTATAAGCTGTTTTCTGAGTTTCCCACAGAGGTGGTGAGGGAAGAAGAGGGCGTGGGACTGGACGAGGCAGGGAATGTGTTTGACTCCCTGGATGCCTGACTCATTGGAGAAATATTGGGATAATGTACATACACACACACACACACACACACACACACACATACACACACACCTCTTACAGTAACGCAGAGCTTTTTGTGTTTGAGTGAAAGGTACTCAGACATTAAGAGCAGACAGTAGAGCTGTGGCAAATTCAGAAACCACTAGGCATTACTCAGAGCTCCTGTGAGATGAGAGAGGTCATAGGGTTAAGTAGCAATTGTGGCCATTAATGCATTCAATTAAAAAAATTAATTTGGGGGAGTCACTACCCTGGCTTCTTTCCCAGAATGTCCTTCCTGTAGGACGGTGGGGGAGAGGAGTGAGGACAGAGTGGAGAGAGCATTGGGTTGGGACTGAGACTGGCCTGCCTTCTTTGTCATCTATCCAAGCATCACTTTCTTCTTCTGTACTTGGAAAGACTAATGCTTGATTTCAAGGCATGGTTCCCTCTCACAAACTCTGCTCCTGCCATATTGGCTTCCTTGCTATTCCATTTTCCTGTCTTCACCTAGTTTATCCTCCATGCCTACAATGCCCTTACCCCTCAACTGTGCCCCCTTGGAATTCCACCCTCCTTCCAGGCTCAGCCCAAGTTCCCCCAGAAATCATTCCTTTATCAGCCTTTCCTGCATTGTTGGCATTCATCCCACTCTCTCAAATGATTTTATGATGTATGTATAAACACACATGTATGTATATCCACTGCGTATTTATGCATGTAAACACTTCTGAACAATAAGCATTCTTAATCTATTTTTTTCTCTTACATCCCAACCCATAAAGTGAGATTCATGGATTCATGTACAACCTACGGTATAGAGAACTGTTCTAGAAGCTAGGGAGACCTGGGTTGAAGTCACATCTCTGACACATGCTGACTGTGTGACCCTGGGCAAGTCACTTCCCTCATCAGTGCTCTGGGAATCTCTCTATAAGTTGTAAATAAGGTGCCAACCTGCATTGGTACAGTGAATTTCTTCATCTAGGAGTGCCCTATGTTAATAAAATCCCAGGTCTAATCCTTATCCCTATATGTATTTATGCAAGTGTTTCTATAAATCTGTATCCCCCTTTATGCACTAACCATTCTTCTCACCACTACAGCTCTCCACTGATATATCATTAAGAAATGGAAGTCATACAAGGTCCATTGTCATAGACTCACCTGATTGGTGGACAACAAGGGAGTTGCACCAACACTTCTGGCCAGAAGAAGAAAGGGAAGATCTGCCCATGTTCCATGGGATGGTCCGTTATGCCTCCCTATGGTAGGTGACCTTGGGTTCTCCAAGGCCATGAGTCAGATGTGTAAGCTCAGACCCAGCTGACCAGGCTGGATGGGCCTAGTCATGAGTCTGTCTATCATTCAAGGCTCAGCCTGGAAAGAATCATCAACAGGTTGGCAGCCAGGAGGAGAACTCAGGCACAGCCACAGAAACTCCTGCCAGCCACTTTCTAAGTCCTAGAGAGGTTTCAATCTGTGTCTGTAGGAGGTAGAACCCAAACACAAGAAGACCCCAAAGTCAGGAAGAACTGCTGTGTTATCTTTATCTGTGTACATGCCTTCTCCATCCCTTTGCCCAACCTTGTTGTAAGGCCATTGAGGGTAAACGTATTGTTTCTCTAACTACCTCTGCCTCTTCCAAAGATGGAATTTCACATATTGATAGATGCCCAAAGGATGGGCATGACATTGTCAAGTGTTTTCTATGTGCCAGACACTGTACTAGGCATTGGTGATGGCTTCGAAGAATTTACATTCTAATTAAATGAATGAAGAGCACACTACAGCCCCTCCATTGTTCCATAGGGCCAATATGTGAAGCACCAAGGAGAGACAGCTAAGCCTTCTGGGACAATCCCTACCTCCAGGTCAAAGAGACATCTTCCTTTGAGCCTGCACAGCCAGTTTAGTTCCTTTTGATCTGATTTGGTTTGATTCGAGTCAGTTCAATTAAATATACGTTTATTAAGCACCTACTTCATAGTCTTATGCTGGGTGTTTGGAATACAAATACCAAATGGGAAGTCCCCGTCCTCAAGGAGGACCTTAGCTCTAAATTCAATATAGCAACATGATCTGTGTCTTTAATGTATTTATTATGTCATGTCATGTCAACAAGCATTTGTTAATCACTTACTGTGTGCCAGGCCCTGTGCTAAGTGCTGGGGATATGCACAGAAAGGCAAAAAACAGTCCCTGCCCTCAAGGAGCTCATAGTCTAATGCAAATGTGTACAAAAAATGTATATTTATGTGTATACACATACACACATACATACACACATACATAGACATACATACACACAACACATACATACGTACATACATATACACACATACATATCCCTCCTGGAGTCAAACAAATGGGGGTGAGCTAAGGTTAGCACCACAAGATAGATTTTAAAAATAATCCTAATTATGTAGTAAGAATGGGAAAAGGGAGCTCTAGTGGTTCCTAGAATCACATACATATATTTGTATATATACACATGTGTGTATTTATAATATATACACACAGAAGATACAGTGTCTCTTGTATAGACACATCTACACACACATATGTGGACAGGATGTGTTGAAGAAAACCAGCAGAGGGAAGGCAGTGGGATTATGGATGAGATCGAGAGCTTTTCTCCCATAAGACCCCTACTGTGGTGTCTTATCCACTGCTAGGCCATGAGCTCCTGGAGGGCGGGGATGGGGTCTTACCCAACTTTGCATCTCTCCCAGCCGCTGTCACAGGGCTCTCCACCCTGCAGAGGCTTCACTGAGGTCGACCACATCTATACTTGGGGTAGGAGGGGCAAGGAGGAAAGGTCTGGCCAGAGACTACAGTCCCAGGGCCTTGGTTATGAGGGCAGTGGTCCTGGCAGGGGGCCCAGGGGTCAGAGTGAACCCCAGCACTGGGCAGACTTTAGCCCTGCATAGGAGCCCAGGCTCTGGAATTCCGGCACTGGCTGAAGAGCACGTTTTTTGGCCAAAGCGACTTCTGAAAAGGTGCTGTTCTCCTCCTCGCACTTGAAGCATAATATTTGCTCCTTCCCCATCCAAGTCTCTGGCCTCCTTAAAGCAGCCGTAGTTTTCAAGCCCTCACTTGAAGGACACTGTTTTTCTTCCCAGGCCCTGGGGGAAGATGACAAAACAGTCCTTCCTTGAAAAAAAAAGGATTTTTTTCCCTTCATAGGATGAATGAATAGTGGCTTTGTTTTTGTTTTTGTTTGGGGGTAAAGAGGAGGTGGAAGGAAAGGGGCTATATTTAAAATAAATAAAAATAAAGTTCTCTGGTCTGCTTGAGGAAAATCATTCTGAGCAGCTCATTAGACCAATGCTGTTCCCTCCCAGAACAAAATAAATAGACGTGAGCTGGCTTTGGCCCTGCTGAGACAGATTTAGAAAATAATCATAATTATAGAGTTAGAATGGGAAGAGGGGAGTGAAAGGCTGTTGAAATCATACATAACATATATATATATATTATAGATATGTGTCTATTATAGGGATATTCACATGTATATTAACTATATACCACATGTGTATCAGTGTATATTATAGTACATACATGCATAATATATACATGCATAATATATGTGCATACATATGTGAACACCCATGCATATATGTATGTGTGTGTAAATTGGGCACGTGTGTGAATATATGCACATATATCTATTTCTATGCACACATACACACAGACATCTATATCCTCCTCTCTCCTAAATAGGACCTGTTTTCTTGCCCTCTGGATCTGGCCCCTGTCTCCTTCCCATGATCCAACCAGGGAGGAGAGAAAAGAGCTTCTTTCAATGAATGGGCAGTTCCGGGCTCTGGGCCTGGGGCACTCCCCGGCCATCCAGCCACCTCTTGGCAGGCATTCACACAGCTGGGGCTTCACCCTTGGAAACAGCCTTCCTGGGATAGAGGGAGGGAGGGAGAGCAGGAGGGGAGGGAGCTTGGAGGAGACAGGGGCCACTTCCAAGTCTCAGAGCTCCTTTGCAATGGGGCCGGCATGGGCAGGCTAGGTGGGGCCAGATGGCGGGCAGTTGGGAAAGGCAGAAGGGAAAGGGCAGAAAGGTAGGTGGTGTCCAGATAGGCCTAAATTTAGAGCTCAGAGGTACCTCAGAGGTCAGGGGACTTCTTCAGGCATCATAGGATCAAGGATCATAGAGACCTTTTGTTTAGTCCAATTCTCTCACTTTACAAATGAGGACACTGAGGACCACAGAAGTCAAGGGGCTTTCCCAGGACATCTTATATGTGGAGGAAGTGTCTGAGTTGGGGTTTGAACTCAAATCTCCCTGATTCCAAGCCCTGCTTTTGGTGAAACAATTAATCTCTGGGGTGAGATCACAGTCACATGGGGGGAACCAAAAGAAGCTTCAGGAAGGAGACCACAGTGAGCATGACTTTAATGGGGGAGAGTTTCTACAGATAGAGCCAGAAGCAAAAGGGAGCCCATAGGGAGGAAAAGAAACAGCAGGAAAGAGCCTCTGGGGTCCTCTCCCTTTTGAAGCCCAGCTCTAGGCTGCTATTCCAGAAAGTCTTCCCAGATTCCCCCAGCCCAACTTCAGGCCTCCCGTGCTGCTTTGCCTCCATTGTATGTATTTGTCATATAGTATTTAGTAGAAGAGGGGCAGTTGGGTGTAGGGGCTGGAGAGCTGACCTTAAGGCCCAGGTTTGAGTGTCACCTCCCATATATGCTGGCTGGGTGATGCTGGACAAATGATTTAGCTTCAAGGCCTCAGAAATTCTCTAAGACTCTTAAGTGACAGCTGAGTTGTTCACCTGCATTGGTGGAGGGACTTTCTGCAATGAGAATTCTCTTCAGAGATAACACCACAGGTCTGGACCACCATCATGGGCATTATGCCAGCCTGATGTAAAGGACAGAAGGCAGGGCTCAGTATCAGAAGACCTCAGGTTAAATTTTACCAGTGGACAATGCTGACTGTGTGACCCTGGGTGAGTCACTTTACTCTCAGTGCTCTAGGCAACTCTTTATGATCATAAATTGCTAAGGTGTAAGCTTGTGCTGGGAGAGGGATTTTCTGCCTCTGGGAATCACTCATACCAGTGAAATTATAGATCTAGTCCCAATCGTGCGTGTATGCGTGTGTGTGTGTGTGTGTGTGTGTGTGTGTGTGTGTGTGTGACTCTTTTCACAGGACTAAGAGCCTCATCTCTTACATTCCCAGAGCCAGGAGCCAGTCCCTTTGGACTCCAACTGTCACAGCCCTTCCCCGATCCCTTCTGCAGGCCAGAAGTTGCTGACCAGTGTGTCCCCACCCTTGCCATTAGGGTCACATGCTGTGTCTGGCTTTGGGAGCCAGGAGCTGCCTGTGGGAGGTGGGTGGGAGTGGGAAGGTGATGGGAACCAGGAGGTTCCTAATAGGGTCTGTGGAGGGAATTGTCTAATGACCCCGCTTATCTACTGTGTGGTTCAGCTCCTTAGCTCTTCCCTGTAATAAATCAGGGCGCCTACAGCCATGATTGTGGGCTAAGCCCCCGGGGTCTTCTGACCACATGTTTATCAGGTTCCAATGGACCCAGGAGCCACAGAAGGGCAGAGCAGGGGATGGGAGGAGAGGCAAGGCAAGCACACAGCAACAGCTTTGCCAGGGGATGCGTGAGCTTCTTCCCAAGCTTCTGGCAGCTTCTGGGGGGGGGGCTTTGGCATGGTGCCCCATAAGCAGAGCCACTGCAGGAAGGGCCTGGTGAGCAGAGCACACATCCCACGTCCTGTTCAGTATGGGATTTCTCATGGACAGTGGTGCCTGAGGCTTCCTGGGTGACTAAGGGGAGAGAGCTTGGAGTTTAGGCAAACTGGAAAGCCCCCATATGAAGTGGGGCCTCCATAAGGGAGCATTGTGGGGACAGTAGTCACAGGCCCACACGAACACATCCCTCACAAGTTGTACAATTCTGTTCATTTGATTCTGACATTGCTGCAAAACCGAGGCTGGAAGGGATGGCTGAGAAAAGGCCGGAAGAATGGTGGGTGGGGCTGAGTCAAAAAGCAATCAGGTGGGAATGAGGATGACAGAGAGAGAGAGAGAGAGAGAGAGAGAGAGAGAGAGAGAGAGAGAGAGAGAGAGAGAGAAAGAGAGAGAGTGAGAGTGTGTGTGTGTGTGTGTGTGTGTGTGTGTGTGTGTGTGTGTGTGTGTGTGTGTGACTTTCAGTAAGTCACTTAAACTCTCTGGGCCTCAGTTCTCTTATCTGTAGAATGTGAGTTTTTCCCCCTATGTTCTCTAAGAGCTCTCCCATCTCCCAGCCCTGACATCCCTATTCTAAGGCCGCTCCCAGTTTTGACAGTCTATGAATCTACAACATTAGCTGACCATAATTATTCCTAAGGCCTGCAGCGTGCCATCATCACTGATATTCTATGGGAAGCTTCTTGGTCTCCCTAATCTCCATCTCCCCAAATCTCCCTTCTAATTCCATCCCTCCTTCCCCATTCCCCAACAAAAGTGCGTCCTTCAGGGCCTCGTTCTAAACTTCATCTTGTCTAAGCCTGAATCCATCATCTCCCAGCCCTCTTCCCTGTCTGGCTCACCTTTCTAGTTCCTTCTGGCAGCCAGGCTTGATGCTACCTCCAGAGTCTCCTTGGACGTGGTCCTCCCTCTGGCTGGCCATGTGCATTTGGTTACTTATGGCTTCATTATAATGCACTTTGCCTCCATCTTGCCCTGTTCATTCCATCATCACTGCTTGATCTCAGAGGCTCCTTAATGAGTCTCCCCTAGGCTTTATTCCTTCCCTAATTCATTATAAACCAGATTCATCTCCCTAAGGCACCACTGGGATTTTGTTACCATAAATAAACCCTCAGTGCATGAAGCTCCAACCCCATAGCCTTCTGTTGGCCCAGCTCTGGGGCCTCGGTGTCATTCTCTGCCCTTGTTTGCTCATCCCACACATCTGATCAGTCATCAGATCTTGTCATTTCTATCTCCACACCTTCTGTCTTGTGTGTCTTGTCTTTGCTCAGGCAGTGCCCTCACTTGGAATGCCTCCCTCCCTCCCTCTCTCCCTCCTTCCATCCTTCCTTCCTTCCTTCCCTCTATTCTTCCTTCCTCCCTCCCTTCCTCCCTACCTCCCTCCCTTCCTTCCTTCCTTCCTTCCCTCTATTCTTCCTTCCTCCCTCCCTTCCTTCCTCCCTCCCTTCCTTCCTTCCTTCCTTCCTTCCTTCCTTCCTTCCTTCCTTCCTTCCTTCCTTCCCTCTATTCTTCCTTCTGCCTCTGCCTCTTGGAACCAAACCCTGGCTTCCTTCAAGAATTAACCCCGGCACCACCTTCCTAGTGCCTTTTCCCCAAACTACCTTGTATTCAACTTGTCTACACTCTCCAGAGGTCTCTATGCTGTCTCTCCCATTAGTTGGGGGAGGGAGAGAGCATTTATATAATAGCTACTGCATACCAGGCACTGTGCTAAGTGCTTTACAGATACTATCTTGTGATCCTCACAACCATCCTGGGAAGTCGGTGCTGTTGTTATCCCCATTTTACAGGTGAGGAAACTGAGATAGGCAGAGGTTAAGTGACTTGGCCAGATACATACAGCTGGGAAGATTCTGAGGCTGGATTTGAATCTGGGCTTCAAAAACGGTCAATAAACACTTATTAGGTGCTTACTATGTGTTAGGAACTGTGCAAAGGGCTGGGGATACACCAGACAACACAGGAAGACCACCCCTGCTCTCAAGGACTTAACCATCTGATGGGGTCTAAACTGTATAAAGGGGCAGCTAGGTGGTGCCATTGTGCACAGAGCACTGTTCTGGAGTCAGGAGCACCTGAGTTCAAATGTGACGTCAGATGCTTGATAGCTGTGTGACCCTGGGCAAGTCACTTTACCCTGTTTGCCTCAGTTTCCTCATCTCTAAAATGACTTGTAGAAAGAAATGGCAAACCACTCCAGTATCTTTGCCAAGAAAACCCCAGTGGAGGGGTCAGAGACGGCTAAAAAACAACTGAACATCTCAAAAGGGGGCTGCCTCAGGAAGGACTTGATTCCTTTTCATTGCAAGTGTTTAAGTGGAGGCTGCATAGATATACTGTATGATCAGATAGGCTGTAGAACAGAGAAATCAGACTTTCAGGCCTGATTTTGGTGCCCAACACTTCTGAGTGCAGCCCCAACCTTGAAAATATAAATGGGAAACAATGAACAAAACAAAAAAGCACAAAAGAACATGGGTATGTGGTTTTCAGGCTCCTTACTGATAGCTTAGCAACCTTTTCTTCCTTCTAGAGTCCAGCACCACTGTTGTAATGGGAGCTCTATGGTTTTTTTCAGGTACTGTTGGACAAGGTGACCTCTGAGGTCCCATCCCATTCTAAAATTTGGTGCTTCTGGAATTTCATGAAAGGACATTGGGAATACTTAATGATAAGGTAAGAGCTACAAAAAATCCTCTCTGCCCTTTGGAGCAGTGGTTTCACTACTAGAACTCTGCAGAGCCTAAGGATGTTATTGAATGGGGGAGACATACAAAAGCCAAGGAGCTGAGCCTGAATATTTTTATTTGTGTTATTCAAAATGGTAGAAAGCTGGGAATAGCCTTTGTGTTCAACAGTGGAGGAAAATCAGACCAAATTGTAGTCCGTGAAAGGAATGGGCACTTTGGTAAATGGCAAAGGATTATGGGAAGACACATGAAATGACACAGACTAAGGACAATCAGATTCACAACCTATGTATCGACTACAGTGGTTTTGTCATTTTATTGTGTAGGGGTATGGAAAGACTCTGTCTTGCTCATATCCCCCTCCCTTCCATACACATTTATACCCTGTCTCTAAGTTTTAGAATTGCCTGGAGGACTCTCAGAACCTATGTGGCTCATGCCACACATAGATCTCTGTATGTGGAGTCCAGAAGATCTGAGTTCAAATCTAATCTCAGATACTTACTAGCTATGTGGTCCTGGGTAGGTCACTTAACCTCTGCCTGTCTCCCATCCATAACATGAAAATAATACTAGCACCTGCCTTGCAGGGCTGTTGTGAGGACAAAAAATGAAATAGTATTTGTAAAGCACCAAGTCATTTCTGGTTATGACTGTAAAGCACAGAAATAGCAGTTGGCCTCCCAGAGGCAGAATTCGAACCCAGATCTCTCTGACTCTGAGGCAGGCATTCTGTGCAGGTTGCCTCTGGTGCACTAGGAATGACACGGGTCCTGCAGGTGTTTTCAGTGAATCCTAGAAGATGAGTGGGCATCCCAACAGGTTGGTTCAATCACAAAAAGCCAACACTTTCCTGCCCTGTTACATAGCCTGACTTCAACTCTAGCCCTTCAACATGGAGGAAGGAGAGTAATTTGTCTTAGGACTGTTTCTATCAAAGATGAAAATGAGAAAGAATGACTAGTGATGGGAACAGGGACCTGTGATTTCATGGGTGTAGGGAAGGCCTGGCTGGGGAAATTCATTTCTTTGATTTTCAGTATTGGCCAGAAATCTTATAGTGCTTTACAAATATTTCACTTTTCATCTTCATCTAACAACCCTATGAGGCAGGTTATTATAATTCCCATTTTACAGATGGGGAAACTGAGGCAGAAAGCAGTTAAGTGACTTGCCCATGGTCACACATTAAGTGTCTAAGGCCAGATTTGAACTTGGGTCTCCCTAACTCCAGGCCTGATTCTCTATCCACTGCACCACCCGGCCAACTCTATAGTCTTTCATAGGTGTCTAGAACTCTGAGAGGCTAATGGACTTTCTGAGTCCTAGACAGAATGTGTCAGAGGCAGGCCATGAACCCGGGCTTCCTGACTGAGGTCAGCTACCTCCGCTATGCCATGGTGCCTCTAAAAGTAATAATAGCAACAAAATCCAAATAAATACACAGGGGGCAATTTAAAAGGGCACATGTAAATAAACAGGAAGATTTATTTAGTTCTCTTATTAAAGTCTATACATATTCTTGGAAAACAAACTGAGTAACAGAAGCTTGCAGTTTGACATATAATCGATGGCTTTAAATATTCTTTGTGTGTTTGTGTGTCTTTAAGCGTGTTTTCTGGAAATGGCTGCATTTATAACAATAAAATCCAACGTTGCTCTTTTTAGAGTCGGGATGGACCTGGGTTCTCATTTCCCCTCCCATATGTGCTATGGTTGACAAGGTGGTCAAACTCTGGGAGCCTCACTTTCCTAACCTCTAAAATGGGCCAGAACCCATTATACCTGCTCCCCCAGGGTTCTTGTGAGAAGCAGATGAAATACAGTAGGCAAGATGTTTTGTAAACTTTATCAGCTCTAATTATGATAACCAAATTCCAGGAACTGGGATGGTGTCTATACATGCCTTACTGAACATGGTAACCAACTTCAGCTGGTGATTTCAAAACACTCGGCGCCTCCTTCTTCCCTGTATACATCACCCCCTCCCCTTCCTCTCCCACATACACTATGAATTAGGAACTTACCTCTTAGGACAAATACTCTAGTCAAGGGGTGTTCTTGGGGTAGGTAGAGTAGGAGATGGGAGGGGTTTTATTTTCTTTTTTAAACCTGGTTCCCTGAGACAGCTTAAAGCATAATCTTACTGTTAATAAGTAATGGTTATCCTGGCTGGGGTTAAGCCCTATGGTATTTTCGTTCAAAGAAACATCTTGCTCTTTCTTATCCCATTTGCTTGGAATATCCTGCCAGGGTAAATTCCTCAGGTGTGTTAAAAGGAGGATTTCCTCTAATGGGCTCAGCGTTTGTTTTCCTCTGGAGTTGTTGGGTTTGGGGTCCACTTGAATGGAAACAACTGAGCCCCTTCAGTCTGTCCACTGATCATTTCTTTGAAAAGCTTTTAAATAATATTTTATTTTTTCTCAACCACAAAAAGACAATTTTAAACATTCACTTAATTTTCTCCCTCTGTCTCTTACCTCTCCCCAGTCTGAGATAGTAAAAATTTGTGATCATGTGAAACATATTTCCATACACTGACAATTTCTGTGACCTGGCATCTCTCTCCTTTCTCATCAGCTAAATGTGTGACTATGGGTTAGTCATGTCATCTGATCTGTAGACTCCTGGTTTCTCAGCCTTAAAAGTGAGAGATGGTGTTGGCTCACAGGCTTTAAAAAATACCTTGGAGTAAAAAAGAGAGCATGGATCCAGAGCTGGAAGGGACATTATCTGCCTAATGATAGTGGTGATGATGATAACAGTAGATAACATATTTTGCTAACCTAAATATAAATATTTTCGTATCTCATTTTATCCACACATTAACCCTGGGAGGTAAGTGCAACCACTGCCTCCATTTTATAGATTGTGAAGCAGAGGCAAACAGAAGTTAAGCAACTAACCCAAGGTCCCACAGTAAATGTCTGAGGAAAGATTTGAACTGAATCCAAGACCAGCACTCAACTGGATGGGTGCTGAACCTTTCTCATTGGGCAACTAGGCAACCTACTCTTTTTTACATATGAGGAAACTGAGTCCCAGTGGAGAAAAGGACTTGTCTAGGGTCAGACATAGACGGTGACAGGCTAGATTTGAACTCCAATTCAGTGATTCCTGTGGATAGATATTACCGGCCCTGGAGTCAGGAAGACCTGAGTTGAAATCCTGCCTCAGATACGTGCTAGCTGTGTGACCGTGGGGAAGTCATTTCACCCTGTTTGCCTCAGTTTCCTCATCTGTAAAATGAACTGGAGAAGGAAATGGCAAACCCATTCCAGTATCTTTGCCAAGAAAACTTCAAATGGGGTCACAGAGAGTTGAACAACAACAACCAGTGACTCCAAATATGGCATTTTTCCCCAGGGAAAATGACTAGCTAAGGTCACACAGCAAGAAATCCTGCCAAGATTTGAACCATAGTGTTTCCACATGTTTCATTGTCAATTTCTCTTGTTGATTTCTCTTCCTGCTCTCATATTCTATATGAATCTATGGATTCATAATATGTATTGTATAAATGATATATAATATATATTTTAAATAATATAGAAACAATATAAATAGACATATAATATAAATATATTATCTATAGTTATATGTAATATGTATACATATCTATTGTTATATAAATATAATTTATTATATAGAATGTAAATGAATACTATAATATTTGCGATTTTTTGCTTTTTGGAAGGGGGAGGGCAGGGCAATTGGGGTTAAGTGACTTGCCCAAGGTCACATGGCTAGTAAGTGTTAAGTTTCTGAGGATGGATTTGAACTCGGGTCCTCCTGACTTCAGGGCCAGTGTTCTATTCATTGTGACACCTAGCCACTCCCATAATATAATACTTACTATAATATAACTAATATATAACATTATGTAATAATAATGATGACTGGATAGTGAAAATGCTTATGAAATCTCGTTAACAGAACCAGATAAATGAAAGGGGCTCTGATATCTGGCCCATGGGGTTTTTCCTGGAGAAGGAATTATAGCGCTGAAGCATTTTTTTAAAAAATCAATTTATTTATTTATTTTTAGTTTTCAATATTCATTTTCACATTTCAAGTTACAAATTTTCTCCCTGTCTTTCTCCTACCCCACCCCAAGATAGTTAGCCTTCTGAATACCCCTTTCCCCAATCTGTTCTCTCATATCCCTCCCCCCCTTCGCCTTACTTTCTTATAGGGCAAGATGGATTTCTATAGCCTATTGCTTATATATATCTGATTTCCTGGTTGCATGTAAAAATAATTTTTTTAACATTTGTTTTTAAAACTTTGTGTTCCAGATTCTTTCCCTTCTTCCCTCCTCAACCACCCCCACAGGGAAGATAAGCAATTCACTATAGGTATACATGTATAGTAATGCAAAACATTTCCATAGTAGTTATATTGTGAAAGACTAAATATATTTCCCTTCATCCTATCCCACCCCCATTTATTCTATTTTCTCTTCTGACCCTGTCCCTTTTCAAAAATGTTTGCTTCTAACTACCCTCTTCCTCAATCTGCCCTTCCTTCTATCATCCCCCTTTTATCCCCTTCCTCCCTACTTTCTTATAGGGTAAGGTACTCAATTGAATGTGTTATTCCCTCCTTAAGCCAAATCCAGTAAGAGTAAGGTTGACTCATTCCCTTTCACCTCCCTGATATTCCCCTCCATTGTAACAAGCTTTCTATTGCCTCTTTTATGTGAGATAATTTTCTATATTCCATTTCTCCCTTTTTCCTCCCAATATATTCCTCTCTTACCTCTTAATTTTATTTTTTAGATATTATCCCTTCATATTCAACTCACCCTGTGCCCTCTGTCTATGTATACATATACACACCTATACACACATATACATATACATACATATACCCACCTATACATAGATATATATCTATGTATACATACACATACACACACACACACACACACATATATATATTTACACACACACACACACACACACACACACACACGTATTTTCCCTTCAACTGTCCTCATACTGAGAAAAGTCTCATGAGTTACAAATATTGTCTTTCCATGGAGAATATAAATAGTTCAACTGTAATAAGCTCCTTATGATTTCTCTTTCCTGTTTACCTTTTCATGCTTCTCTTGCTTCTTGTATTTGAAAGTCAAATTTTCTGTTCAGGTCTGGTTTTTCATCAGGAATGCTTGAAAGTCCTCTATTTCATTGAATGACCATATTTTCCCCTGAAACATTATACTCAGTTTTTCTGGGTAGGTGATTCTTGTTTTTAATCCTAGCTCCTTTGACCTCTGGAATATCATATTCCAAGCCTTTTGATCCCTTAATGTAAAAGCTGCTAGGTCTTGTGTTGTCCTGATCGTGTTTCCACAATACTCAAATTGTTTCTTCCTGACTGCTTATAATATTTTCTCCTTGACCTGGGAACTCTGGAATTTGGCTATAATATTCCTAGGAGTTTCCTTTTTGGGGTCTTTTTCAAGAGGCAATTGGTAAATTCTTTCAATTTCTATTTTGCCTTCTGGTTTTAGAATATCAGGACAATTTTCCTTGAGAATTTCTTGAAGGAGATTTCTAGGCTCTTTTTTTTATCATGGCTTTCAGGTAGTCCAATAATTTTTAAATTCTCTCTCCTGGATCTATTTTCTAGGTCAGTGGTGTTTCCAATGAGATGTTTCACATTGCCTTCTATTTTTTTATTTGTTTGGATCTGTTTAATAGTATCTTGATTTCTCATAAAGTCATTAGCTTCCATTTGCTCCAATATAATTTTGAAGGAATTATTCTCTTTAGTGAGTTTTAAAAATTCCTTTTCCATCTGGGCAATTCAACTTTTTAAGGCATTCTTTTCCTCATTGGCTTTTTGGGCCTATTTTGCCATTTGGGTTAATCTATTTTTTTGTTTGTTTGTTTTTTTGCCTTTTGGAGGGCAATTGGGGTTAAGTAACTTGCCCAAGATCACATGGCTAGGTTTTTGTTTGTGTGTGCATTAAGTGTCTGAGGCTGGATCTGAACTCAGGTCCTTCTGACTCCAGTGCCGGCGCTCTACTCACTGCACCACCTAGCCGCCCCGGTTAGTCTATTTTTTAAGGTGTTATTTTCTTCAGTGTATTTTTGCATCTCCTTTAGCAGGCTGTTGATTCATTTTTCATGATTTTCTTGCATCATTCTCATTTCTCACCCAATTTTTCCTCCACTTCTCTTACTTGATTTTCCAAATCCTTCTTGAGCTCCTTCATGGCCTGTAACCAATTCATATTTTTCTTGGAAGCTTTTGATGCAGGAGTTCTGACTTTGTTGCCTTTCTCCCGTTTCATGCTTTGATCCTTTTTGTCCTCCAAAAAGGATTCTGTGGTCTGTGCTTCCTCTGCTTGCTCCTCTTGCCAGCCAATTGCTTGACTTTTGAGCTCTTTGCCATAGTAGAACTCTGCTTGCAGGATGGAGAGAGCTTTGTCCAGAATCGCTGGGGTTTTTGCAGCTGCTGGAACTATTAGGAGGGCATCTGCAGCCTCCACAAGCTCTGGCACACTGGCATGTCTCACCCTAGGACCACCATCTAAGACCACAATCCAGATCCAAGCAGGTTAAAGCAAGACTGGTTACCCTCTGAATGCTTGCTTGGTCCCCCTACAATCTGTAGGCCAGGAGCTCTGGAGGCAGCCATGCAGCAGTAGCTGTAGCCTCTGTGCCTCTGCTACCTCTCTGCCCAGGGGCAGGGGCTGGAACATGGTCCTATCCACCCAGTTCCAACAGAGTTCCCGACTGACCTTTTACTTTCTTTTTGGCGTTTATTGGTTGAGAAGTCTGGAAACTGCTACAGCTGCTGGTGACTCACTCTCCTGAAGTCTACTACAGTCACCACTGGTCAGGGCCACCTCAGGGCCAGAACTGTGTGGCTCACATGGCAATGCTCTTGGCTTTCAGCCTGGTGTGATAGACCCTTCCTGCTGGCCTGCTGGGCTGCCTTCAGTGGGAAATTTGTTTCTCTCTGTCACTTTGTTGGTTCTATGGCTCTAAGATTTGTTTAGAGTCACTTTTTTATATGTATTGGAGGTGGTGGGAGCTGGAGCTGTGCAGAGGTCCTGTTTTTACTCCACCATCTTGACTCTGCCCTTATTAGGGGATTTTCTTGACAGAAATACTGGAGAGGTTTGCCATTTCCTTCTCTAGCTCATTTTACAGATGAGGAAACTGAGGTAAACAGAGTGACTTACCCAGGGTCACAGCTAGTAAGCGTCTGAGGCCAGAACTTGGGTCCTCAGGACTTCAAGCCTTGTGCTCTCTCCAGGTTGACTCCTAGCTACCCTGCTTGTCTCTCTTACTAGATTATAAATTCCTTGAGCGTAGGGGCTGAGCATTCCTTTATGTGTTGGTTCCCCAACCCTGGACCTCAATGTTTAATACTGACATGGAAGCTTAAGATATAGCTCTGAAATTAATTTAGCACACTTGTACTCTAGACCCTTGTGGCCTGTGCCTTCCTCACCCCCCACTTTGCTTCCCTTGTAGGCTTGGGCCATCCACAATACCTCTCCTTTCTTGCTGCCTTCCTGCCGATTGGGAGCCTCGAAAATCCCCAACTATTCCCTTTGGCTCTGATCCCAACTGGCTTCTTTTTAAATGATCCTTTTCTGCCAGGGATGTTGTTGGGTCACTCTCTCATTTAAAACAGAGATTGCAAGGAGAAACCTCATAATAAAGCAGCTCAGGAGAGATTATGAGAACCTGGTACAGCACAGAGAATGACTATCAATGACCAAGTCTCTAGAGCACTGTGGATGGAAGATAGATACCGCCATGTTGGAAGACCAGTTAGCTCTGAGAACCAACAGGGAAGTTTTTAGAGGTTCTTTCAGACTTCTAAGACAATAGTCCCCCCTTTTTTTTGGAGGGGGGAAGGTAGGGCAATTGGGGTTAAGTGACTTGCCCAAGGTCACCTGGCTAGTTTTTGTGTTAAGTATCTGAGGCTGGATTTGAACTCAGGTCCTCCTGACTCCAGGGCTGGAGGGCACAGTCTATTCACTGTGCCACTTGGCCACCCCCAGGGTCCTTTTCAAATACAAATTATTTCAACCTTCCTGGGCCTCAGTTTTCCTCCTCTGCCAAATGGGTTTAACTAGATAGTGCCTGAGGTTCTTTATAGTTCTATATCTATGACCCTTTGTCTAGGGACCCAGCAATACTATATTCCTACTTCTGGTGATTTTCTCAGTGGTTAAAATCCCTTCTTTAGATGTGAATGAGCTGCAAGAAGCAGTAAGGCCTTGATATAAGAGTTGAAGATCCAGACCTAGTACTTCTATGAAAAAAAATCCATTTATTCAGGTAGAAGAATTAATATTTAAAGGTGAGATAAAATGGGAATAATGCCAGGGCTGTTTGTGGTTGAACCCAGAACATTTGGGGAGACTTAATGAATGGAGTGGAGGTCAATTAAATCAATTTCATTAAAAATATCAGTTTAATGAAAAAAATCTTCATAAGATGCCTACTATGTGCAAGGCACAAAGGTGTCCTAAAACCCTTTGAGACGAAATCTTTATCTCTTAAGACTTGGAGGGAGAAGGGCCCTTAGGGGCTATTGAGTCCAGCCCCATAGTTTTACAGATAAGCTCCAGTAAATTTAATTTACTTAATTAAATGAATTATTCAAAGAGAAGGGAGGGACCAGTAGCAGGGCCTTTAGAACCCTATCCTCTGACTCCAGCCATAGGGCTCTTTGGACAAGGAAGAGGACCAGAGGATCTATGAGGAGGGGAGGCTGTGTCTGCAGAATGGGTTGGGCCCATTGGTTTCTCTTACCTTTTCTGTCCCAGAATAAGCAGGTCCCATTTTGATGACCATAGGAAACGTTGGGGTTGTGAGCTGAAAGACAAAAACAAATTTCTCATTAGCATTTTAGGGCCTTCCATAATTGACTCTCATATCATATGTGGTATGGAGTAACAGATAAAACATTCTGGGAATACACAGCTACAAAGAAAGCTCACAAGCCCCCATCGGTGTGTTTCCTTTTCTTGTCAGTCAGAGGAGCTAATAGCCTCAAAATATTAGGCTTTTGTGCTTTATTTTGGTCGATGAAGAACCTTGGTCTCCTTTAGGCATACGTTTTCTCACAACCCTGGGTGGAAGATATTACCGGTACTGTGATCCCCATTCACTCAGTCACTCAAACATTTATTGTGCATCTCATATGTGTCTGGAACTGTGCTGAGCACTGGGCATACAAAAATTGCAAAAGATGGCACTTTATAGTCTCATAGGGGAAACAACTATGTGCAAACAAATATAGACAGAACAAATAAGAAATAATTAATAGAGGGACATAATAGCATTGTTAATTGAAAATCAATAGTATATTTCCTGAAAGGGAGGTAATCAATAGCATGAAGGGGCATTGGGAAAGGCTTCTAGCAGAAGGCAGAATTTTAGCTGGGACTTGGAGGAAGCTGGGGAAGCCAGGAGGTAGGGATGAGGAGGGAAGGTATTCTAGGCAGGAGGCATAGCCATAGCAAATGCCTGGAATCTGGAGATGAGGGTCTTGTTGGTTGGGGGAAAAAAGTAAGTTGTCCCCCCTCTCCCCCTCCTCCTCACTTCTTCCAATTCCAGAACTATAACCCCTCCTCTCCTTCCTTTCTTCTTCCCTTCCTCTAATTCCAGAACTATAACCATGACATGACTTTGCCTAGGTACAGTGGTCCCTAGGCAGCTTAGTGGTGCAGTGATGTGTGTTTTGGACTTGGAGACAGGCTGACCTGAGTTTGAATCCTGTTCTCAGACACTAGCTGGGTGATCCTGGCTGGGCAAGAAACTTAATCCTCTTAGCCTCCATCCCTATCTGTAAAAAGGGGATAATAGTGATGCCCACCTCCTGGGGTCCTTGGGTGGATCAAATGAAATGTTTAAAATATTTAGTAAGCCTTCAAGTGTTATATAAATGCTATTTATCATCATTGCCCTCGTTGGGTCCATTACCCCGTGTTGTTCAGTCATGTCTGACTCTTTGTGACCCCATGAAACCGTGCCAATATTGTCTATTGGGTTTTCATGGTAAAGATACCAGAGTGGTTTGCCATTTCCTCCTCCTGTGGATTAAGGCAAACTGAGGTTAAGTGACTTGCCCAGGGTCACACAGCTAGCATCTGAATCTGAATTTGAACTCAGGTCTTCCTAACTCCAGGCCCAGAACTCTATGCATTGTAGAGCCCCCAGGCTGCCTCCTCATTACCCTGTGCTTCCCCTTTAAATCTACTACACCATAGCAGAGGCCTTCTCTAACTGTAAAGATCATCAATTCAGCCCCAGTCATCAGGGACGCTGTTGAAGGAAAAACTGGCCGACAGATGATTTCCAAGTTCTAATGAAACATCAATCCTCGCCTTACCTTCCAGCCTTTCTTTCCAGGGACTTGGAGCAGATGTCCTCAGACATGACCATATGGTGTCTGAGTGAGGTGGGAGGAGCAGGTGTATTTATCTTTGTTTGAGAAAAGCAAACTGGAGAAAGGTCAAGCAATGTAGCCCTGAGCTGGCTCTGAATCTCAGACAGGTCAGAAGAGATTTCCATCTTCAGAGGTGAAGGAAAGGATGGCACAGACACAGACTGCTGCCCATCCAAGGAGGGCTTGGTGTTTGAGTGGTGAAAATGCTCAGGATAGAGAGGGGATGGTTAAGCGAAAGATATTCCTGAAGAGGCTATGTCTAAATTATATATACAGACATACACAAAGAAAGATGTATGTTTAAATAAATGTATATAATGTACATGTGTATATACATATAACACAATTACATATTACATGTAGTAATGTAATATAAATATATATCATACGTAGTATATAATATATAATGTAGGATGTATTATAGAAGTAATACGATATATGAATACTATATAACATAGCCATCACATAACATACATGCACATAATATCCAATACATAATACACACCGAAATATATAACACATATATAGATATGTATATGTGCACATATTTACATATGTGCACAAATGCACATGTCCATATATATATTCACATATATATGTAATTTGTGTATATACCTGTGAATACGAATGCACACACACATATTCAGAAGTCAGAGCTGAAGCTGGGTCCTTCTTGTGCCAGCCTCCTTCCCATCTGTCATTCCCTCTCTATCCTGAGCATTTCACCACTCAAACACCAAGCCCTCCTTCAATGGGCAGCAGTTTGTGTCTGTGCCATCCTTCCCTTCACCTCTGAGGATGGAAATCTCTTCTGACCTGTCTGAGATTCAGAGCCAGCTCAGGGCTACATTGCTTTGTTGCCCACCCAAGTACCCCCGAGCTTGTATGCTTAAAAAAAAAAAATCTTTCAGTAGAATGCAATGGGGCGGGGGCGGCTAGGTGGCACAGTGAGTAGAGCGCCAGCCCTGGAGTCAGAAGGACCTGAGTTCGGATCCGGCCTCAGACACTTAACACACACACACAAACAAACAAACAAACAAACAACGAAAAAAAAACCTAGCCGTGGGACCTTGGGCAAGTTATTTAACCCCAATTGCCCTCCAAAAAGCAAAACAAGAAAAAAGAAGAAAAAGAATGCAATGGGGCAAGCCCAGACCTGGGAGTCAGGATGCTCCTAGTCTCCACCACTCGCTTACTTGCTGTGTGACCTTGGGAGAGCTGTTTAACCTCCCTGGTCCTTGGGTGACACATCTGTACACTGAGGGGTGTCAGCAGGTGACCTCCAAAGTTCCTTCCAGTTCCAAGTAAATAAATGTGCACAGGGAGAGTCTTGTCAGTTTTAATCACTCACTCACCAGGTAGAACCATGACTTATTTATATTTCTGACCCAGATGGGATAAATGTGCATGAAACAGGGCGCTCCCCCTTGAAGTCTGGGAGAGGTGGCTTTAGGACAAAAGGAAATCCGACTGTCTGTGGCAGGAGGACTAGGGGAGAGCCTTCACTGGGGCCGACTAAGAAGATAAATAAGTTGATGAAGGGATTAGAAAATTCGTGGGCTACAGATCAAATGAAATAAAAACTAATATTGACAGTGTCTCAGCTGTGTGGGAAGCACCATGGAAGGCACTGCTGGGGACGGGAAGGAGGATGAGACACAGGAAACATCATGGGCTCTGACCTCCTCTGATGTTTACTGCCTGTGTGACCTTGGACAAGTCACATGTCCTCTATGGGCCTCAGTTTCCTCATCTGCAAAACGAGGGGCTTGGGCTAGATGTCCTCTGAGGCCCCTTCTGGCTCTAAATCTAAACTTACTCAGAATCATGTTTTAAAATGCATAACGTGGGGCGGCTAGGTGGGGCAGTGAGTAGAGCGCAGGCCCTGGAGTCAGAAAGACCTGAGTTCGGATCCGGCCTCAGACACTTAACACACACAAACAAAAACCTAACCGTGTGACCTTGGGCAAGTTACTTAACCCCGATTGCCCTCCAAAAAGCAAAAAAAAAAAAAAAATGCATAACGTGAAACACATGGGATTACAAAGAAAGCTAATTATACTGAAATCAACGATCAGTTGATTTATATAAAAATCAGTTCATTAAAACTGATTTATAAAAAAAATCAATAATCAGTTAAAAAAACTCATTGGCCTTTGATCAGATCCATGAGACTTATAAGGGAAGAGAATGATTATTTATATGATGCCTACTATGTGCATGGGACTGTGCTAAACACTTTAAAAATGATCTCATTTTATCCTTATAACAACCCTGAAAGATGGGTGCCGCTATCATTCCCATATCGTAGCTGAGAAAACTGAGGTTAGGACTTGCTCAGGGTCACCCAGCTAGTAAGAGTCTGAGGTCAGATTTGAACTCTGATCTTCCTGATTTCAGGCCAAGTTCTCTATGCACTGTACCCTGACCCCTGCCCAGTGTGAGATCTTCAGGAGGCTTTGGGTTTTAGTCTTGTCTCTAACTCATTCTGGCCCTGTGACCCCGATCAAATTCCTTGATCTCTCAGTGCCTTGGGCAACCAGGAAGAGACTGTTCTGATTTGCTCTGGTAGATGGAATTTCCTCACTGGGATTACCTTATACTAATGAAATCTCAGGTCTGGATCAAAATCATAATACCCATAAAACCTGGCATTTATGCAGCACTCTGAGGTTTTGCAAAGTACTTTGCCGGCGTTATTTCATTTAGTTCATAGAGCAGCCCTGTGGTTGCCATGGCTAAACTCCTTTTACAGATGAGGAAACTGAGGCTCAGACTGGGGTCTCTTAGCTAGTAAGTATCTAAAGTAACCTTGGAACCCAATTCTCCCGGAGGAACCTGCCCTCCTAATTATGTGTTCAATGTTTTATGACTCCAAGACATCTTTTTATTCAATGGACATTTTCCCACAATTTATATGGCAGAACCCAAGAATGGGAAGGAACCTCAGGGAGCAGGAAGCCCAAACTGTACCTGAACAAGAATCCCTAACATACCACACTTGGACTTGATAGCCCAGTCTTTGTCTTGAAGATTTCTAACGGGGCAATCCGTGACCTGTTTGGGAAGGTTTTGCAGAGCTAGAGCTTATATTGGGCTCTTTGCTTCTACCTGGTGTTTCTGGATCTGCCCTCTGAGGTCAAGCAGATCACACCACATCCCTTCAAAGGGATGGCCTTAGAGACAGCAATCGTTCCCCAAGACTCCTCCTCTCCAGGCTTTCAGCATGCCATCATCTGGAAATCAAGGCCTTTGACATCCTGACCGTTCTCCTTTGGTCTTTCTCTAGATTATAGTTCTTTACCAGACCCACTCAGTCTCCTCCAGTGCTATTCCAACCATTTTCATGGCATTTCTTGCTAATTAAACTCGTTTCTCAAACCTACCATGCACTCAGGAACACTACCACATGCTGCCAGCTAGGAATACTGCCTTTGTGCACCAAAGCTCCTGTCCTGCGACTGGTGCATCTTCAGCGCTCTCTTGAGGGAGCTGACATTCTCTTCTTCAATAACTAACCAAATGCTTCATTTGTTCGCTTTCTTTTCCCGTGTGAACGCTATTGGGGGCTCAAAACGATGTCCATATCAGACGCCAGACCTGTGCTGTCAAGGTCGCTAAATGTAGGGATTGATTCATGCCTCTAGCTCCTCAGCTGGCTTAAGCATTCACAATAAGAAGGCAAAGTGGATGGAAAATGAATGTTGACCAGCCTATAATATAGAACTTTGTTTAGCCATTCTTCACTCATGTCCAACTCTTTGTGACCCTATTTGGGGTTTTCTTAGCAAAGATCTGGACTGGTTTGCCATTTCCTTCTCCAGTTGATATTATGGATGAGGAAACTGAGGCAAAAAGGGTTGAATGACTTGCCCAGGGTCACACAGCTGGTAAGTGTCTGAGACTGGATTTGAACTCAGGTCTCCCAGGCCTGGTGATCTATCCACTCCACCATGCATACCTTTATGTATGGGATATCTTGTTGGATTAGCTGATAAATATGATTATGTATTTCAGATCAGCACTTCAGGTTGATGATGACCTGGGCCCCAAGTTGGAAGCAGGATGGGCTAGTTCACATTTGGGAAATCATGTGGTATTTTCGTTTTCTTGTTCTTTTTCTTAAGGAAGCTCAATCCCAAGGCTGGTCAGTCCATTAGCTCTAACCTGCTCTTTTTTTCTGACCTGACCCAGCTTGGTGGTCTCCCACTCTGGGGGGGGGGGGCTCACCATATTGGTACCCAACTTCATACCGATGTAAGCCTTACTACAACTCAGAGATACCAAACTCCAGTGATCTGCCAGCCCCAGCCACCCTCAGGAGCCAGGATTAGGGATGTGCAACGCCATATACTTTTTCTTTTTTTGGGGGGGGTATGCTACTTTCAATGATTCCAAACTTCTCACTGCTATTAAAGCTTACTCCTTCAGCCCCTGTAGTCTCTCAATGGTGCTATATGACTGTGAAATATGGAGCAATACAATATGAAGAGAATAAAGGTTCTAAATAACTTTGAAGTAGTGGAAAGATGGAGCAGCTAGGTGGTGTGGTAGATAGAGCTCTAGGTCTGGAGTCAGGAAGACTCATATTCCCAAGTTCAAATCTGGCCTCGGACACTTACTAGCTGTGTGACCCTGGACAAGTCACTTCGCCCTGTTTGCCTGTTTCCTCATCTGTAAAGTGATCTGGAGAAAGAAAAGGCAAATTACTCCTGTATCTTTGCCAAGAAAACCGCAAATGGGGTCATGAAGAGTCGGATATGACTGAAAGGACTGACCAACCACAAGAAGAGTAGAGAGATGTGGGGTATGTTACTATATAATGACAGGATGCATTTTAAAAGTGGAGACATATAAACATTTAGACATATATGTCTAGGAAAGGAGGTGGAGTAGTTTTATAGTGAAAATGAGAAGGAGCAGCTGGACTACTTGAATAAAATTTTGTTACCCCTGAGATTTTTAAATTATAAGCAGAAAGCATCTGGAACATTGTGTAGAGTCATAGGGGGTGTAGACTTGTACAGGATGTCACAATCATGGCTGCTGAGTGATGGTGGAGGAGTCTTAGAATCATTACTGTATCAAATGCATATGAGACTGAACCTCTTCACAAGCTCACCTGTATTTAAAAACTGGCCTCCTCCCACTGGGATGAGTAGTAAGGCCATCACAGAACAGAAAATGCAGGGGAAAGAAAATGTAGACTAAACACACACACAGCTCCCCTGGCTACTGTCCCAGAATTCAGGATACTAAGAACCCAATGAAACAGGGATACCGCGGGGAGACTTTCCAGGGAACTCAGACAATGGAACCACACCCTGCCTGAACCCCAAAGGTTTACCTGAGTCTGAATCTCACTCTGTGAGATGCCAGTCATCCAAAGAAAACAAGATGGTGGCCAACCTTGTAATGCACCAGCAGAAGATGCCACCCTCTCTCCAATCCATATGCTACCACCGTTGGCTGGTGAGAGCAATGCCACAAACATCATCTGTGGCCAGCCCCACTAGTTTTGCTAGCCATGGCACTCATATGAGTTGAAGAATAACATGGAGGACTTGTTATCTGCCTTCATGGTGGGTATGCCTATTCTGATGTAATCACAGATCGGCTCAAGTTTCTGTTCCATTCAAACTCTTTGCATGTTTTATGTGTTTGATCTTCGAATTTGAATCGCAAACACTTAAAGGATAAAGATCATGTGTTTATTCTGGTTTTGTACCTCTTACAGTCTAACAAAAAAGCAGAGGTCAAAACGGTAAGGACTTATGGCTTGACTTAGGGCTGGACTTTGGTAATGACAGCATGATGGCTAGGACATTCAAATACCTTATGTATATCTGCACATTCATTAATGGGGGGCTCATTGCCACAAAAGGTAGCTCATTTCACTTTGGAATCCCTCTAATTGTTAAGCATGATTTTTTATTTTTATATCAGGAAAAAGGCGATAAGAGATGGTATATGAACTAGGCTTTGGAGAACAGCAAAGATTTTGGTAATGATGTTAAGGTTGGTCAGTGGGAAAGGGCATTCTAGGCACATTGCATGGTGTGATCAAAGTCGTGGAAGAGGGAAAGGGCCTGCCCTCTCTCTGTTAGAATCCCATGCTCTCTCTTTTAATTATATTGAATTTCCACTAAGATTTAGTCCACATCTGGCTTCTCTTCATTAACTGAGTTCAATAAATATTCTGCTAATTGTAACAGTGAAATAATATTATGGTTTAATCTAAGAAAACTATTATGGACTCTCACTTTGTGTTCAGCCCTGTGCTATGCATTGTAGGCCACTGGGGAAGAATTGAGGAGAGAGAAAAGAAGCCTGCCCTTAACTTATGCTCTAATGGGGGGAAGAACTTGTGTATTTGGTATTTTGAAGGATAGTCCCAATGTCAGCTGATTGACTGTGGTAATGAGGTAATGACAGTGAGGGAGAATTCTTTTGGATCATGGATCTGGAATTTTGGTCTGGAAATGGGGTAGCTGCGGGTCATGGGATCATAGTTCTCGTGGGATCTTGAAGGAGAAATAGGGGTCTCAGGAAGTTAAGGGCCTCATTCTAGCCCATAGGAGCTGAGAGGCCAGCTAGTCCAGCCACTTCTCTGGATCATCTCAGTGCGAGCCCTCCTTTGTTTTGCTCTCACTGTTCTCCATGTCTGGAATGCTTTCTCCTTATCTCTGTCCCTCTTCAATCCTTCCTCATCCTTTAAAACCCAGTCAAAATGCCCGTTCATCCAGGAAGCCATTCCTGTGAGTTCATGTGAGCTGGTAACAATTATCTTAAAATGAGAGGAGCCAGGAGAGAGGGCACTGTGTTATGTCCGCACCTGGTGAGTTAATCACACAGTTTCCCAGGCGGGATGGGGAAGCCAGTCCACTCTTCTGCGGGCTCCTGTCTTATCCCGATTACTCCTCCTTCCTTCTGACTCCATGCCAAGTGTTCTTGCTCTCAGGAGTTACTCCATAAACAGTGGTATGGAAGATGCCAGCTACTCCCAGCTCACAGACAGGTCAGGCAAGAGAAAAAACATTCTGTCGGCTAGTTTCTCTTTTCCCTTCCCAACAATGGCTTTATTTAGTTCCCTAGGGGATCCTGGAGGCTGGGAGCCTGTCTCTTACTAACTCCCAGTTGACAAACATAGACCCTTTTGCCCTTTGAGTTTAGTGATGTGATCCTTCCTATTAGGATGGAGCAAGAAAAAAAATTATTTCATAAGGAAGACCACCCTGATGGTCAGAGTTATAACCAGCAATGGGCAAATGATCTTTGTTTCCGGGTGCTGACATCTGGGAGGAGAATGTACTCTGCCGCGCTTGCCACTGTCATTTCACAGCACAGGGTACAACTACCCCTTGGATTCTCTAGAGGATGGGAAGAACCCCTTCCCATTGCCTCAAGATCAGTAATCTAGGTGAGGCTCTAATGACTAGTCATCTATTCAGAAAGCACCCAAGAACCAAGAACCAGTGGAATAAATTCTGTGGGTGTTGTTAGAAAAGACAGCTTTCCTTGGGGGCTGGGGTCTTCACTGGAGGACTTCAGGCAGTGGTTGATGACTGCATGATAGGTGAGTTTTAAAGAGTATTTTTATTGATTGATTGATTGATTCAACAAGTATTTATTAAGCACCCACTGTTTGCTAGACACTGTGCTAGATGTGTGACTAATCTATGTGACTCCATTTGGGGTTTTCTTGGCAGAGATACTGGAAGGGTTTGCTGCTTTGCCTCAGTTTCCTCATCTGTAACCTGAACTGGAGGAGGAAATGGCAACGGATGTTCATCCAGGTCATGCCCATTAATCATTAATGTCCCCCAAGCCTCGGTCCTGGGCCTTCTTCCCTTCTCCCTTTATCCTATTTCATTTGGTGATCTCATCAGATTTAATTCTCTCTGTGAAGCTGATTCTAAGGTCATTTTGTTCAGTCTGAGCCTCTCTCCTGACCTCCAGTCACCTGTCTTTAACTACCTATTAGACATCTTAAACTCAGCATATTCAAAAATGAACTCATCATCTTTCCCCCAAACTCTCTCCTCTTCTTTATTTCACTATTTTGGTTGAAGGCACCACAATTCTCCCAGTTACCCAGGCTTCCAACTTTGGTTTCAGCCTCAACTCTTCCTTATCCCTCAGCTCTTCCCCTCAGTCCCTGTATTTAGTCAGTTGCTAAGTCCTGTCTTCATAAGATCTCTTGTATGTGCCATGCCCCCTTCTTGTATGCACTGGCATAGCATGAAAAGATATGGAAGCAGGAGGTAGAATTGGGGGTAGGAGGAAAACTCAAATGGGGCATAGGATCAGTTAAGAAGAATGAGGTAGTAAGCCTGGAAAGGTAGGCTGGGGGCTGATGGTCAAGGGCTTTAAATGACATAAAAGTATTATATTAATCTCAGAGGCAGTAAGCAGGCACTGATACTTCTTGATATGGGGAGTGACATCTTTCTTTGTGCTTTCTGAAAACCATTTTAGCCACTGTGTACAGGACAGGTTGAAGTGGGGGGAGGCTAGAGGCCAGGAGACCAGTTAGAAGGGTGTTGCAGTAGCTCAGGTGAGAGGCTGAAAGAGGTTATAGACTAGAGGGCTTGAGGGAGGTAGAATCCACAAGACTTAAGCAATGGCTCCACAGTAGCAAACATAACTGATTGGAAGAATATTTGTAACCCCCAACAGAAAGCAGATTAGAGCAGGTGATCTCTGAGAGTCTGTGATTTTGTGGACCGAGTCAAATCACTTATTCATTCCACAAAAGTTAATTAAATGCTTACACTTTTCCAGAATGATGGCCCAGAGTCAGGAAAACTCTTCTCCCTGAGTTCAAATCTGGCCTCAGACTCTTCCTAGCTGTGTGACCCTGAGCAAGTCACTAAACCCTGTTTGCCTCAGTTACCTCATCTGTAAAATGAGCTGGAGAAAGAAAGGGCAAACCACTCCAGTGTCTTTGCCAAGAAAACCTCCAAAATGGGGTTACAAAGAACCAGAAAAATGACAGAACAACCTCAAAACGGCCAGAGGAGGGAGATAGAAAGGTACAGACATCTTAACTTGCCTTCAAGGTAAGCATGTATGTAGATAACTATAATATAAATTCATATAATATCTAAAAGTGCTGGGAGATCAGATGAGGGAAGGACTTTCACCTGGGCCTGTGATCATAGATCATGTTATTTCATGATCAACAAACACCTATCAAATTAGATATTATATATAAAACACTTTGCACACCTTACAACACTATATAACTATTAGCTATACTTACATTTGACCCGATTCAGTCCAACAAACATTTAGGGAGCATTTACTAGAAATAATGAAGCAAAAACCAAAACAATCTTTGCATCCTTCTAGGCTAAAACATGTACCCAGAGGAGGAAATACAAAGTAAATTCAAGGCAGAGAAGATGCTAACAGCTGGGGGAACTGGGAAAAGCACATCCGTTCCTTTGACATTTTGTCCTACAGTCTTCTGGGACCAACCATCTGCCCTGTCTCTGCACCCTCCAGACCCCAAAGAACTGCTTTCTCACATTCTGACGCACTCTAAAGATGCCTGGGTCTTGCCACCTGCCCCACCACTGCACCCTTAGAACTTGGGGCTTTTCCACCCTCCCCTCTCCCAGTTAGAATGTAAGTGCTTCAGAAACAGGGACTTTCTTGCTTTTTCTATCATATGCCCAGTGCCTGGCATATTGTTAGCATGAGTATCCAATGTAGTTGACTCTTAATAAAACCTGTTGCCTAACTGACTGACCCATGGTGAGTTATATTAATAGAACGTTTTTTCACTAATATATTCATTCATCTGTAAAATGAGCATTTGTTTTCATTTTTGGTTTTGAATTCCCAATATGTCATACAGCGCCTGGTACATAGGAGGTATTTAATAATTGCTAGTTGATGGACTGATTAGGGAATCATCATTTGTAACACCCATGTTTTCTGTTTGAGGGGGATTAGACTAAATGACCCCTAGGTAATTCCCTAGCTTATGAACTGTGGTCTTATGAGTCATTGATTGGCATGGGTGTCTGGGTGGGGGCCACTGTATACAATAGCTGCCCATGGCTCTGAGCGCTGGTTCAAAGATCTCTGACTTCACGGGCCCCTCCTTTATCCCTTCCCCTTCCTCTATCTGATTCTTAGTTACTCTTGGAAAAATACTTGTGGCGTGTTTAGAAAAACAAGGCTTCATGCTGCCCTCCCCCTCCCTCAGAGCCCTCCCATTTGTTTCCCTCACATTTCCTGTTTCCTTGAGAAAGCGGAATTGTCAGAAATAAACAACAGATTGGATGACAGTGATGTGCCGGCCAGCGTATTCTTCTCCTTCTCTTCCTGGGGTAGGTTGTTCAACACAGGACATGATCTGCCTGCCAATGGAACTCTCCCTTGTCCTTCTATGCTATACTGACAATATAGGCTAACAGTACCCAAGACACCCAGGGATGACAGCAAGTAATGCGTCCAGTGGAGTCTCATTGCCGGGTTCAGAAGGCTAACTTGGTTTCAAAACCATGCCCACCCTTGAAATGAAATTAGAATTCATCTCCTGATGTAGCACCTTCACTTCTTTTTCCCTGGTCTCCCAGAGTTAAGCTGAGAATGTATTGACGTAACGTATTTAAAGGGATTTGCCACCTGACAGTGAAATCCATCAGTCAGTCAAGAAGCATTTATGAATTATCTGTGCATCCCTGGGTAGGCACATATAAAGAATGAAACACATTTAAGATACTAACAGGAGTTCTTAATCTGTGAACTTAAAAATATATTTTTAATTTCAATATAACTGGTTTCCTTTGTAACCCTAGGTATTTTGTTTTATGCATATATTATTCTGAGAAGTCAGTCAGTAAGCATTTATTAAATGACTACAATGTGCCAGCAATCTGATGATTCAGGAGGTAGAGCGCCAGGCTTGAAAGCAGCAAGACTCATCTTCCTGAGTTCAAATCTGGTTTCAGACACTTACTAGCTGGGTGATCCTGCGCAAGTCACTTTACCCTGCTTACCTCAGTTTCCTCATCTGTAAAATGAGCCGGAGAAGGAAATGGCAAGCCACTCCAGTATCTCTGCCAAGAAAACCCCAAATGGGGTCATGAGGAGTCAAAACAACTAAACACATGCCAGGCACTGTGCTTATTATTGGGGGCTAAAAAGAAAGACAAAAGATAATCCCAGCCCTTACAGAGCTCCCAGTCTACTGGGGGAGACACCATGAAAACAATCACATACAAACAAGCTCTCTACTACAGGACAAGTTGGAAATAGACAGCAGAAGGAAGGCATTAGTATTAAGGGAAAACAGAAAGGCTTCCTTCTTGTGGCTCCTTAACTGGGACTAAAAAGAAGCCAGAAGCAGCTGGAGGGGCTGTCATCACAGACAAAAAAGATGAAAAATTCCTGCACTCTATAAATGAGTGAATGGATCAATAAATGAAGGAAAATGCATTGATTAAGCTTCTTTGGGACCTGGTACTATGCTGAGTGCTGGGGATACAGGCACAAAGGGAGGATAGACCCTGCTGGACACAGAATTGAATAAATACTTGATTGATTTTCTGAGCCATAAAATGTGGACGATAATGCCGGTAGTTTTAGAAGTCCTTGTCTCCCAAGGCTGTTAAAAGAGTCAAATGAGGTAATGCATGTAAAGTACTTTGCAAATCTTAAACCTCATAGAAAGGGTGCAGTTGTTATTACTATTTATAAGGGTGATGTGCACGTGTGTAGGGGAACAGAAGGAAGTAAGACCATTCCTGTGACTTCCCAAATCAAAGCACCCTGCTCTGGTCCTCTTATCATCTTTGCTCATTAGAATGTAAGCTCCAGGAGGTCAGGGACTACCCTGCTTTTGCATGTGTATCCCCAGAACTTTGTACCATGCTGGGAACATAGGAGGTATTCAATAAATGCTTTTTTCCATTTATTCATTCATTCCGAAGAATTGATTAGATTTCTACATAATATGCGGACTTCAATGGAGAGGAGACAAAGGGGGCGTGGCTAGATGTCTTCGAGAACCTAAAAGGCTGTTATGTAGAAGAGGGTCTAGATTTATTTGGCATGGCCTCCACCATTAAAAGCAGTGGTGGAGATTCTGACTTGGCAAAAGGTAAAACTTTCTAACAACTGGAGTGGTCCAAAAGTAGAGTTGGTGGCCTGGGGGGGTGGAGGGGTAGAGTGGGGGTGGGGTAATGGGAGCCTCTTCTCTGGAGGTCTTCAAATAAAGGATTGATGACTTACCTTTGGATTTGTTATGGATGGGATTCCTGTTAATTTTATTCCTTCACTCATTCAAAAAAGCAACTATTAAGCACTTATTTTCCTCCAAGGGCAGATACAAAGACAAAAACAAGGACATACCTGCCCTCATAGAGCTTACCTGACATTGTCAAGTACACAGATAGGAAAATATACAATCTTTACAAAATACCTATGTACATATATGCATGTGTATATGTAGGCATATACATGTGTGTATATGTGTGTATGTATGTTCACATGTGTACTGTGTGTAAACATGTAGTATGTTCACACATGTGCACGTGTGAACACATGCATGTCTACACAGTGCATGTGTGTACATGCATGTGCGCACAATATGTATTTGTGTGTGCACTTATGTATACATATGTGTATATGTGTGTGCGTGTATGTATGCATATACATATGTGTATATTATATAAATGTGCGTGTACACATGTGCATGTGCATATGTGTATATGTATGTGCATATGCATGTACATATGTGTATGTATATATGTGTATATACATATATGTGTGTGTGTATGTATATGTGTATATAAAAGTTCCTTCCAAGGCTGGGATTCTGGGATTCATAGTCCTTGCTATGACTCTCCCATCTGTACTTTTGACTTGTCAAAGGCAAGTTGGGACCTGCCTCCATAGTAGTATTAGAAATTCTCTCAGCTGAGCACAGAAACCTTATATTCTTTCAGAGACTGGACCCTGATCTAATGGCTATTCTCCCTTGCACCAATCTATTACAGTTCATTTAAGAATAGCCACCATGATTTTGCAGTCCCAAGGAACTGTGTGCCCAGAGGCACATCCATAAGGCCTGTAGCCATCTCTTTGAAAGCTGGCCTCCTTCATGGTGGCTGTAGTAGGTCAGATTTTATTGCCTTTGGCCAAAGGCTGTTGTGCGATTTATAGAGTATGTATGGTGAGATCGTCAAAGTGATTTAGAGGGAGTTTCGGAACATGAAGATGTGACATTTCATGGGGACGGTAATTTCATAAAAGGAATCCTCAGACCAATCCATCAAGAAAATTTAATGGGCGTGTCAAACATGACTTGGGCTCTGAAATCTGAATTCTAGAGTGGTCAGTGCAGAGGAAAGTCTGTGCTGGAAAGCGAGTAACTGACTTCCTAGCACTGATACTGATTGAGTGCTAGTTAGAATAGACTCCAGGAACTTGGGTCATACACCTGGCCACACAGGGCAGAGTATTGATTCTCAGAGGTCATCTAGTTCAGCCCTTCATTTTATAGATGATGAAACTGAGGTTAAGAGAGGGGAAGTAAAATGGGTCATAGATTTAGAGCTAGGAGCCTTGGAGGCCATCTCAAGACTTTACCGATAAGGAAACTGAGGCCCAACTTAAGGCCATTGTCTCATCCATCTGGAACTGGAAAGGACCTCAAAGGCAACTTAGTTTAACCTCCCTATTTTATGCAAAAGAAAAGTGAGGCCAGGAGACTCCTGCAGTATCTGGTACACAGCAGGCTTTTAATAATTGCTTGTTGGTGACTTATTTATAACTTAACTGACTGATGCCCAAATGTATGCATTTGAGATAAGATCTGAACTCAGGTCCTCTGAATCCAGAGTGAATGTGCTTTCCACTTTCCACAAATATGTTTTCCTCTAGAATGGAGAAATCTGATGTCTGCCTTTGATAGTTGTGGTGAGCCTGGTCTGGGTAGTAAATGCATGCTATATAAGCAAGACTGGAGAGAGAATCCAAGGGTTGGAAGGAAAGCAGTGGAACTGATATAACAGAAAGAATGAGCGTTTCAGGTCCACTCCTGGCTCCTGTGCTTCCTAGCTGTGGGACCTTGTTCAGTAAAATGAAGGCATTCAAGGCATTCACCTAGATGCCCCCCTGAGGTCCCTTCCTGTTCTCAATTGATGAACCCGTGGCCTTGGGCAAGTCATTTAACATTCCTAGACCACAGTTTCCTCATCTGTAAAATGAAGGCATCTGCCTAAATCCCACCCCCTCTCCCCCCCAGGTCCCTTCCTGTCCTAAACGAGCTCAAAGATCATCTAAGCAAACCAAGACCTGAGCAAGGGCTCCAACAAGTAGCCTCCAGAATTCCTTAGCTCCCTTCTGGTCTGAGCACTCCATATTTTCTTCTGTGTAAGAATTAGAGATTGGGATACTCGATTACTTATACTTTACATGCAATATATAGGTGGATATTCATTCTCTAGAATTCTCATGAGTGTTTTCCATCATGTGATGTAACATAGGCTTATTCCAGAGTGACCTTCATTATCTTTTAGTCTGTAAGGTAGCCCAGGCAGCTGGGTGGGGAAGCACCAGGTCTGGTGTCAGAAAGACCTGAATTCAAATCTGACCCCGGACACTTAGTAGTTGAGTGACCCTGGGCAAGTCACTTCATCCTGTTTGCCTCAGTTTCCTAACTCTAATATCTTAGCCAAGAAAATCCCAGATGGGGTCATGAAGAGTCAGACATGACTGAACAATAACAGCTAGTTGTAAGCATCAGAGGATTTAAAGCTGGAAGCACCCTTGGAAATCATCTTGTCCATTTTACAGATGAGAAAACAGAGGCCCACCAAAGTCAAATGATTCACCTAAAATCACATCAGCTGTAAGTGGCAGAGTTAGGATTCAAATTCAGACCCTCTGACTCAGAACCCAGGGGACTTTCCACTCCATCATGCTGCCTCATTTTGGAGGTCACTTATCTCCACAAACTCTTTATTTCCCAGGTATCCCTCAAAATCAAGGCCTAGCAGTAGATATCTGAACCTTTCCCAAGAGATCTCAAAGCCCAGTTGCCTTTATCTCCTCCTTTCCATGGTTTGCTAGGATTCCAATGAGGTGAGGAGGGAGGAAAAGGCATCATATCCCCTGAATCCTTCAGGAGCTTCCTTGTGGCTGCCCCTTACACTTTTAAATGAAGCTTTAAACCCAGTGGCACAGAGGCATGAGCATTGGTTCTAGAGTCTGAGGACCTGGGCTCAAATCCTTCCTATGTGTGTGACCTTGGGCAAATCACCTCTGTGGGGCTCAGTTTCCTCATTTGGAAAATGATGGGATTGGGGTAGAGGCACTCCGAGGCGCCTTCCAGTTCCAAATCTATTACACATTTAAAATAATTTAACATGGGAAATTGTCCATCAATTATCTGAGACAGTGAAGCTGGTTCAAGCCTGGCTCGGAGAATGGGTTATGTGTTCCGCTCCCCTCAGTTACCTGACTCCAAATGCTTTCTGAACCCTGCAGATTCTAGCACGAGATGCTAATCCTGCCAATGAATGTTGGAGCCAACCGTCATTGGGAAGAACAAATTGAAAATTAAGCTTTTCCGACATTTTTACATAAAGAATAGTCATTTGTGAGTCTAAGAATCACTGGAATGCCTTGTTCCATATCAGTTCATAGAATTACCAAACACTGGCGTGCAAGGGGCCTGGAATTAAATTGCCTAGTCCAACCTAACTCAATGTATAGATGAGGAAACTGAGGCTACTAAGGGGCCTTAAACAGTATCTAGATCAATCCTCTTGCCACTATTTTTATTGAAGAGGAACCAGAGACCCAGAGACGTGCAATGAGTTAGAATCTTGTTATTCAGTTGTTTCAGGCATGTCTGACTCTTTATGACCCCATTTTGGGTGGTTTCTTGGCAAGGATACTGGAGAGGTTTGACATTTCCCTCTCCAGCTCATTTTACAGATGAGGAAACTGAGGCAAAAAGAATTGGGTCAAACAGCTATGTAAGTGTCTAAGTTGGGATTTGAACTCATGAAAATGAACCTTCCTGATTCTAAGCCCAGTGCTCTATGCACTACACCACCTGGATGTCCAATTTAGAATCACAGGATTCTGAATAAAGAGCTGAAAGAGAAGCCAAACTAAATGAGTTATTATTGTTATTATTATTTTTTTTTTGCTTTTTGAAGGGGGGAGGGCAGGGCAATTGGGGTTAAGTGACTTGCCCAAGGTCACACGGTTAATATGTGTTAAGTGTCTGAGGCCAGATTTGAACTCAGGCCTTCCTGACTCCAGGGCCAGTGCTCTATTCACTGTGCCACCTCGCTGCCCCTAAATGAGTTCTTTGGTCCCTTTTTGCTATAGATCCAGGGTCTATGAATCTATGGACCATAGTCTGGGAGCTGAGTACTGTTAGCAGAGCTGAAAGGCAGAGCTATTGGATCATAGAGACAGAAAGAAGTCTATGTGGTCTCTTCCTCCTTTATGGTTTACCAGCATCCCACCAGCTTTAGTCTAGCCATTTGAAGTATGTCAGTTCAATAAACATTTAATAAATTCTAGGCACTGAGAAGAAGAAGACTAAAACGAAACTGCCCTTGCTCTCAAGGGACTTACAATCTAATGGGGGCAGATTGGATGCACAAATAGATGATGTTGGCATAGTGATTAAAGGGGGAAGAGAGCATTGGCACTTAAGGTGAAGGACCCAAATAAGGTGGAATTTGAACTGAGTCTTGAAGGAGGACAGGGGGTTATTTTGGCAACTGTGTGAAGATAGGCTTGGAGAAAGAAGAGTCTTCTCTCTCGCTGCCCCTTCTAGAGTAGAAAATGTTTGAGAGGTCTCTAAGCAGGATAGTCAGGTGGTAAGGTAGAGAGGGCTGAGTATCACCCCCAAGCAGACAGTTGGTGTCGTGGTAGCAAGAGCAGTGACTCTGCAGTCAGAAGCTTGGGGTCCAAATGTGTCTCTAATGTTCACCCCTTGTGTAACTTTGGACAAATGACTTCATCTCCCTGGACCTCAGTTTCCCCATCTGTAAAATGGGAGTGTTTTTTTTTTCCTTGAAAACTACTCAGTGGCAGGCTCAATCTTTTTGAAGGAAAGTTGGACCCCTTTAACAGTGTGCTGAAGCCTATGGACCTCTTATCAAAATCATGTTTTTAAATGTATAAAATAAAATAGATAGAATTATAAAGGAAACCAATTACATTGGAAAATGGTCATCAAAAAATATATGTATTTTTAAAAATCCTACTTCCTAGACCCTAGGTTGAAAACCCTGTTTCTAGCGTCTCAATCTTTGATCCTGTGATTCTACAGCTTTTTATTGGTTTAAGTCATCCTTCATGGGAAATGGGTGCCCAAATATAGAAGGACTTGGGTCTTTATATAGAAGGAAAGAAATCTGGTTCTGAGGCAAGAGTAAGGCCCAGAATGTGGGAAATTTGTTTTGTTCAATTCTGAATATTTATTATAAGCGATTTTTTCCCTTCTTTTTCTATTTTTTTGGGGGGGAGGATATGGAAAGGAAGAAAATAAATGCTTGTTAACTGAAAAAGAAAATTTTAGAAATAAGTCTTAGGACAATTAGTGGTTTATTAGCTGATAAGAGTGGGAGAAAAAAAATCCCAGGAGCTACAGTCTGTTCATAAGCATGGTAGCACCTCAACTGTCTACCTCTCCCCCCTACCCCATAACCATCATTCCCCAATCCTCTCTTGGCTGTGTCATTAGAGAAGCCTGTGATTCCTCCATTCCAAATGATTTTTTTAAAAGAAATTTAAATGCTATCAAATTAGGCAAATGAACAGGGGCAACATTCACTTTTTTCCCCTACCTCCTTCCCATTTTGAAAATGTACGGAATGCTAAGAGCTTTGGACACAATGTTCAGTTTGCTTTGTAGAACAACAGAGGCCTTCAGCTGCCAGGCTCGTGAATAGCTCTGCAGACAGGGCAATCCGCATCCCAGACACTGAGATACCAAGCAGGCCACAAGTCATGAGTGGGGCCCCCAATGACAGGCCCACATGCTTAGTCCTCGGTGGGCCAGAGCCAGGAGCCTCCCCAGGAAAGGACCTGCTTTCTGGCCTCCTAAGATATGAAGCTGGCAGTTAAGGGCCAGGACCTCTGGAATGAGGCTCTATATCTGGAGAGTTGCCTAGGGATGCAGTTATCTGGGAACCAGACCCAGGATAGAATTTGAAGTTGAAGTCCCAAGCTGAGCTTTCCCAAAGCTGCCTTCTTCTTCCACCTCGGAGAACTGTAAAAATGAGCAGGTCTTGGTAACCAACCCTTGTTGATAGAGTGTGTTCATATTTACAGATATTATCCAATTTGATCTGGGGGCAGGGAGGGGAAGTTGATGCTATTATCCTCATTTTACAGCTGAGGAAAGTGAGGTGCAGTGACCTGTCCAAGGTCCACACTAAGTGTCTGAGGTCAAATTTGAACTCAGGGTCTTCCTGACTCCAGGCCCAGCACTGTCTCCACTGCACTGCTCAAATACTAAGTCCAGTCCTCTTAAGGGTTAGAAGCCTTTGGCTTCGAGGCCACATGTGGCCTTCTAGGTCCTCAGATACAGCCTTTTGCCTGAGTCCAAGCTTTACAGAACAAATCCTTTTATTAAGGGGATTTGTTCTGTGAAGTTTGGATTCAGTCAAAGGGACTAGAGGGCCACATGTGGCCTTGAGGTCGCCAATTCTCCATCCCTGTATCCCTTATCCCACAACCTCCAAGCTAAAAGCCTTCAGCTCCTTCAAACGCTTCTCACATGATGGAATCTAGCTGGGTGACCTTGGACAAGTTGCTTAGCCCTGTTTGCCTCAGTTTCCTCATGTGCAAAATGAGCCAGAGAAGGGAATGGAAAAATGCCCCAAAAGAAAACCCCAAATGGGATGATGAAGAGTCTGAAATAACTGAATGACAACTGTTACTTTACTAGCTGTCGCAGTAACCCAAGCACCAAGTAATGTGTGTGTTACAGCTGCTTATCTGTTCTTATTTTGTTTCAGTCACATCCAGCCACTGGAGACCCCATTTGGGCTTTTCTTGGCAGAAATAACTGCAGTGGTTTGCCTACTTAACAAACCCCTTTCAGATTGAATTGGAGCCTGGAAGTCCTAGGTTCTTCTGAGATTTCCTTGTCTGATACTTCCCAGGTGAATCACTTAACGTCTCTGAGACTCAGTTTCCTTATCTATAAAATGGGGATAATGAGGCCTCTGTCACAGGGTTGTCATGAAGCTCAGATGGGATCATGCGCATGAAGGGCTTTGCTGACTGTAAGTCCCAAATAAAGGCCAGTTATTTGGAGGAGAGTTGTGGGAAATGCGATTCTCATCTTGAGGCAGCACCATCATGCCATTACTTCGTGCTTCAAGGCCCAGCTAAAGTCCCATCTTTTGCACGAGGTCCGTCCCAATCCTCCTGAATTCTCTGTTGGTTAGCCAAATGCTCCCGACTCTCCCTTGCTCAGACATAGTGGTTTTCGTGTTGTCTCACCATTGGGTTGTGAACCTCTTGAGAGCAGGGACTGGCTGTTTCCCCTTTCTTTGTATCACAGGGCTTAGCACAATACCTAGGCATCCTTAAACATGCTCTGTTGACCAAATTAAAAGTTTGTTACAGGCAAAGCCCTGTGCTACACACAAAGGGAGATGGAAAATGAAAACATTATGCCTGTCCTCATGGAGCTTAAAAACTATCAGGAGAGATAGGACACATTCACAAATAGACTATACAGTAACATATATACATACATAAATATATATACAAAAATCACATACACACAAGGCAATAGAGGGACCCTGGACTTTAGAGGAGGGCCACGGTTGGACCTAAACTTTAGGAATATCACTCTGGCAGCTTTGTGGAGAACAGCTTGAAAGAGAAGAGCCTTGAGACAGCAAACTCCATTCAGAGGTTACGGTATTAACTCAGATGAGAAGTAATGAGGCCCTGAATTAGGGTGGGGGCTGTGTGCATTGAGAGAAGGGGGATAGTTGTAAAAGAGGAAGAGGCAGAATCAATCAGATTTGACAACTGAGTGTACCCACAGGGCTTAGGGGAAAAGAGATTTGAGATTTGTTCCAAGGGTGAAGGAGGAGTTGAGGGTTACTCCAAGGAGAAAGGAGTTGAGATTTGCTCCAGGCAGGAAGGAGTTGTTGAGATTTGCTTCAAGGATGTGAAACTGAGTGTCCAGAAGGATACTGGCACCCTTATCAGAAGAAAGGGCAGTTAAGAAGGTTTTATTGGAAACATAATAAGTTCTGTTCTGAACGTGTTGAAGTTGAGGTACCTACGGGACTTCCAGTTGGGAATATTTCATAGGCAGTGGTTGATGTGGGTCTGATGCTCAGGAGAAAGACCAGCATTGGGAGTCATCTGGTAATGGATCCCATGGGAGCTGGTGACTTTAACAGGAGAGATGATGTAGCAGAGAATGAGAAGAGGGTTCAGGACTGAGTCATCCCTAGTGATGAGGTACGGTATAGATGATGGTCTGTCAGAGGAGACTGAAGAAGTGTCCAGCAGAGACCTATGAGAACTAGGAGAGGTCAGGGTCACAAAAACCCAGAGAGGAAAGAATATCTAGGAGTAGAGGGATCCAGTGTCCAATGCAGCAGAGAGGTAGAGAAGGACCAAATTGTGAAAAGGAAGCTAGATCTGGCAATTAAAATGTAGTAGACAACTTTGGAGAGGGTGGGTGGCACCATGGATTGATTATTGGACTTGGAGTCAGGAAGACCTGAATTCAAATCCTGCCTTAGGCACTTACTAGCTGTGTAACCTCTTTTGGCCTCACTTTCCTCATCTGTAAAATGGGGATGATAATGGCAGCCGTCACACAGTGTTATTCTAAGGATCAAATGAGAAAGAGTGTGTCACGTTTGGAAAGCAAACCATGTTTATATAAACTAAATTACCAAGTTCTAATAGTCAGATCAAAGGAATTAGCTAGGCTGATTGGGGGAGATATGTTTGTGGATAGCAGGGCTTCTCCCCCTCCTTGTCAATCCTGAGACCCTTCCCTGCTTAAGGGAAGGAGGATGAGGAGACAGATGGAATTATGGCTCTAGCAAGTGTGTCCAGAATGTAGAGGTGGGATGTTTCTGGGCTGGTACTGAACACCAAGTCACGGGGGCCACAGTCAAAGACAGGGAGGGGTAACAGCTTGTGAGTATGTAGTAGGTCTTTGAACCTGGGCACTCAGGTCTGATTCAGATATCAGAAAACCTCTACAGGATCAGTGACTCTAGCTGGGAGTCTGTAATTGACTGTGGGTTTAGAAATGGGGGGAAGCTGAGAGCCCCTGGGGCTGACAACAAAGGACCCTGAACTAGTTCTGAGAAGGATCTGGAGTCCCCAGGAAGCTGATGGAACTTTATCATGCCTTGAGGCTGTCAGGGTTCTATCCTTTGTGGTTTCTCTGCCAATCTCCCCCAGTAGATTCTTTGAGAATTCCCCTGAAGTGAATGATGGGTACGTTTCTGGGGGCAAGACTTAACTTCTGTCTTGTCCCTTCATTTCCTCTTCTTGCTCGCTGAGTAACAAGCCTACGAGGGTGGGGTGAGTGTATAAACATGGGCTCTTAGAGCAGTCTGACAAAACAAGCCTGGGGCTGCACAGCTGGGATGGATTAACCCAACTTTGTAAATAGCTTTCCAAAATCATTAGGCTGGAAAAGTTCTATTTGGCTTGCAAAATGAGCACTTGCCCCACCTGCACCCCTCAGGCCCCCTGGTGCCCCCACTTCCCCACCCTTCTTCTTATCCTAGGTTCCTTCTGCATCTTCCTACAGCTCCCTGGTCCCCAGATGAAGAGAATGCCAACACCTCTCTATGGCAAATACTCAGGATCTTCCTTCTGTCTGGGCCCCATACTGACCCCCAGCTGATTCCCAAGGAAACTAAACTGAACAGAGCGACAGAGGAGATTAGATATTCTTTATTCCAGGCTGATAGATTTTTATTCTGCCTCCTGCCTGTTTTCTGTCGGGCCTGTCATTCATTATTTGGGGCCCTGGGCCTCGGGGTCAGGGTTTGTCCTTGGGTCACATTGAAATGAGTGATGAGGGCTTCCTTTGTGCCTGAGGCCAGAGCCACCCACCTAGATAGACTGCTGAAAAGGCAGACAGTGCAGCTGGACATACATATTAGGAGCAGACTGCTTGTAGAGAATCCTAGAAGGGGCCTAGAACGTAGAATGGCTGAACTGGAAGGGGCCTTAGAACATAGAATGTCAGAGTATGGAATTCAAGAGCTTGGAGAAATCTTAGAATAAAGAATATCAAGATTATGAGGGATCTTAGGGCAATTCAGATCAGACCTAGAAAGGACCATAGAACAAGGGAATGTGAAAGATGGGAGGGACATTAAAACAGAAAATGTCAGACTGGGAAGAATCTTAGAATACAGTGCATCACAATTGGGAGGGGCCTTAGAACGGGGACTGTCAGGGCTGGGATGGGCCTTGGAATAAAGAATTCCAGACCTCAGAACCTTAACTGTCATGATTGGCAGAACACCTTAGAACATGAAAGAGCTAGGTGGAACCCTAGAATAGGGAATGTCAGAGCTAGGAGAGAACTTAGCATAGAAATGATCAAGGTTAAAGTGACTTAGAACATCAAATGTTAGCCTTGAAGGACCCCCAGATGCCAGGTAGGCCACACCTCCCCTTCCCCCTTTATTGTCTTTTATTTATAAGACATCACATGAGTGTAATGAAATGTCTGAGCCAATGCCCCAGGGTCTGACAGTCAGTGGCAGAGCTGGGGCTCAGACTCAGTTTTCCTGAATCCATCACAAGGCATAGCCTCAATGTTGGGGACAGGCTACAACTGAGAAGCACAGATACTCCATGATGCCCTAAGATCCAGGCTCCCCCACTGATGGCCTCAGGCTTTTCCTTCACACTTGGAGCAAATGGGTAAACACTTAAACATTTGGGCAGGAATGACATAGCCCCCATAAGCCTGCTATGAAGGGCAGGTCCCTTGAGTACCCAAAGCAAGGGTGATGGAGCCTCTGCTGAGATAGAACTGTAGCTAATTTCTTTGGAGTTCATTCCCCCCATCATGACAGTATCTCTGGCATTAGAGCTTGTCTCAGAGGCCCTCACTGACACTCAACGAATAACAAATGACATTAATAAGAGTGCCAGGCCCTTTCCTTTGATGAGGCAACCATCAGAGTGTCTTGCCAAGATAAACTGCTTGGCCTCTTGCCTTGCAAGTTGATCTTCCGAGTTAGATTATAGCTTTTCTTAAATGATGGTGATGGGGAGGTGGGGGTGAGGGGGTGGGGAGGTGACAATGACATCATTCCTTCAGCCTGACTTTAGGACTTAATGGATATTAGGGATTTGGTCAGCATGAGGTCAGTGGCTGGAAGGGAGCCCAGCTGTGGCAGTGGCCAGGGAAGTCTGGGTAGGGCTCCCTGAAGTTAAATCAATTTGAGGGTTGAATTTTCCCAGTGAATTTCCCAGGAATTGGCTTCATTGGTCCCCATGGAATAGGGTAGAGATAGGCATTATGGGAAAGGAAGAGTTTAGGTGAAAGGAGGGCACCTGCTAGAAAAAGTGATAACGAAATAGGGAGGTCACACCCAGGGTCAAGGATACTAACCAAACAAGCAGATTAGAGGCTCCCTGGACAATATCCTGCCACAATACAGTTGTAAATTAAAAAAAGAATGATAAAATATTTTTCCATCAAGAACTAGACCCCATGGTCATAGTCATTCCTACTTTGGGACAGTTTGGTAAAATGGGGGAAAAAATCACTGAACTTGAAATGGGAAGACCTGGGTTTGTGTCCCAGCTTTGTACTCACCTTGGGCAATTAATTCATTTAACCTCATCAAAGCTGTATGAGATGCAGGAGGATGTTGTAGAAAGATCATTGGGTTTGGAGTTAGAAGACATGGGCTGGAATTCTGCCTTTGCTTCTTACTAGCTGTGTGACCACATGACTTGTCTGTGTCAGCACCCTGGCCAAGGGCAGGGAGAGGTTGACGGCTAGTGTTGTCAGCACTAGGGCCAGGGACAGCACTTACATATTATTCAGCAGCACAGTGCCGCCATGATGGATAGATGGGTATGGCATATGGTGGAGAATCATAGTGTCATAAAAGCACATTATTAGAGCTGGGAGGGACCATCAAGATCACTGAGTCTAAAGCTTTTATTTTTTAAAATAAATATTTGTTGATAATTTTGGTTCTTTCTTCACCTACCTTTTCTAATGTATCCATCCCCTTCCTCTCTCAGAGACCCATCCCTTATAATAAATACAAAAAAGGAAAGAAAAAAATTCAGCAAAACTAATCAATATTCTGAAAAAGTCTGACTTGACGTGGCATTTCACATCTATAGTCCCCCATCTATCCCAAGAATCAAGGGAAGATCTTTTATCTCCTTTTTAAGGTTCAAGCTTGGCCATTAACATTTTGCAGCCTTCAGTACTGATCATTTTCCAGCTCTTTTATCATATAGGTGATGAAACTGTGCCCAGGGTGTTGGAGTTGCTTCCCAGAGGTAGTAGATAGACATGAGTTGCTTTCTCTTGATCACCGACCTCATCCTTTGCTCTCCATGGTAACTCCAAGGTCACAAGTCAGTTCAAGGGCACAGCTCACTTTAGTTTCAGAGTACAAATATAATTGATATAATACTCATATAATTGAGATGAATGACAAGTACCACCTCCCATTATTCTGTAGGTTGGCACAAATGCAAAGCAATGGAATCTTCTTTCATGAACTCCTTAACTTTGAATCCTACTCCCAGACCCCTACTCTGTCTCCAGAAGCAACACACCAAACCTCAGTTGCCTCATCTGTGAAATAGGGACGACAATATTTGCACTGGTTCCCCCAAAGGGTTGTCATGAGCATCTTTTTACTACCCCATCCTACTTCCATAATCTGGAGGAAGGCTGAACTCTCTTATAGCTATCACCTCCATGTCATTGGGTTTTCCTCCATTAGATCATAAGCTCCTTGAGGGCAGGGACTGTGTTTTGCCTTTGTATCCCCCTTGCTCGGTGGGCACATTGCTTGGCCCATAGTAAGACGCTGATGACGTTTGATGCATACTGCCCTGCCTACAGGGAACACACTCCCTCCTCACTCCTATCTCTTAGAGTCCATCATTCCTTGAAGACTCCATTCATATCCAGCCTCCTGTTGGATGTTCTCTGTCTCAGCATGTTCTCTGTCCCTCCTCAAATTAACACGTATTTGCCCACTGGTTTACACTTTACCAATAAGCTCCTTGAGGGCAGAAACTACTTTTCCTTTTGTATTCTCAGCACCTAGCATAGTACTTTGAACATTTTCCCCTGATCCTATGATTTTTTCAGTATAGGGATGCCCCAGGCAAGGAAGGTCCCTCTACCACTGCCTATTGGTTTCATCTCTGCAATTTATATTCTTGGAGGGAGATGCTTAGAGCCCTGAGAGGCTAGTGGCTTACCCAGGGTCACACAGCCAGTGTATGTCAAGCAGGATTTGAACCCAGGTTGTCTTGACTTGAAGGCCAGCCCCTCTACTGTATACCGACTTACACAGAGTAGGTGTTTAATAAATGTTTGTTGGATTGGATTGCCTTCCACTCACTCTTTGCTTTTTGTGTGGCCTTGTTTTTTCCTTGGTTGCTGAAGGCACTTCCTTTGGTTTCTGGATGAGTACATCCCAACTCATATTCATCTCTGCCTTTGTGAAGTTTTTTCTTCTTCTAAAAATCCCCTTTGTTCTTCATAGATCTGCACCCTGGCATCTTTGGCTTCTAGGACCCAGTCTGTGTGTGTCTTCCTGCTGGGTGGTGGAAGTGGGGCAGCTTTCCTTCTCCTTAGAGATTCCTGACACATGTTTGGACAACTTTATGGTCTTCAGCCCTCATTGATCTTAGTGTCCTACTGTCTGTCATTACCCAGGGATGTAAAAATTTGTGGTTTAGTGGATGGAGAGATGGTCATGGAAGTAGGATGATCCAATTAGGTTCATGTCCTGCTTCTGACTATGGGCCTGGGGTGACTTACTTCACTTTTTCTGGGCCCCCAGGTAACTCTAGAATACTATAAATCACAGTTAATCTATATTCAGAGAATGAATTTCCTCATTGTAAGAGACAAGGAGAGACAGAGAAAAAGACAGTGAGAGATACAGAAGAGGAGAGGGGGGGAGGGAAGAGGAGAAGGAGAGAGAGTGGGAGAGAGAGGGGGAGAGGGGGAGAGAGAGAGAGAATGAGAACGGGAGGAGGAAGACCCTACCTTCATACTTGAATATAGTTCTCAAGAGACCCCTTCTTCTGTCATCAAGATCCATTTTTGCTACTAACATTCAATGTTACCTTCATTAATCCTGACCATTGGAACTTCTGTTCCAATGTAGCCCTGTACTTTCTGAACAAACACTTCCCATAATGTTGTTGACCAAGCTGGCTATCTTCTGGCTTTGCTTTCCCCCCCTCCAACAGTGCTGAGATTGTGCCCTTGAGGGATTGGACTGGTCCCTGCCAATGCTTCCACTGAAGTTGGGCTTCCCTAGACTGAGCCCGATCAGACATCATAAAAAATACAGCTAGAGTTGGAATAGATGTCAGAGACCATTTAGCCTGACTTCTTTATTTTATAGATGAAGACACTGAGTCCCAGAAAGTTATAGGATCGTGGATTTTAGAGCGAGTAGGGACTTAAGAGGTTATTTAGTCCAATCTCTATATTTTACAGATAAAGACACTGAGGCACAGTGTGAGGGGTGAAGGATGTTGCCTGGGTTCCCACAGGTAGTAAACCTCAGAGGAAAGATTTGGACCCAGGTCCTCTGAATACAGAGCCAGCAGATGCTCTTCAGCCTGGCCCACACTGCCAGTGTCTAGGCAGCCTAGTCCACTCTGCTACAATAGCATCAGGACCAGAGGATCATTAGGCAAGGTGGGCTGAGGAAAGGCTCTCAGTAGAGGCTGGAGTCTAAGAATGGGAATATTTATTCCAATGAGAAGGGAATTGAATTCGGGGGTGGAGAGGTCTCCATGCATTCTGACACTAAATAAACACTGCACTAACCTCTATTCTCGTTAGGCCACAGCCCAGACCCTTCCTGGTGCCAGGAATGTGCAGGGCCCAGGTCTTCCACAGCTGGGGGCATTGCCTGTATAAATGTCAACTGTTATTATGCCCTCGAGTCGGGTGGAAGACCTCTGGTGCCCTGACGGCGCCATTCAGAAAGCCCCAAAGGTGGCACCTTGACCTTTTCAGCTCATGAAAGGACCGTTATTTTAAAGGAGAGCCCCAAGGAAGCCAGCAAAGCTACTCTGGCTTACCAGCTGCATCTCAGCTTGGCTACTTGATCTTGCCTCCCTCTCCTTCTCTCTCTCTGTCCCTCCCCCTCCCTCCCTCCCTCCTTCCCTTCTCTCTCCCTTGCTTTCTCCCTCTGCTCTCCAGGGAGAGGTTCAGCTGGTCTCCACTGGCAGGGCTTTGGAAATCTGGCTCAGGGAATGGTCCTGCCTTGAGCCGCTGGCCAGGGGGGAGGGGGAGGTTAGGCTGATAGGTGTAATGTCAATGGCAGGCATTCACGAGGCTTGTCGGCTACTTCCTCAGGCAGGGCGTTACAGATGGGCACAGTTCAAGTTCACCACAGCATTCTGAACATTTGGGAACACAGGAAGGGACAGGGTTTTTTTCTTTTCAAAGTTCTCTTTGTTTTCACAGAGGGTCCCAGTACAAGGGGAGGAGAAAAACAAAACCAGGAAGACAGCTGAATTGCAAAGACATGGTGTGTTCACTGGGAGGGGGGAAGGGTGACCCTGAATGAGGGCCGACAGTCCTGGGCAAGGCCCCATGGCCACCCCTCACCACGACTCCTTTCCCGTGCCACCTGTCCAAACACAGGGAAACACTTTTCAAAGCAGCCCAGAGCCCAGCTGAAGTTGGCTCCTTATTTTGGGGTGTGTGTGTGTGTGTGTGTGTGTGTGTGTGTGTGTGTGTGTGTGTGTTAAAAGAAAGGAGACCCCCAGCTCCCCATAAGCTTCCTGAACTCTGCCCTCTACAGAGAGTGGGCAGGGGAGATTAGGTTTCAAAAGACTCCAGGGGTGGGGATGGCAAAAAAAAGTCTCCTTTCATTCTTTCCCTCCCCATTTGTGCTGTTTGTATTTCTAAATGGTTCCAGTTCATGTGCTCATCTCATTTATAAGTTGGAGAACTCCCCTCCCAAAGTAAACAGAATACAGGGAGGAGGAAAAAGGAGAGAGAGAAGGAATAAAAGGAAGAGGAGAAGGGGAAGGAGAAGGGGAAGGAGAAGAAGGAGGGTAGGGAAAGGGAGGTCAGGAAGGAAGGAGAATGGAACGAAGAAGAGGTTAGATAAGAGGGATTTGAAGAAATAACCCCAGAGATCAGGGCAGCATCCTTCGCCATGGTCCCTTTCCAAGGATAGTCATGAAGAAGAGTCTTCTTAAGACGTACACTGAGCTTTTGGCAGAAACATCATTGTGGGGTTTGGAGACAGCCCCTTAGAGGTTCCCTTTTCTTATTTTTAATATGAAAAATGAGAGAGCCAGAGACACCAAGGGACAAGCTCAAAGTTGCACAGTAGGAGAGGTGGATTTGAATTATCTGATCCCAATTCTGATGTGCCAGACTCCCTCTTGTCTCAAGAGGATGAATCATTGCTTAGATAATGGCTTCAGGTTCAGTATTCAGTCACCATGCCTCTGCCACACACCATCTATATGAGCTGGGGCTATCAATTAACCAGTTAATTTACGATTTAGGAAGTACCTAAACATACAGAGACAAAAATGAAACAGTCCCTGCCCTCAAGGAGCTTACTTTCTATTGGAGGAAAACATAGGCAAATACAAAGTGATGGGGAGGGAGGTGATATTAAGCAGCTGAGGGGATCAGGAAAGACCTCATGTAAAAAGTGGCATTAGAACTGAGTTATGAAGAAAGATAGGGACTCTGGGATTCTAAGAGGTACAAATGAGGTAAGAGGGCATTCCAAAAGGAACAGCCCATACAAACGTTTGGAGATGGAAGATGGGAATGCCACCTGTGAGAAATGTGTGTATGTTCTACATCTGGGTGTAGGTTTGCTGACCAAAGAATGTGTAAAGGGGAGTGATGGGTAATGAGTATGCAAAGGATGGTTGGAGTCAAGTTGGGAAGGGTTTTAAATTCCCATCCAGGGAGTGTGTAGTTGGTTCTAGAAGCAACAGAGAACCATTGGAGCTTTTTAAAACAAGGTGTAAATTCAATAGCTGAAACAAGGTGTGAACTACTTCTGTGCTTGCCATTAAACATGGTATAGTAAACACTTAAAAATAGTTTTTCAATCAAATGTTTATCCATCTATCCATCTATTCATCCATCCATTCATCCATTCCCTAGATCTACTGTTGGGAATTCTGAGGCATTCTATGTATTTCTCTTACCTGCCTATTGGAGTCCCCTTCCTACAACATAGGTTTGTGACATCCTGAAAAGTTCCAGGTGGAATCAGACCACTGATCCATTCAACTCAGTGTTCTGTTTCTATCAGGAGTATCTGAGGAGGTATTTAGGGATACAACTTCTGCTTTTTAAAATTAAATTTTATGCTTATTTTTAGTTTACATTATTTATTTCCACAAGGTTTGGGGTAACAAATTTTCTCCCCATCCCTCCCCTACCTACCACCCTAAACCAGCGATCCCACTGTATACCCCCTCCCCCAATCTGCTTTCTCCTATATCCTTCCCCATCCCTGCTCTGACTTTCCATTAGGGCAAGATGGATCCCCATACCTCAGTGCCTGTACATCTTACTTCCAGTTGCATGCAAAATAATAACAATAATATTATATTTTTAAAGATTTGATTCCAAAACTTTGAATTCCAGATTCCTTCCCTTCCTCCCTCATCACCCACCCTTATGGGAAGATAAGCAATTCAATATAGGTTGTACATGTGTAGCTATGCAAAAATTTCCATAGTGAATATATATATATATATATATATATATATATATATTGTTAAACAAATGCTTTATTAACTTCTGTTTTACACCATTCATTTCCGCCAGATTTTGAGTTACAATTCCCCCCCCCCATTTTTCCCCTACCCACCCTCCCAGAATAGCAGTCCCACAAGATATCGCTTCCTCCAATCTGCTCTCTCCCATATCTTCTCCCATGCCCCCTTCGACTTTTTCATTAGAGGAAGGTGAATCTCTGTGCCCCAATGCCTGCACATCTTATCTCCCAATTACAAGCAAAAGAGTATTAATAATAGTATTTATATATAATCGAAACATTTAATTTTAAAACTTTGAATTTCAGATCCATTCCCTTCCTCCCTTGTCACCCATTCCCTCTGGGAAGATAAGTAATTCAGTATATGTTGTACATGTCTAGCTATGCAAATCATTACCATAGTAGATATATTGTACAAAGCTGTTTATAATTCCCTCCCACCCATCCCACCCCCCACCTGGTCCATTCCCCACTTGATCCTGTCCCTCTTTGAAAGTGGGTACTTCCAACCTCCCCTCCCCCCAAGAATGGCCTCCCATCCATCATCCTCCCCTCTCATCCCCCTTCCCCCTATTCTGCTGCAGGTTGAGATATCCCATTTAGTATGTATGTCATTCTCTCCCTGAACCAAATTCAATGAGAATGTGGTTTTGCCGTTTTGCCTTCCTCTTCTTCCCCTCCCTTGCAGCCACTTCCCCTTGCTTCTTCTACATGAGATAGTTTACCCTGCCCTGTCTCTCCCCATCTCCTCTTGCCACTTTCCTCTCTCACCTCATAATTTCACCCTTTGAGTATCCTCCCTTCCCAACAAATTCAACCTATGCCCTCTATCCATATATAACTGTAAACATATATACACACATTCACATATGTATTCATATGACCATACACTCTTCTTCCATTATTTTCATACTGAGAAAGATTTCATCAGTCACAGTTATTGTTTTTCCATATAGGAATGTAAATAGTTCAACTTTGATAAGTTCCTTTTGATTTCTTTTCCCTGATTACCTTCTCAGGCATCTCTTGCTTCTTGTGTCTGGGTGTCAAATTTTCTATTCAACTCTGGTTTTTTCCTCAAGAATGCTTGAAAATACTCTATTCCACTGAATGACCATATTTTCCCCTGAAACAAAATACTCAGTTTTGCTGGGTAGGTGACCCTTGGGTTCAGTCCCAGCTCTTCTGCCCTCCGGAATATCATATATTCCATGCCCTTCGATCCCTCAGTGTAGAAGCTGCCAGGTCCTGTGCTATTCTGATTGTTTCCACAATATTTAAATTGTTTCTTCCTGGCTGCTTGGAGTATTTTCTCCTTGATCTGGGGATTCTGGAACCTGGCTATAATATTCCTGGGAGTTTTCTTTTTGGGATCTTTTTCAGGAGGTGATCTGTGGATTCTTTCAACCTCTATTTTGCCCTCTGGTTCTAAAACATCAGTGCAATTAAAAAGTTTTTAGGGGCAGCCAGGTGGCACAGTGAATAGAGCACCAACCCTGGAGTCAGGAGGATCTGAGTTCAAATCTAACCTCAAGACACTTAACACAAAACTGGCCATATGACCTTGGGCAAGTCACTTAACTCCAATTGCCCTACCTTCCCTCTCCAAAAACAAAAAAAAAACAAAACCTAAAATACAACAAAAAAACATTTACCTTGAGAATTTTTTGAACGATGATTTCTATGTTCTTTTTTTGAACATGGTTTTCAGGTAGTCCAATAATTTTTAAATTATCTCTCCTGGATCTATTTTCCAGGTCAGTAATTTTTCCAATGAGATATTTCACATTGCCTTCTATTTTTTCATTTGTTTGGATCTATTTAATAGTATCTTGATTTCTCATAAAGTCATTAGTTTCCATTTGCTCCAGTCTAATTCTGAAGTAGTTATTCTCTTCAGTGAGCTTTTGAGATTATTTTTTCATCTAGCAAATTCAGCCTTTTAAGGCATTCTTCTTATTTCCTTTTTGATCCTTTTTTGTCATTTGAGTTAGTCTATTTTTTAAGGTGTTATTTTCTTCAGTCAGGTTGTTGATTCACTTTTCGTGATTTTCTTGCACCCTTCTCATTTCTCTTCCCAGTTTTTCCTCCACTTCTCTTACTTGGTTTTCAAAATCCTTCTTAAGCTCCTCTATGGCCTGTTCATATTTTTCATGGAAGCTTTTGGTGCAGGAGTTTTGACTTCCTTGTCTTCCTCCTGTTCCATGCTTTGATCCTTTTTGTCCCCAAAATAGGAGTCTAATGTCAGATTGCTGTGCTTGCTTTGCTTCCTTTGCTTGCTCACGTTGCCACTCAATTATTTGACTTTTGAGCTTTTTGCCACAGTAGAACTCTGCTTCCAGAGAGGAGAGCTTTGTCCCAAGTCACTGGGGTTTTATCAGCTGCTGGAGCTTTTAGTTAGGTGCCCTCTCTGAAGCCTCCACAAGCTCTGGCAACTGGTTACACCTCTGACAACTGGTCATACCTCCACCCTAGACAGCAATCCAGATCCAAACAGGTTAAAGCAAGAGCTATAACCCCTCAGGATGGTCACTTGGTCTCCCTACAATCTGCAGGCCAGGAGCTCTGAAGCAGCCAGTTCATGATGGTTGCCATGGCTGAGGTGCCTCAGCTGCTTCTCCCCCTGGGGCGGAGGCCAGACCACACTCCCAGACCCCCTGTTCCCACAAAGTCCACACTGACCTCTCACTTTGTCTTTGGCATTTATGGGTTGATAATTCTGGAAATCACCACAGCTGCTAATGATCCAATCTCCCAAAGTCCCTCCAGCCAGGGGTGATCAGGGTGCCCTGGGGCTAAAGCTGTGGGCTTACACAGGGCTGGGTGCTGTTCCCAGCATGCTGTGTTGGGCTCTTCCTGCCAGGCTGCCTTCAGTGGGAGATTTGTTTCTCTCTGCCACTTTGTGGGTTATGTAGCCCTAAAGTTTGTTTAGAGTCATTTTTCATAGGTATTTGAGGTGGTTATGGGGGGAGCTCACAGAGTTTTCCTGCTTCTATGCTGCCATTTTGCCCCCGCCACACTTTCCCAATTCCTACTTCAAAACTTTATGGAAGGACCCATACGAAGTCCTCAGTTTCTCTTCATAACTGGTTCTAGATTTGGCATCCATGAGTTTTAAAAGCTTTTAAAGCAGAGGTGGAAAGGAAAGGGATAAGCATTTATGGGGTGTGTACTGCATGCCGGGCACTGTGCTGAACACTTTTAGAAATATTATCCCTTTACCTTTACCTGGGTGACTACTTAGGGGATGATTGGGGGTGGTGATGATGGTAACAGGGCATGTATGTCCTTTGTCCTTATCTGAAATGGCACCTTAGGGGTCACTTGGATTGATATTTCCCCCAAGAGTCAGCTAATTCCAGTTTATATCTCTTAGTATAAGACTGGTGACTCTCTACCAGAAGCATTTCCCCTTTTTCTTTCTGTAGGGCTTATATTGTCCATTAAATTGATCTATTCATGGGATCCTCCCAGCTTCTATTGTCTACTCCCCTGAAGTATTTTGGGTTTACATAGCACATGTTTTGTTCCTACCCTTAGCATACTTTTGTTTCTGTCCTGGCAACTGGGTGGTGAAGTGGATAGATTTCTGTGCCTGGAGTTAGGAAGATGATGCCCCACCCCCCAAAGTTATCAAACTGTGCATATTCTTTCATCCAGCAATACTACCACCAAATCTATATCCCAAAAAGGTCAAAGAAAGAAGAAAAGGACCCGTTTGTACAAAAATATTTATAGAGGCTTTCTATGGTGGGAAAGAATTAGATCTAAGGGCATACCTGTCAATTGGGAATAGCTGAACAAATTCTGCTTTGTGAATTTAATGGTATACTATTGTGCTATAAGGAACAGTGAAAGGGATGGTTTCAGAGAAACCTGAGAAGACTTGTATGAACTGATACAAAGTAAAGTGAGTAGAACAAGTAGAATAACATACAATAACAACATTGTGAAAATAAGTTTGAAAATCTTAAAAATTATGATTCACGCAATGACCAACCAGCAGATGTATGATCAAGACTGCTCACCTCCTGAGACATGATAGATTCAGGTTGCAGATTGTGACTTTTTTTTAGGGTGTGGCCAATGTGGGGAATTTGTTTTACTTGACTGTATTTGCTTATAACTGGGGTTTTATTTTTCTTCCTCACTGGTGGGGAGAAGGGGAGGTGAGGTAAGAGGGAAGTGGATTCTCATTGAATGAAAAAAAAGTTTTTTTAAGGTTATAAGTTCTCTCAGGGTAAGATCTGTATAAGTGTCAAAAAGAGATATCACTTTTGTCTTTTCCTAGCACCAGGCATATAGTTTATATAGTTTAGTAAATGCTTCTTGATTGACTAATTAATTAGTCCTACATCATTGCCCCTAAAATCTAGCTGATTAAAAAAACATCTCCATGGTTCATCAATAATAGACGGGAATAATGAGAAATTTCGATCCCAGAACTTACAAAATTATGAGAAATGCAAGTAGCAATGGAAAGATAAATAGTGGGATGCAGTCTACAACTAACAATACCATTCAGATTTGTGTGCTGCCCACACCTAAAAGGCTTTTATTCCCTTCTCTGTCCTTCCTTCCTTCCTTCCTTCCTTCCTTCCTTCCTTCCTTCCTTCCTTCCTTCCTTCCTTCCTTCCTTCTTTCCTTCCTCTATGATCAATATGACCTTAGATAAGTGACTTCACCTCCTTTGGACATTATTTCCATGATGAATGAAAAAGCGGTTGGTCTGGCCATGTTGTGAGGCTGGCTGCTTACAGGTGACCAGCCTGAGTGAAGCACTGACCGTCCTGAGATATTAAAATGATACAGACCCTTTGGATGGAGGCTGTGTGTTAAGGGTTGACAGAAAGCTAAGGACCAGAATCACCCAGGATAAGGCTGCAGAAAGGCCTTGATCCGAATTATTGAAGGGACCAGTACTACCAGGGACATCCTAAAACCATAGTGGCAAGCCACCTGCACACCTAACTCCACCTAACATCACAGGATCCTAGCTAGGTCTGGAGGTGGAAGGGACCTCAGGGGCCATTTTGTCCAACCCCTTTATTTTACTTGTGAGGAAACTGAGTAAGAAAACTTGTCACATGGTAGCCAACAACAGAGCAGAGATTTGAGCCCAGGTCCTCTGACCCCAAACCTATTCCTCTTTCTCTTCCATCTGTTTATTTCTGACTGCAGCCCCACTTCCCTCAGTGGAGGCTGTTTTTGTTTACCGTTGACCACCAGGGCCTTGGATGAGGTTCCAGCTTATTTTTAAAAGCCTTTTCCCCATTCTGTACTTGGGAGAAGGGAGACAGTTCAACGTTTGTAATAACGAAATAAAAGGGGAGAAAAAGATGCATTCTTTGGCTCCCAGATTTTGTTCCTACAAAAACAAGTCTGATAGTAGAGAGCTTCATCCTTTTGCCTGTGATGGGGCCATGGGGCCAGCCAGAGAGACTCTGCAGGCTGATAGAGAGAGAGATCCTGCTCACAGCAAGATAAATGATGGGGTGGGGGGAAAAGTTGCAGCAGTACTCAGAAAAGAGGAAGGCTGAATTGCATTGTGGGGAAGGTGGTGGGGAACAGGGAGGGGAGTCCTGATTACCCAAGTCCAGCCTGAGGGGGTGGGAGGGGCAGAGTGCAGCATGTCCTTGGGCAGCAGTGCTAGCTACATGGGCTTTGGCATCAATCTACCTGGGCTGGTCATTGCCAGGGTAAGGGTATGTGTGTGGGGGCTTATTCAGGGCCCGCTAGGGCGGATGTCCTCTAAGCATCCCACAGCTGGTTGGCAGGGTGTTTCTGTAACCTTCACTTTCCTGTTTGTTTTTCATCTTGGCTCAGTACCCAGGGGGTGATCAAATTACTGGCAGAGATAGGAAACAAGAAGGCAGGGCAATCATTGCTTCTCTGTGTTTTTATAAGCTCAGTTTATATTTTTCCAGGGCACAGAGTTCCTAAAACTCAGGGATGGATATTAACCCTCTTGGCTCTGGAGAGTTTCATATAAGCTCCCTCCCTCCCTCCCTCCATCCTTCCTTCCCTCCTTCCTTCCTCCCTCCCTTCCTTCCTTCCTTCTTTCCTTCCTTTCTTCCTTCCTTCCTTCCTTCCTCCCTTCCTCCCTTCTTCCCTCTCTCCCTCTCTCCCTCCCTCCCTTCCTTCCTTACTCCCCACCTTCCTTCCTCCTTTCCTCCTGCCCTCCCTTCCTCCTGCCTTCCCTTCCAACTGCCCCCCCTTCTTCCCTTCTTCCCTTCCTCCCCCTCTCTGTTTCTTCCTCCTCTCTCTTCCTTCCTTCCCTTTCCCCTCTCCCTCTGGTCCTCTCCCCTTCCTTCCCTCCTCCTTCCTCAGCCAGGCTACTGCACAAGCCCAGGTGTGAAATGATGGTGGCTTGTACTAGATTAGAGGCAGTGTCAAAGGAAAAAGGGGATATATTTAAGAGCTGTTGCCAGGTGACCTCCACAGGCCTTGGATGGGGTGGGGCAGGGGTCAAAGAGAATGAGGAGGCCAGGGTGACTCCAGGTTGGGAGCCTGAAAGACAGGGAGATCATGGTAGGTGATCTAGAGTAATAGGGGAAGTGGGAAGGAGGAGGTCTGCCTTTTACGACCTTTATGACCTTGACCAAGTCATTTCTCTCTCTGGGCCTCAGTGTCCTCATCTGTAAAATGATTATTGAACTGAATCAGTGAGAAGAAGCTCACTCTTGCCTGTAGGTACTTTATTTGCCTGTAACTAAGAAGGTTTAGCGGTTAGACTTGAATTGAGAGCTTTGGGGCCAAAATCCTGAGCTCCTAGAGTGGGCAGGAGCCCCGACCAGATTAAGTCCATTCCTTCATTGAACCTTGACCCCATCTTAAATGTGTTTTTTTAAATTTAACTAAAGCTTTTCTTTAAAAACAAAACAAGCCCCAAGAAATCCCAGAACCCCAACACACTGACAAACCAAGGTAGTAGCCTGAATCCATGCTCTCCTGGCATTAGTCAAAATGATTGGACCAGAAAAAAGTGAAACATCCATCCAAACCTCCACCATGTCAGTGAGCTGAGGCTACATTTCATCAGGCTGGAGCCCTTGCTGGGAGCCCTGACTGGGGCTGTCAAGATGTTTAAATGACTTTGCTCCAGTTGGTGACCTGTTCTTGCCCTGCCCTTGTAGGAGAGACGGATCTAATTTAAAGAAGAATCCTTCGCTTCAGCCCACAGACTGTTTTCAAACAGGGCCGCCCAACACCCGACACCTTGACTCCCCTTCCTTGGGGTGGGTCAGGGGGTGGGGGTGTGGGGGAATGGTCTTGGTTTTGGTCTGTTCGGTTCCAGCTCACTAAAGGGGATGGAATTCAGATGCTGAGCTCATAGCTGGGAGCTCAAAAGGATCCAAACTAGGAGACCACAGATTAAAAGCTTTGAGGGACCTTGGAGACTGCTAAGTCACCCCTCCCATTTTACAGATAAGAAAACAGAGGCCCAGAGAGTTGAAATGAGTTGCCCAATGTAAAATGAAGTAACTCTGAGATTTCATTCCACATCCTCCCATCAAGTTGGCAAATATGATAAAAGTAAAAATAACCAACAGTCAAGGAACTGTGGGAAAACCAGCATGCTAATAGAAACTGCAATTTGATTTACCTGTTTTAGAAATCATTCTGGAATTATGTAAGAAAAACCAGTAGGTTGTTAATAATATAAGAGAGAATAACATCATCATTATTATATATAATATAAAATCCATATATTATATATTAGAAATATTTTATAAAAATATATAAAATACAAAAATATGTAAAATAAATGTAAAATATGTAAAATAAATATAAGATATATATAAATATTAATAATCTTTTTTCTTCTTTGCCCCAAATTTAGCCTTTGGTACCTCAGTTTCTCTATTTGGAAAACAGATCTGATGATGCCTGTTTTTAATTATAACTTCCTTCACGGTTCTTTAAGCATCATGCATTGAGCTTGGGGGATTCTTTTTTCTTTTAAGTAGAGAGAGGAAAGATGGGAAAGGGTAGCTAATTTGATATACTGGCTCATATAAGTCTCAAGAGGCCAGGGGCACTCAATAAAGGTGATGATTGGTGGCCATGCTTTCATTAATTTGCTTGGCAGAATCAACCCCAAAGGATCAGTGACTTGTCCACATGTTTTCTCACACAGCTGGCCCCTCCTAGGCAGTTATCGAGATGTGGGAATTGTAGAGGAGGGTTGGGCAGTCAGCCCATTCATTGATCAGAGCATTCATCTACGCCCAGTCCTAAAGTCCCAGCAAACATGGGAATGTGTCAAATAATGAATGACAATAGTAATGAAAACCCTGAGAATTCAATAATTCAATCAGTGGGGTAAGGAGGTGGAAGGAACAGTCCCCTCCTGCTGCTCTGCTTGGGCAAACAGGAATGTTTAAAGTCACGAATACAGGGTTATGTTAGCCTGAGCCAAAGGAAAACAGCAAGATCGATAACTTTAGCAGCAAGTGCTGCTTTGTTGATGGGGACTGAATACCAGAAGAATGAACTAGCCTCCTTGCCTAGGAAACAGGCCATGCTTTGGAGATATTTATTTCATGTCATTCTGTTTACAGGTCAATGACATTTTAATGCATTGGAAGGTTGGGTGTGATGTAAATTCACTCTTTTAAGATGGTATGTCCTGTATGCTAAAGCAAACCCAAACCCCTGTATTTCAATCCTCCTCTCTGGTCAGGCCGAAAAGATTGCATTCACTCCCTGGGCAGGTAACACCTAGGTGTCTTAGATTATAGATTTATCAGGAAGGGACCCCAGAGGCCATCCAGTCTAATGCCCTCGTTTTTTTCAGATGAGGAAACTCAGGCCCAGATTGGTTAAGGTGGCTTGATCCATGCCACTCAGAGGGCAAAGGAGGGATTTGAACTTGGGGCCTTTGACTCCAAATCTAGTTGTCTTGTGACTTGGCTGGTTATTTTATTATTGTTATTAACAACAACAAAAACAATTATAATGCTAATGATAAGCACAGAGGCAGAATGGAGAGATGAGTGGTTTATGTTATTGGTTATGTTGTTATTGTTAACAACAGTGATGATGATGGTGATACCTCCTAGGCCCAGAGACTTAACATGCAATTGTGCGTTCATGACAAGGAGATCCAGTTATTCCCTGGATAAGTAACATGGAACACGCCTTTGAATTAGGGATAGAGATGCTGGACCCGCCATTTCATTAGTTTGGGAAATTCCCTCGACCAATGGACATTGGTAACTTTTCTACAACTTCACTAACTAGGGACTGAGCTCCGTGGTTTCTGTGCCGCTACGGCTCAGTGACCTCTTAATTATGGCGCCTTGACACGAAACCCCATCTCTCACACCCTAGTTGTACTTCTGCCTGTTCCTTGGTCAAAGACTCCAAGCTGAAAAGGGACCTCAGTGGCCATGTGACCCAACTCCCTCATTTTACAGATAAGGAAACGGAGGCACACAGAGACTAAATGATTTTCCCAAGGTCACACAGGTAATGAAGCATCAGAGGTTGGATTTGAACTCAGATCTTCTGACTCCAGGGCCAATGATATTTTCACTTTGCCAGAGTGCTTCCTTTTCTTCTTCATCCTCAGAACTCTGGTTTTTCCGATGAAATGTCCTTCAGATAAGAACTTATTTTAATACCTAGAAAGATTCAAGATATTAGCCCATTTAGGCATTCCTTCTGGTGATGCTAAATAACCCCCTGAAGCTCAGTGGACTTGCTTTGTCTTTAGGAAAAGAGAAATTACCCCCTGGGGCCTAGCCTCTGTGCTTGGTGAGGCTGGTGTCTGTCTGTTTCCTAGGCTTCCAGGCTCATGAGTTTACAGGACCCTAGGTTGGGAGTTGGGAGGGATCTTGGAAGGCATTGAGTCTATTCACTTTACAGATGAGGCTCAGGTAAGAAGTAATTTCACAGAGCTGGTAACTGTATGAGGCAGGGTTTGAGCCTAGGTCTTCTTGACTCCAGTCCAGTGCCTAATGATCATGATAGTGCTTTGAGGTTTGCCAAGTACTCTTCATATTTTGTTTGTTCCTTACCACAACATTGTCTGGTGGATCTGACGGTTATCCCCTTTTTACATATGAGGAAACTGAGGCTCACAGTGATGACATACCCAGACCTATAAGAATCAAGTGAATTGTTGTAAGAATCAAGTTCATAGTGGGCATCAGATTCAGGCTCCAGGACCCCCAAGTTCGGCCCTTTCTTGTTCATACCATATCCCTTCAGTGGGAGGAATTTCCCAAACTAATTAAATCTCAGGTCTGGACCCCTCCCCGCCCCAACAAGGAAAGATAAAGATGAAGGGGTGGGGTGGAAGCATCAAGAAAAGTAGAAGGAAGAAGGGGGAGAAGATTTCTAATGATGTGGCACTACATTGGGGCAGGCAAGGAGGATAATGGCCCTCCACCAACAGGAAACCCAAAGTAGCCATCCTTGCATGGGCAGGACTGGCAGGTGCCCTTCCAGGTGAGTGAAGGGGGACCCAGAGGTCCTGTTTTCAGCCCCATTTAGCTCTCTCTTCTCTCCAGGATGTATCCCTTCCAGCCATAACAAGTAGAGAACTTACTGAGTACACACATGCACACGCGCACAGGAAACAGAGTAAACCACTGTCCATATTATTTCTGTTCTCCTCTGGCCACCGCCGGTCCAATCAATGACATTCCTAACCCTCCTAAACAAACACATTTGTATATTGGAGCCGACAGGCGTTGGGGGGTGAGGGGGGTGTGGGGAGAGGCAGAGAGCCAGGAAATATGGACATTCCGTTCAGAGTAGTACACAGAGGCCCCAGCCTCTCTCCCCACGGCAGCAAGTGGAGACTTCTGAGCTCTGATCATTACCTCCTGCGGCCATTCCTGGAAAAGGGAGGGGGAGATGAGCTGGATCCAGCCTCCTTCTTGGAACACTCAGTCTCTCAACACCTCCTGGAACTCCAGCCTCCCTCCTCTCCCCATTGCCCACCAAAGCTCCATCACAGGTTAACTCTTTAGAAATTTTCCCTGTGCCGAAGTGTGGTAGAGAAAGCTTCTTGGATCCAGGGCTGTAGGTAGACAGGCCTAGCCCTAGGCAAAGTGACTGACCTGTACCTAGCCTGCACCACTAGGGCTTTGGCCCAGGGTCTTGAATTTAAAGGATGTGATAATGTTTTTCCTCCTTATATGAATGTCGTTCAGGGCTCAAGTAACTTATCCCAAGCCAGTGCAAGAATGAAAGCATGTTACAATGTCTGTCTGTCTCTGTCTTTCTGTCTTTCTCTCTCTGTCTCTCCCACTCTCTCTGTGTGTCTCTGTCTCTCTGTCTCTGTCTCTCCCTCTCCCCCCTCCTCTCTCTCTCTATCCATCTCTCTCTCTGTATGTCTCTCTGTCTCTGTCTTTCTTTCTCTCTGTGTCTCTCTCATCGTAGTTTCTTACAGTTTGGTTTAAACATTTTAACCATCCTGCCCTATAATCAATGTCGACCTTATTCATTAGTGGAAGAGCCAGAAGTTCTGCTATAGTCTTTCCCACTGACTTGACCATATCTCCCTCCATCCTGTCCCGTCCCCCACTTATTCCATTCTCTACTTTGACTCTGTCACTTTTCAAACATATGTGCTTCTAACTACCCTCTCCCCCAGCAAGCCCTTTCCTCCATCATCTCCCCCTCTTATCCCCTTCCACCCACTTTCTTGTAGGGTAAGATACCCAATTGAGTGTGTACGTTATTCCCTCCTTAAGCCAAATTCAATGAGAGTAAGGTTGACTCGTTCCCTTTCACCTTCCTGCTCTTCCCCTCCATTATAACAGTTTTCTCTTTCCTCTTTTATATGAGATAATTTACCCCCTTCTGCCTCTCCTTTTCTTCTTCTCTCACTATATTCTTCTCACCTCTTAATTTTATTTTTTAGATATCATCCCTATTCAACTCATCCTGTGCCCTCTGTCTGTATGTACATGTACACACATATACACACACTCACATATGCATTTATACACACATACACTCTCCTATATGTACATATATATGTACGCATACATATGTACACATATATATATATTCCCTTCAACTATCCTCATACTGAGAAAAGTCTCATGAGTTATAATTATAGTTTTTCCATGTAGGAATGTAAATAGTTCAACTTTAATAAATTTCCTATGATTTCTTTTTCCTGTTTACCTTCTCATACTTCTCTTGTTTCTTGTATTGGAAAGTCAAATTTTCTGTTCAGTTCTGGTTTTTTCATCAAGAATACTTGAAAGTCCTCTATTTCATTGATAACCATATTTTCCCCTGAAGCATTATACTCAGTTTTTCTGGGTAGGTGATTCTTGGTTTTAATCCTAGCTCCTTTGACCTCCAGAATATCATATTCCAAGCCCTTTGATCCCTGAGGGTAGAAGCTGCTAGGTCTCGTGTTATCCTGATTGTGTTTTCACAATACTCAAATTGTTTCATCCTGATTGCTTGTAATATTTTCTCCTTGACCTAGGAACTCTGGAATTTTGCTATGATATTCCTGGTAGTTTTCTTTTTGGGATCTTTTTCAAGAGGCATTGGTAAATTCTTTCAATTTCTGTTTTGCCCTCTGGTTTTAGAATATCAGGGCAATTTTCCTTGAACATTTCTTGAAGGATGATTTCTAGGCTCTTTCATGGCTTTCAGGTAGTCCAATAATTTTAAAATTCTCTCTCCTGGATCTATTTTTCAGATCAGTGGTTTTTCTAATGAGATATTTCACATTGCCTTCTATTTTTTCATTTGTTTGAATCTATTTTATAGTATCTTGATTTCTCATTAAGTCATTAGCTTCTATTTGCTCTAATCTAATTTTGAAGGAATTATTCTCTTCAGTGAGTTTTTGAAATTCTTTTTCCATCTGGGTAATTCAACTTTTTAAGGCATTCTTCTCCTCATTGGCTTTTTGGGCCTCTTTTGCCATTTGAGTTAGTCTATTTTTTAAGGTGTTATTTTCTTCAGTATTTTGGGGGGTTTCCTTTAGCAGGCTGTTGACTTACTTTTCATGATTTCCGGGCATCATTCTCATTTCTCTTCCCAATTTTTCCTCCACTTCTCTTACTTGATTTTCCAAATCCTTCTTGAGCTCCTCCATGGTCTGTAAACAATTCATATTTTTCTTGGAAGCTTTTGATGTGGGAGTTCTGACTTTGTTATCTTCCTCCCATTCCATGCTTTGATCCTTTTTGTTCCCAAAAAAGGAATCTATGGTCTGATTGTGTTTCTTCTGCTTGCCCATCTTGCCAGACAATTACTTGACTTTTGAGCCCTTTGCCAGGTAGAACTCTGCTTCCAGAGTGGAGAGAGCTTTCTCCCAAATCTCTGCAAAAGTTGTAAGAGCTATGAGGAGGGTGCCTTCTCTACAGCCACCACAAACTCTGGCACACTGACATGTCTCACCCCAGAACCACCATCTAAGACCACAATCCAGATCCAAGCAGGTCAAAGCAAGAGTGATTACCTTCTGAATGGTCTCTTGGTCTACCTATGATCTATAGGACAGGAGCTCTGGAGGCAGCCACAGGACAGCAGCTACAGCTGCATCTCCACCATCTCTTGCCCTAGGGCTAGGGTCCAGACCATATTCTCCTGTCACCTGGTTCCAACAGAGTTTCCCACTGTCCTTTTACTTTTTATTTGGCGTTTATGGGTTGAGAAGTCTGGAAGTTGCCACAGCTGCTGGTGATTCACTCTCCTGCCAGAAGTCTGCTTCTGCCAGTCTGTGCCATTGGTTGGAGCTGCCCTAGGTCTGGTCACAGGTGGTTCTGCGCTTGGCTCACAGCCTGGTGCGATAGCCCCTTCCTGCCAGCCTGCCAGGCTGCCTTCAGAGGGAGATTTGTTTCCCTTTGTCACTTTGTGGGTTCTGTAGCTCCAAAATTTGTTTGGAGTCATATTTTACAGGTATTGGAGGTGGTTGGAGTGGAAGCCCAGCAGAGTTCCTGTTTTTGCCCTACCTTCTTGGCTCCACCCCCATTTCTTGTTTCTCACACTTACTACCTGAAGGACCTTTCTCCAAAGCCCCCATTTTCTCATTTGTAATGTAAGGATTAAACTACATGTCCTCTGGGACATGTTTGAGCTCAAACATACATGATCCTATGAACTCTCTGTGACTCAGATTCCTTGTCTATAAAACAAAGGGGTTGGAGTAGATGTCTTCTGAGGTCTCTTCTGCTTAAAAGCTATGACCTTGAGACTCAGTTTCCTCACCTGTAGAATGAGTGGGTTGGACCGGAGGGCCTCTCAGATCCTTTCTAACAGCCTGTGACCCTATGACAGAGCCAAGAAGGGGGCTGGGAGGACTGGGGCTGCCAGGAAAGGATTGTGTCTATTTACTTTATGGTTTCCTCTTTGGGTTGACCAGCCGTGTTCATTGGAGTACCATGACATCACTGAATGGCTCAAGGTGGAGACAGGATCTGGTGGGGGAAGACATGGCCGGCAGGGTTGATAGTACTGTGACCTCAGTCTAAATAGAGATGGAGCAATCCGTCTTATAAAAAGGGGAAGGGCTGCTGGGATGGTGGTGTGGGAGAAATGCAGCTCCACATTTATTTTGGAAATTCCTCCCGAGTCTCTCATTGGGGCTTGTGGGAAAGAGGGATGGATGGGGAAATCAGAGGGGAACAAGGGAACCACCACAGCCTGGGTGATATGAGGTCATGAAGTCTGTGGACTCTGATATGTGCCAATGGCCCTTCACAGCACGGCTGCCTGCACTGTTCTATCTGGGGATGTGCTATTTATCGCATTCCAATGTATGATTCTTGAAGTTTCATTCACTTTAGTCTTTTTATCTCTGGCACTGGGCACACTACCTGTCACATTTCTTTTGAGTCATTTCAGTCATGTCTGACTCTTCCGGACCCCATTTGGTGTTTTTGTGGCAAAGATCCTGGACTGCTTTGCCATTTCCTTATCCAGCTCACTTTACAGATGAGGAAACTGAGGCAAGCTAGGTTAAGTGACCTGCCCAGGGACATACAACAAGCAAGTATCTGAAACTGGATTTGAACTCCAGGCCCAATATTCTATCCATTTTGCCACCTGGCTGCCCTGTAAGAATGTGCCTATTGTTTGATTTTATGACCAGTCTTTCTGACCCTTGTTGATTGGGACCCTCTGTTTTTGTGTCTACTTTTAGAGAACAGTCAGTTTGCCCCACATATCAGAATCCATCACCATCTATCCCTTCAGGGGCTCTAAATACTGGGTGTGAATAGAATTGCCCTAGGTTACAATACTGATTTCATTTTATTTTGCACATGAAAAATAGCAAGGCAAAGTAGAACTCAGACCTGGAGACAAGATGACCTGGGTTTGGATATTGCCTCTGACACCGACTAACATGTGACTTTGGCTGGGCAAATTGTTTAGGACCATTCATTCATAGGACCATGGATTTTAGAACTAGAATGATCTTTAGGGGCCAGTTAGCCCAACCCCTTCATTTATAACTGAGGGAACTTTTAAAGCATAGATTTCTAGGACTGTGCATAGGAGACTACCTTCCATGTTGACATTGAACCATTTATAACTCTAGTTTTTGAAAAACCTGCACATAATCAGAGGCCTGTAGTTTCATGCACAATCCTACTTCTTATTGGCATATGGAAATGTCATTTTATTTAGTGTATATAAAGTTCAGAAGAAAAATTAATTTAAAAAACAAAATACTCTTAGAATCTGGTCACCTAACCAATCCTGAATCGATTCAATTGTATAATTATCTAATCTGCATCTCTCCATCTTCTCAAGAAGAATAGTGTGAGATATTTTGTTAAAAAAACAGGCTAAAATTGAGATAAACTCTATCGAATCTATTTACTAGCTAAGTCATCCTGTCAAAAAACAGAATAAGGTTAGTCTGGCACAACCTGTTCTTGACAAAGCCTGGTGGCTCTTTGTAGTTGCTTCCCTTTCTAGGTGTTTGTCAATTATCCCTTTAATAATCACTTCTGGAATTTATTTTTAGGAATCAACATCAAGATCACCAGCCTAAAGTTTTCTTTTTTTAAAACAAGTCAGGCCTACATTTGCCCTCCTCCAACATGTCCCCCATTTCCCGTGATCTTTCAGTTATCACTGGCAATGGCTCAGCCTATATCTCTGCCAGCTCTTATAGGTGATGATTCCTCAAGGGTAGCTAGACTCTGTCTTACTATGTCTTCCCTTATCTTGGGTACTAATTCCCTGTTGGTTATTTTTTCTCTTGTTATTTCTAGCTTAAGCTCATTCTCTTTTACAGAAGAAACAAAAATAAATATTGAGAAACTCTGCTTTCTCTCTGTTATTGAATATCATTGTTCTATCTGCTTCAGGCTGAGGTCTTTGATATTTCTGTTTCTCCCAATAGAGCAAACAAAGGCCCAACTCTTTTTGTTGTCTTTAGCTTTTCTTGTTAGCCTTCACTCGTTCTGAATTTCAGAATCCCTGATGCTGTTTTTATAGTACTGTGCCACACATATTTCTGTTCAGTGACCTGCCCTTGCTTCCATATTTGTTCATTTCTTTTTCCAATCTAAGTTGGTTGGTGAGTTCCTTGTGCATCCACATTGATCTCTTTAGACAAATCCCACTTTTCCTCCTTATTGGAATTGTTTTCCTTGAGTTTTTGTAATTTTCTCCTTGGGTCTCTCCCACCTGGGCTGACTTCCCCCAAAGAATTTTACTCCATGGGATCTTTTGCTCTTAACTCTTCAAAATCAGTGGCTGCCCACAATTTAAAGAATAAAGTTTAAACTTGGGATTGTGCAGATTCAAGGCCTTCTACACTCCAACTTAAGTCTACCCTTTTCTTATCCCCCTGCCCTTCACATAATCTACCTTTCTGCCTGCCTTCCTCTTTCTTCCTTTTTTCCCTTCCTTCCTTCCTCCTTCCTTCCTTCCTTCCTTCCTTCCTTCCTTCCTTCCTTCCTTCCTCCCTCCCTTCCTTCCTTCCTCTCTCTGTTTCTCTCTCTATTTCTCTCTCTTTTTCTCTTTCTCTATCTCTGATTGTCTGTTTCTCTCTGTCTCTGTGTCTCTCTGTCACACAGTTAGTAAGTGTCTGAGGCTAGATTTGAATTCAGTTCTGGTGCTCTATCCACTTCACCACCTAGCTGCCCCTCACATATTCTTTCAAGCCTAAGTCCCACTTGTCCTCTCCCATTGCTAAGCTCTTGTTCAGGCCTCCTCCCATGTTTGGGAAACAGACCCCCATGTCCATCTGGTAAAATCCCTTCTTTTTAGGATGTGGTCAGTGACTACCTCCTCCTTGAAACCTTCCTTGACTTTACATACATTATCTCATTTGAGTCTCATAACACCCTGTGAGGTAGAAGGTACTATTATCCCCATATTACAAATAAGGATGCCTGAAACTCAGAGAAGAGTCACAAGGTATTAAGTGTCTAAGGTAGGATTTGAACTCAGGTCTTCCTGACTCCAAGTCTAGTGCTGTATCAATTACACTACACTTCAAATAGTAGATTCTTGAATTTTTGCCAAATGAGTAAATCACACTTAGTCTAGAATTTGAGTACATGAGGGAGGCCTGGGATCTATGTATCTGTGTGTGCTGGAGGGAAAAGAGTCAAATCTATTGCTGGATTTACTAGGGGAAAAAATCTGACCGTTTGATTCTATAGAGAAGTCTGCTCTCAAAAGACTCAGAAGACAGTGACCCTACCCTAGTTCTTCACTTCAAGCCTTGTGCCAAACTGAGATTTGATTTCCATTACATATCATGCAAATTCTGCTTCTGTTGCCTAATTAGGTTACCGGTTCAGGTGATTGTGGAGAAGGCACTGAAGCAGCTCTGTCTCTCTCCATCTGTAAAGGTGCCTGGCTTTGGTACAAATGCACACAGACACACATCATTCTTTCACCCATGTTTTCCTTCAGCTGATGGGTTCCAGCTGTTGACATCTCCCATCTTCCATTCCTAGTCATAGATCATAGATTTAGAACTAGAAGCAATCTCAGGGACTATCTAGTCAACTGCTATCATTTAATAGATAAGGAAACTGAGGCCCAGAGAAGCAGCTAGGTGCCTTAAGGTTTGTAAAACATTTTACAAATGTTATCTCCTTGGATATACCATCTTGGAGAGCTTGAGTCAATTGCCTAAGGTTACCTACAAATCCCCTCCACCTTTTACCTTCCCCAATAATCCTACCTTGAAATAAACCCCTTAGTGGCTCTTTCAGGAGGGGCTTTCAGAGAAGGCTTCAAGGGAAGAGACTTTCAATCAGCAAATCTAGAAGGAAATGTCCTTCCAGGTGATCTCCATGATGGAGTCTGATGGGGCAGAAGGCAGAGCATGGGTTCCAGAGGAAGCTGGATGTATACTTCTCATATCGGAGTCAAGGTTATGTGCTTAAATGTGAGGAAGGCAGTGCAGGCAGGCTGTGGCTTGGACCCTGACCCAGATTCTCTGCCTTAGCCTCTTTGCCTGGATGGAGAGGGAGTTAAGACTCCTGCCTGTATTTCTGGGTCGTCTTTCCTGGAGTAATTGTAGGCATTTGTTCTAGCCTGGAAACTCTCTTGCCAAATGCCATTCCCTGGAGATCAGCCAGGGCAACCTAGATAAGGAGGCAGAGAGCCCAGAGAAAACTCAAACCTTTCTGGGTCTGCCAGGTCTCCCAGAGCACTCAGATGTAACATAAGTGCCACTCATTTGTAGTTTTCTGGCCCTTATTCCCTCCCACCTGGAGCAACACAACAGTCTCCGAAGGAGCCTTCCTGCCTCCAACCTCTTTCCCTTTCCTGAGAGCACAGATGTGAAGCTGGAAGGGAGCTTGGAGGTCATCTAGTTTAAGAGGAGGAAGCTGAGGGACGGAGAGGTCTTGACTTGTCCAAGGTAATCAGTGCCAGCAGGGAGATTTGAATCAAGGCCCTCTGATTCCAGAGAGAGCCACAAACCATCCGAGCCCTGTTTAGCCAGAATCTTCACAATGTCAGTCTCATTGTTCCCTTACTCAGCAGCCTCTGACAGCTCCCTGCTACCTGCCAACTGAGGTCCAGGTCATAGAGTCAGAAATCTAGAACAAGAAGGGACCTCAGAGGCCAGTTAGTCCAACTGCTTCGTTTTAAGGATGAGGTCCAGGATGGAGAAAGGACTTGACCAAACTCATGCAGATAGTGGCAAGGTTTAAACCTGGGGCCTCTGACTTGAGATCCAGTATTTTCCACTGTAACTGCATTCCACATCTTGCCCCTAGTGGAGGAATTCTTAGCCTGGTATCTACATCCATCTCCTTTCCATGAGCCTGGGGATAGATCTGAAAGGGTCTGTGGATTTGGGTGGGGAAATACATCATTATTTTCACTGACTGAAATTGAGCATTTCTTTCCATCATGAATGCAGGCAGCAAAAATGACTCTGAGAACAGCGTTACCAGCCTTCCAAAGGTATCCATGACCCAAAGGAGGTGGATGATTCCTGCCCAAGACTCGGGACCCTCAGCAACTTCACCTCCAAGCTGGATGATTTCATAGCAATGAAAATGCTAGTCAGGTGGTTGTTTTGTGGGTGACTCTGTGCTAAGGCTGGAAGGGCCCCTGATTCCAACACCCTCATTTGAGCTCGCACAGGTAGCAGGTGGGAAATGAGATATGAATCCATACCCCTGACTCTAAAGCCAGAACTTTTGCCATGGGTCCACACAGCCTCCAACTCCCCCCAATCCAGTATTTCCTCCTGGACTAACATTATGTCTACAGACTCTCCCTCCTCGCTCCTCTCTCCTCCCACCTCTGATGGGAAATGCTCCGTCTCTCCAGACAGACCCCTCCATGAACAACAGCTGTTCTCTAGGTCGGGCCCCATGGAAGGGGGGGTGGCCCTTGGCTTTTAAATGGGTGACAGCTGATGGCTTTTCGAACCCCCCTTCCTGAGAAAGAGCCTGGGCTGCTGGGCTCTGAGAGGAAGTGTCCCCCTTTCACCGCAAACACATTACAAATGAGTGTGAGGGGCAGAGGCAGTCTGCAGGGAAGGGAGCAAAGAAGGGTGAGGGGGGCAGCAGGAGAGAGAAGCCACCACAGGAAACGGAGAGTGTGAGGAGAGAGGACGGGGGCACTTGGGGGTGGGCTGGCTTGGCAGCGGAAGGCTGAGGCCCTCTTTTTGAAAGGAAGGTTAATCACTCACTGCGGGAACAAGCAGCCAGTGACTTCCCTCAAAATTCTGGGGTGAGCCGGGTGCAGAATGTATGGGAAGCGTGGGAGACAGGGCCCCTGGGGAGAATGGGCCTGTGTTTGCGAGTCTGGAGGGAGGGGAGGATGGGGGACGAGTTGGAGGCCGGGCTTCAGTGGGCAGAGTGGGACAGGGCAGCCTCTGGGAGCCCCTCTGCCTCTGGGCCTGGTTGGGGTTCTTTTCTCCACTGGCCCTTCAGAGTGATGGGTGCTCCTGTGGCCATTCCAGAGGGATGGCAGGGGTCTAGTGAGAAGCGTTTCACAGATAGAAGATCATGGGGTCGTAGATTTTGTCTGAGTCATTTTACAGTGGAAGAAACTTGGGTCATTCAAGTGCTAAGTGGCCAGAAGTAAGATCTGAACACAGATCTTCCCTCAGACTCCAAACCCTTTCTATATAGTATATAGCCACCCTTAAGTAATGCAAGTATAATGACTCTTGTCTTACATGGACAAGACCCAGAGAGGTTAAGCATTTTGACCTGGGTCACACAGCTACTAACAGTCAAAGGTAGGATTTGAGCCTGTGTTTTCTGGTGCAAAACTGGTTTAATGTCCTCTCTGCTACATGAGACTAAGTACTTGTATATGGGCTCTGATCTTTGCAAAGTTGAGTAAGGCCATTCTATGGGTTGGGGAGGGAAACAGTGCTGGGTTGGGGACCTAGGCTTGAATACCAGCACTGTGTGATCGTAGGTAAATGACTTTTCCTTTTTGGGCCTTGGTGGGGTTGTAATCCAGCCTCCTTTGCCTTCCAGAATATCATATTCCAAGCCCTCTGATCCTTTAATATAGAAGCTGCTAAATCCTGTGTAATCCTGACTGTGGTTCCACAGTGTTTAAATTGTTTCTTTCTGGCTGCTTGCAGCATTTTCTCCTTGACTTGATAATTCTGGAATTTGGCTACAATATTCCTTGGAGTTTTCATTTTGGGATCTCTTTCAGGAGGTGATAGGTGAATTCTTTCAATGACTATTTTACCCTCTGGTTCTAGGATATCAGAGCTGAAAGATGCTTTGCAGACTCTTTTTTTGATCATGGGGTTGGAAGAGATGGCTTCTGAGGTCCCTTCCAGCTCCTGGATCCACATCCAACTCCCTAAAGTGAGTCTTTGGTCTGTCGTTTCTTTGGGGGACAGGGACAGAGGGTAGATGGCTCCCACCTCTTTAGAGAAGCCAAGACCTAGTGGGTCCAACTGGGTCTTGTCTGTGGTCACCCAGCACGCAGTGATGGAGGAGGAGCTGGACCCCCAGCCCCTTACCCTCACTCAGAGTATCCACTGCTCTGACCCACATTGTCCTGTGAAAGGGGGCTCCCTCCATGGGGGTTTTGGTTTTCGAGTCATCTCCCCTGAAAAGCTGCTCTTGTGTATTTTGATAACCAAAAAGACTGGCAGGGATTGCCTCTGGTTTGGAGTTTTGAAGAAGGGAAAGAGAAGAGGGGGCAAAGGGAATTTGTTAGCATAGAAAGGAGGAAGAAGGGGATGGAATTTGCTTCTCCTCACACCTAGGGTGGATGAGAAGAGTGTGAAAACATGGAGGCAGGAGATGAAAGTCATTCTTTTCTGAAACGGACTGAGGAAGGTTGAACACACCCACATATACCCTATGGCATAGAAACCCATTAAACTCACCCGGAAAAGAGGAGGGCGTGGGGGCAGGGTGTTCACAAGATAAATAATAGTTACAAGCAAAACACAATTGTCTGATGTTAAAGGCGACTAGATAAAGCACTGAGTTCAAATCCAGCCTCAGATACTCCCCAGCTGTGTGATTCTGGGCAAGTCACTTAACCTCTGTTTTCCTCAACTTCCTCAATTGTAAAGTGAGGATAATTGTAGCATCTGCCTCCCAGGTCGTTGTGAGGATCAGCAAGTGAAATAATAAGATAATATGTGACATATATGATCATATATGATATTATAAGGTACAGTAATAATAGCAAATGAGGTGATAATTCGAAAGTACTCAGTTCCTGGCACTTAATAAACACTATGTAAATATTAATTATTAGTATTAATAGTAGAGCACCTGAATAGACACTTAATTTATTGAATGAATGATGATGATGATGATAAATATTGGGATAGCAGATAAATTGGTTGTGACTGAGGGGTAGTTTCTTATTTTAATGAAATTCTTGAGAATTACACTCTAAGCTCAGTTGTGCTGATGTTGCTAAATGTCTGCCAATGCTGCTAGCACCCTCTACATTTTGACACCCTGAGACAGAGCCTTGATCGCCTCACCCTAGTTATAGTTCTGGTACACATAAAGATAACAAGTGAGGAGCGTAGGTCTGGATAGGTTCTGATCCCACTTGTGACACTTACTATGTGACCCTGGACAAATCCCATCACTTCCTAGGACTTGAGAGTCCTGATTTTATACAATGTGGGGGGTTGGACTTGGCTATCTTTCAGGTTCCTGCCTTTAAGCATTAAATCTATGAGCCAACAGTCCTAGGATCCCTCTAGTCTCACTATGGCTCACTAGTGGCAAAAAATTTCCATTGGTGTGATCACTCCGACTCATATGTAAGCTTTGTGAGAATGGGAAATATTGGCTTATTGCCAAAGATTAGCTAAATATAGGATTGAGTACCTAGTCAGATCTTCATAGATGGTTCATTTATTCTAGGGGACCAGGGCTAAGGCAGAGTCCACCAGGAGGCACTATGGTATAAGGGGAAAGAATACTGGACTCCAATGTCAGGGCATACGGGAATTTTTTTCTGAGCTTGCCACTACCTGGCTGCGACATCTCGACCAGCTTGGTCACCTCCATTGGGCCTAAATGTCCTCACTGGAAAGATGAGAAAGTCATAGGATTGTAGATTTGGGGCTTATTGGATCCAACCCTGTCATTTTACAGAAAGGGAAACCGAGGCTCATAGAGATGATGTAACTTGGTCCAAGGCAGTAATAAAGACAGCATTGGAACCCAGGTCCTCTGATTCCAAAGTCACTGTACTGTGAGGCTGGATGAGGTAGAACCTGTCTTTCACCCTAGACCTCTGCTCCTTTCATTCCACTGCCAGATAATTTCCAGATTCCTTAAACCTCTGATCTGATAAGCCCTTCCATCAAGAGACCATATTCAAGGGCAGGTTTGTGTTGATGAGGGAGGAAGCCTCTTGGGCCCTCTGATGACTAGACCAGAGGAAGATGGGAGTTCTCACTGAGAACAGTTGGCCCTTCATTACAAATTCATCTTTAGATCTCTAGTGGGCTCCTTAGGGCTTCAGTGCCCGAAGACCCCAAGGACAGGGCTTGAGATGGGCGGGGAGGCTGGCTAGCTGTCCACATGGCTCTGACTCTAATTCATCTGGAAGGGCCCTGGATCCACTCCCTCAACAGATTTGCCAGCTTGGCAGCTCCCTCCACACCTGAGGCCTTCAAGGCCTGGCAGCCGTTCTTGGTGGGAGTCTGAGCAGGTGGAGGATTTGGATCTCGTTAGGGCCGGTGCAGATGTCTAGGGCCTGGTGGAGAGGACTGCAGTCGCCACTCTCGGTCTTTCCTCCCAAGCCTAGCGGGGAGTGATGTCTGCTGAGTGGGATGCCAAAAAGCAGGCCTTTTGTGGGCCCTTCTCCCGGCCTCCCTTGGCACCACTGGCTTCCCAGAGCATCTCTGGGTGATGGGGGAGAGGTAGAGGCCGGGGCTGGCTCTCCCTCCTCCCTTCCTGCCCCTGCTTGGTGCCATCACTTCTGTCCACCGGCCCTGGGCTGCCCTGCCAACAGGCTGCCTGAGAACCACAAGGCCCAGGAGGGAAAGGCCCTGGCCGGGGCAGGTCAGCCGAGACTCGGCCCGCAGAGAATGAGCCCAGAAACAAGTGAAGGAATTACTGGCGGAGGAAATGATTCCGAAGCCTACTATGGCCTGGCTCTGACTCACAAGACATCAATGGGGGAATTGTCTGGGGAGGCTGAGAAGACCAAGGCCTTTTCTTTACTGTCTTTTTGTGCTTTTTCTTCTTCTTCTTCTTCCCCCTCCCCCCTCCTCTGCGGCATTGTGCAACCGAGCCAGGCTACTCAAAAACATGTGTTTCTCATCAGCGGCGTGAACAGCAGCCTTTGAGAATTCAGAAGAGAACCGAGAGTGAAAGGGAAGGATCAGAGAGAGGGAGCGGGCCCAGCCACAGGGGGGCCCTTCCCGCTGGATGGGGGGCATTGGACTTGGGACTGAAAGGCCTCCGTTTTTTCATGGTCTTTCTGTGCTTTAAATCGCCTTCTGTTCTCCCTCCCAGCCCTGACATCCCCTGTTCTCAGGCCCCCCCAGCCCTGATATCCCCTGTTCTAAGGCCCCTCCCAGCCCTGACATCCCTGTTCTGAGGCCCCTCCCAGCCTTGACATCCCCTGTTCTCAGGCCCCCCCCAGCCCTGACATCCCCTGTTCTCAGGCCCCCCCCAGCCCTGACATCCCCTGTTCTCAGGCCCCTCCCAGCTCTGACATCCCTGTTCTGAGGCCCTTCCCAGCCTTGACATCCCCTGTTCTCTGCCCCCCCCAGCCCTGACATCCCCTGTTCTCAGGCCCCCCAGCCCTGACATCCCCTGTTCTCAGGCCCCTCCCAGCCCTGACATCCCCTGTTCTCAGGCCCCCCCCAGTTCTGACCTCTCCTGTTCTCAGGCCCCTCCCAGCCCTGACATCCCCTGTCCTCAGGCCCCTCCTGGCCCTGGTATCCCTGTTCTGGGGCCATTCTTCCCCAACACTCCCCTCCATTCTGTGTTGTATTTGAGGTTTGAGGTGGGTATTGTGCCTAATAGAGATTCTCTGCTGCCCCCTCACACATACTCCGCTTCTCCTCCAGCTCACTTTTGCTAACAGACAACAGAGATAGAGACAGGGAGGTGCCCATCATTCCTAGTATAGTGGTCAGCACACATTTTCAAACTGGCTGACCATTTAAAGAACAAGAAAACAGGAGAATCACTTTATAAAGCTTATATATACAATGATGATGATGATGATGATGATGATGAGTAAGAAGAAATTCATGGGGAGACTAGGTGGTGCAGTGAATGGAGCACCAGCCCTGGAGTCAGGAGGACCTGAGTTCAAATCCAGCCTCAGGTATGTGTGACCTTGGGCAAGTCACTTAACTCTAATGCCCTGCCTTCCCTACTCCCCCCAAAAAAGAAGAAGAAGAATTTCATATATATGCAGCTAGGTGGTCCAGTGAATAGAACTCTGGGCCTGAAGACAGAAAGACCTGAGTTCAAATTTAACCTCAGACACTTTCTAGTTATGTGACCCTAGGTAAGTCACTTAACCATGTTTGCTTCAGTTTCCTCATCTGTAAAATACTCTGGAGAAGGGAATGGCAAAGACCTCCAGTGTCTTTGCAAAGAAAACCCCAAAATGGGGTCAGAAGAAACTGGATGTGACTGAAAAAATAACTAATCTTCTCTCTGTCTCCATCTCTCTCTCTCTCTCTCTCTCTCTCTCGATACCCACACACACACACACACACACACACACACACACACACACACACACACATTCATCCATCCATTTATCCATGCACACATGTAGACACATACACACAAATGTATACATACACACATGTAGATACATGTACAATATACCCATCCATGTATGCATGTACGTGCATGTACATGCCAGTTATCCCACTCCCCTGAGCTTTTTCTTCCCCGTATTAAACATCCCTCGGTCCTTCCTTTGATTGATGATCACATCATACAGTGTCAGAGTTGGAGCTTCTAGGAGGGTGCTGAGCCAGCTCTGACTGGGCAGCAAGAGCCAGTTGTTAGATTTTCAGGGTGATCATTTACACCTTGGAAATCAGCAAATGCTACACATTGGGGTGGAACTGATTGTTCTGCTGAGTGTCTAGACTTAAGAAAGTGTTGGAGAAAATGTGAAGAATGCCCATGAACCTTAAGAGTGCTGTTTGTGTGTACGGGTGTGATATTGAGGAGAACCGACGCCTCGTCCGGGTTGGGGGATGGACGGGGCTCTAAAGCTATGCAGCGGGTGCCAAAGAGGGGGGGTTGGCCGAGTTTGCAGAGATACCTTTGTGAGGTGTGTCCTCCCAGACATCCTCCTGCCCTTTGGGGCTATTTGATCAGGAGGGAGGAGGTCATTGTGCTGGAAAGAAGAGGGAGGTTGAGTTACCTGAGAGGTAGCCTAGCTGAGAAGCTCTGGGTGACCCCTGAGCCTATTAACCCCTCAGAGCCCCTGAGTAACTCTCTAAGAGTGAAGGTCTCAGAGTAGGGGCTCCTTAACCCATTGAAATCAAAGGATGAGCACTCATGCACACTCCCACACACACGGGCACACAAAATTAAGCCTTGGTTTGGTGCAGGGCCTTTGAGTGAATAGAAAACAAAGGTGAGAGGAAAGGCCGTTGCCCATATCCATCTTTCCCTCAATCACTCAGCAAGTTCAAAGGTCCATCAATGGTAGTTAAAAGTTGGACAACACTTTCCCTGCCCCCAGACATTTCTGCAGGAAGTAGCTTCCCCTGGTTTTCTCTCCATGAATCCTAGGGCTGTGGGGAGGGTGATGTTAGGTTAAGCAAGTTTGAGGATAACACACACACCCCCAGCAAATTCAGTTCAGCCCCTTTTTTTAGTCTTCCTCCCCTCTCCCTTCCCCTAAGTGTAGGAGACACCATAGAGCACCAACACTACTCCTGTGATCTTCTTAGCAAGAGATGGGGTGGACAGGGCACCTCCTTTGCCCCCCGGTGGGCTGGCATTCACTATTCTTATCATTTGTAAAGAGAGACTCTCTCCCGCCTTCAGAGAGCCTGGAGCATGGAAATGTTCATCCTTGACCAGTGAATGGTGAACAAGGGATGAGAATGGGGGATGGAGGAAGAAACGATCTCTTCTTTAATAATAGGATTTTTCTAAGCTATAGATAATATTCTTTCAGGAGCTCTCCCATTGAATCCAATGGGGCATCGGGCACCATACAGAATATGTGAAAGGCACCATCCCTGCCAAGCAAGGTGTGTCAAGGAAAACAGACGCCATTTATCTTCAGGGCAGGTCACGTGTATTGGCCGATGGCCAGAAGATCCCAGACTGGGAGGCACCTGCACAATTTATCTGGGCATCTGCTTGGGAGATGCCACCTTGCCCCACTGGGAGGTTCCCTAGTAGGCAGGAGCCTGGGTGAGTTGAAAAACTGTGCTCCAGAGCTTCAAATGTGTTTTTGTCCCTGAAATTAAGAGGTCATGACTGTTGCTTTTACAACTTTTGGGGGGCTATCTCCTGGGAGGCTCAAAAGGCATTTTAGGGTAAAGGGTCTGACATTTCTATGGGTAAAGCTGACATTTAGCAGTGAGTGTCCCCTATGCCTGAAATGTTCTTCCTTCTCTGTCTTACCTTCCTTTAAGATTCAGCTCAAATTCTACCTCCTTTACTTCCCTCTCCCTGAAAACTAGTATCCTTCCCTATTAGATAGAGTACCTTTTTCTGTATCTGAGTCTAGAGCAGGGGTGGGGAACCCACAGCCTCAAGGCCACATGTGACCTTCCAAGTCCTTGGGTGCGGCTTTTTGACAGAAGTTTCACAGAACAAATCCTTTATTAAGGGGATTTGTTCTGGGAAGTTTGGATTCAATCCAAGGGCCGCACTTGAGGACCTAGAGGGCTACATGTGGCCCCGGTCCCAGATTCCCTACCCCTGCTTGAAAGGATTGGTTCCATAAGGCACAGATGACTGGGAATTTTGTTTCTAGCAAATATGGAAATACAAGGGGGAATTTTGCAGGGACTTGCATAGGGTATTCAGATGTCTGTCTTTTGCTATCTGTGCTCAGAGTTCCAGCTCATTGCTATTGTTCAGTCGTGTCCAAATCTCTGTGACCCCATTTGGGGTTTTCTTGACAAAGATCCTGGAGTGGTTTGCCATTTCCTTCTCCAGCTAATTTGACAGATGAGGAAACTGAGGCAAACAGGGTAAAGTGACTTGCCCAGGGTCATATGATTAGTAAGTGTCCGAGGTCAGATTTGAACTCAGGTCTTCTGGACTCCAGGCCTGGCATCCCCTATGCCACTGCTACCTTTCAGCTCATTACCTTTCTGGAAGAGGGAAGTAAGGACATACTCTTCAGGTTATGAGAAAGAGAGTTTGTTTTTATCTTCTAAAAAAAATGGAAAAGTTTCAAGAATCTGGATGTTTTAAATCCAGTTTTGTACATTTGTCCCCAGACCTCACAAGACAGAGGAGGCCAGGTGTAGGCTCTAGACCAATCAAAGGATTTTTCAGTCCTGTCAAGCCTGCAAGATCATGATCTTTTTCATTAGCTTTGAACTGTTATCAATGACTGCTTAGCTAATCCTTTGCCTTCCTTTCTACTCTCAAGAAAACCTTGATATTCCCTAGTCAAAGAAAAAGTTCTAGCCAGTTCTAGAAAAAGCACTGGAACTGGAAAAGAACACCTGAGTTCAAATCCCAGTTCTACTATACAATTTTCCCTGTGTCAACTTGGGAAAGGGATTGAAAGCACTCCTGCCCCACTCTTTTTGGCCTGTTTCTTCTTTTACAGTGTGACTAATATGGAAGTATGTTTTACATGATTGCCCATATATAACCTATATCAAACTGCTTCCTGTCTTATGGAGGGGGGAAGTGAGGAGGGAGGGAGAAAATTTGGAGCTCAACATTAAAAAAAAAATGGATGTCAAAAATTGTCTTTATATGTAATTGGGAAAAAATAAAACACCATTAAAAAAAAGAAAGTACCTAATGAGGGCTAGAAAAATGTAAGTATTTTAACAAGATAGCTGCCAAAGAGAACAGCTGCACTGTAGGAAGAGGAATAGCAGTACGGATGGTCAGACAAAATTAAAAGAACAAGAAATAAAATCCGTGGTCTTTTAATGACTGTACGTAGCAGTGGCATATACTTCTGTTAATGCATACCTTATCCAAATAGAGCAGTATAGGGAAATGTGGTATAGGACTAGCATCATATATGAAGAAGATATATTTCTGTAAAGAAACAGGAAAAAGAGGAAGGGATGATGGTGGAAAACATTTGGGAGGAAAACTAAAGTGAATCGTGTCATCCGAGTATAGAACAGATCACCCAGACAGAAGGAAGAAATAGATGAAGAGTTTAGGGAAGAAAAAAATAACATGACATGACATGAAGGTGTGTTTAAGTCATGAAAGGAAACTTCTTTTGTTTATGATACCAAAATTGCTGTGCTTGAGTTTCCTGCATGAATTAATATTTTTGGTTGTTTTATAAAAGTTGTATTATTTTCCCTTCCCCAATGATGTTTCATGGACATTGTTAGTCTTCTGTTCTGATGGGAATGACTTTAGTGGAATTGAGTAGGCTATGGTGCCTTAAGAGAAAAAGTTATAAAAACATTAATGACTTTGGAAAATTGGTCCTTCAATTCTTTACATAGTTAATACAATGTGGTTTAAGTTGACCTGGCAAATATCAGGATTTTTTTTTAAATAAAAGGTGAGGTTTAAAAAAAATTTTTTTTTTATTAGAACTCAGAGCTTTCTCTAGTTGCTAACAAGTTGAGATCAGCTGGTCTTAATTCCTCCCCTCAGTGGGGAAATAGCCAGATTCAGTCAGAGGACTTGGTTTCAAACCTGAGCAAACACAGCAACAGTCACTTAAATAAAAAAAAGAGTTGGTCTAGATTGATTCTAAGGTCCCTTCTTGAACTAAATCTATGATCCTATGAGCTAGAGTCCAACTATACTTTGGGGAGAGACCTTGCAGGATGGGGTAAAGAGGCCAGCAATTGGGGAAGTGGGGAGGGAGTAGGAGATTACAGAAACCCTTAGGCTGGTATAATTAACCAGTGAAATCCCTTACAACCCCTAAGGCAACACAGATGAGATTATCTCTTCCCCAATCCAACTCCTAAGGAGGCATGTTGCCCTTTTCTATGAATCTTTATTTGGGAGTATTCTTTTTATATCACATTGGGCCTGAAGGTTTAAAAAGTCTTCAATTTCAGCATAATTTCACCAGAACACAAATGCCATGAGTAATAGCAGGGACCAAAGTGTCCCCAAGATAGGAACTTCCTCTGGTATCCCCAGGTATGGTCCTGCCTTTTCCCTTATGCTGACCTACCTGTAGTTGCTTGGCAAGAAAGTTAGAAGCAAGTTAGTTTTGACAGGACCCAACTGAGAGAGAAGGGGGTCCTATAACTAATAAATTGACTCCATTTTGGGATAGGTCTTAAAAAATAAAAATATTGCTAGATTTTAATGTCAATAACAAAGCAGACTAAAGAAATGGTGATAGGGAAAGGGACTAGGCTTGTTTTTTCATTGGTATAGGGAATTCCTGGTTAAGGAATAAAATTTAATATAATGCATTAATAGTAATATAAATCTGGCTCCTATATAAGACATGAAGGAATGCAAAAGGCCTGAAGACTTGTAGAGGGCTTGTGCCTACATCGTGAATGCTTTCTTCAATAAGAGACTTGAGAGTGCTGGACATGGTGAACACGAAATTGACCATATTCAGCCACTAGGGTCAGCAAACTGTGGCTCCAGGGACAGATCCAACCCACTGCCTTTTTATGTATAGTAAGCTAAGATAAATAGAGCTTTATTTAAAAATGTAAAAAACATTCTTAGCTTGTGGGCCATACAAAAAAGTAGGCAGCTGGCCAGATGGGCCATAGTTTGTCACCCTCGGTTCTAACAGACGGGAAATGACTAGTTGGCCACAGGGGAGTTGTTTCCGAATCAGTTATTGGTATAGTCAGACTATTAACTTGTTAGAGCAAAGATCAAAATCAATGCCAAGCTTAAAGGAAGCATAAAAAATGAGAAAATTGGTCATACATAGAGAACAACTACAACCTGGAAAGGTAGAAGGGGATAAAAGAACAGTTATTAACATAGACAAATGCTATTTCCCAAGGAAATTTAATCAGCATAAAACAATGCCAAAATGAGAATATTAAAAAGACACAGAAACCACCTGACTTAGCAAACAGTCATTTTCCTTCCAAAGGGGAAAGATTTAGTGCCCAAGGGAACACTAGCTGAGAAGGTTTAGAATTGACTCTCACATCACTGGAAGAATGAAACAAAAACATGTTATTGCAGTTGCTAGTCATCAAGACTAATTAAGGATAGACTTGAGAACATCATGACGAGTTCTTAGTAGGTTCCAGAGTAGAGCTGGGATATCTATGGTCCAAATGGAGAGGTTGAGAGGTGGAGTGCTTCTAATGGCGCCTCTCCATTTGGACCCACCATTAAGAGGCAGTTTTTATTCTACCTGTCACAAAAACCCCCAATAATAACAAGTCGTTCTCAAGAGCACTCTGTGGAGAAAATAAGTAGTCCAAGTATCCTGCCCATTTTACAGATGACAAAACTGAAGTGACTTAATAAGTCATAATCTGCACAACTTTTACCAATAACCCAATATTCTTTGTTACTTCTCAGCCACTAAAATGGCCTTGTATAAAGAGCCTCCATTCCATCATCTATAACAGAAGAGGTCTGAAGGCCTTGAGATTACATCATATAAGGAGGAGCGGAAGGAACTTGGGTTATTTAACTTGGAGAAGAGAAGGCTTAGGGATGAAGTGATTTGGTGAATTCCTATGGAGCAGAATCAGTCTAGCTTTCTGTCATCTTAGGGGAGCAAAACTAGGAGCAGCTTGTGGAAATGGTGGAGAGACATATAAGTTTGAAGAAAGAAAATACTTCCTAAGAATTAGGGCTGTTCAAAGTGAGATAGGTTACTTCAGGAAGGGGTGGGTTTCTCCTTAAAAGACATTTTCGAGAAAAAGTTGAACGACCACTTGCTGGAGATTCTTGATCAGGTAGAGGTTGGGCCAGATGGACCTCTCAGTTCCCTGCCAATGCTGAGGTTTTAGAATTCTGTGATTGATACATTGGAGTTCTCTTTGCCAAAAGCACAGCAGCTAATTATTTTCTAGCTTGTCTTAATGATAATTTCATCCTTCAGAAAGTGGAAGAAGCAGTAAAGGGAAAATCTAGTCTGGGCTAGAAACCTGATTCCCACCAACAAACAGAAACCAAGATATTGAAATAAAAATGATGAGAACCTTTGGTAGAGGGGACTACTCTGTCTTAGAATTTGTGATAGAGAAAGAGAAAAGATCTGGGTGCCATGTGATATATACTCTTGATTTTCAGAGGACAGGTTTCAAAGCATTTAGAGAAAGGATAGTTGGTATCTCAGCCTAAGAAGGCTGAGTGGATCTCAAGAAATAAATTCAGGGGGTGGCTAGGTGATGCAGTGTATCCATTAGTACCGGCCCTGGAGTCAGGAAGACCCAAGTTCAAATCTAGCCACAAACACTTGCTGCTTACTGGCTGTGTGACCCAGGGTAAGTCACTTCACCCCAATTGCCTTGCTAAATGAAAGAAAGAAAGGAAAGAAGGGAGGAAAGAAGGAAGGAAGGAAGGAAGGAAGGAAGGAAGGAAGGAAGGAAGGAAGGAAGAAAAGGAAGGGAGGAAAGAAGGAAGGAAGGAAGGAAGGAAGGAAGGAAGGAAGGAAGGAAGGAAGGAAAGAAAGAATTCAGAAGGAAGGAAGAGAAACAATTCCCATGAAGAGAGGGTAGAAGAGACTGTGTAAAGCAACTGACAAGGATTCACAGGAAATTCATTAACTAGCTTAGATCTCACTAAGGCAGATACAGATGATGGAAGGAACAGGTAACTGAGGATGGGAGAAGGGTGTGGCACAGCCCCACACTTGTGCGACTAGTATCAGGAGTGCTAAAGCTGGGGATGAGCTGAGGACAGCAAGGGGTATTCAGGACAGCCCAAAGTTTAAAGAAGGATATATTGGAAGTGGGGCAGAAGAGAAAGAAGGGATGGAGCTAGGAGTGAAAGAGATGTATTATGGTGCATGGCCAAGAGAAGGAAAAACTACTTAATTCTGATTTTCCTTTTTTTTTTTTTCATGACCAAAAATAATAATTATTAGGCCTGAAAACATCAAATAAAATGTCTAGCAGAGAGCTGGAATCCAACATAATTAGATAGTAAGGGGCCTGCAGTCAGGAAGACTATCTTCCTGAGTTCAAATCTGGCCCCAGACACTTACTGGCTGTGTGACCCTGGGCAAGTCACTTCACCCTGTAGAAGGAGCTGGAGAAGGAAATGGCAGAGTACCCCAGCGCCTTGCTGAGAAAACCCGATACACAGTGTGATCCATGGGGTCACACGTAAGGGCCAGGTAGTGTCATTCACCCAGGATTATGTTACTTCCTCGCCAGCAAGGGCAGGTCTGGCTGAGCCACAGGTAGGAGCATGTCTTCCCAAATGCAGGGAAACCTCATGAGACGGCTTCGGGGTGGGAGAGCCTGACTCTTGTTGTGTCGAGCGATGGCCCTGGTTGGGGGGCAGGGTGGGTCCCTTTGCTGGAGACGGCATCTTTCACATCCACCTTTGTCTCCTCATGCATAGGTGTTTGCGTGTCTTTGCCTCTCCCGTGAGTTGCTTGAGAACCGGGACTGTTTGCACCATTCTTTACATCGCTGGTGCTCAGCACATAGTTGGTGGTTGGTAACTGTCTGTTGACTTCACTTGATTTCAATCTCTGAGCTGAGGGAGGAAGACTAGAGTAGAGGGAAGGGCCCTGACGTTGCCTCTGTTCTCTCCCAGCTCTGAGATGCTGGGCAGGCCCCATCTCCCCTGCCCCAAGCCTCACTGTTCTCATCCATAAAATGGAGAGGCAGTTTGGCATCGCTGCTAGATCTTCCTGGGTTTTCTGGGCTGGAGGCGGCTCTCCAAGGTAGGGCCCAAGGAAGTGCTGACTTGCACTGGTGGACAGAGTTTCTTCTCCTGGGAATTCAGTGAAATAGCAGGCTCCCTCTCTATCTCTTAAAATGGAGATAATACTAGTGCCAGCTCATAGGGTCGTTGTGAGGATAGAATTAAATAACAGGAGAGCAGCTTGGGATGGAGGAAAGAATACCGGATTCAAATCCAGCTTCTGGTAAAGTCCCTGGGTGAGTCAATAGGCCTCAGTTTCCTTATCTTTACAAAGGTGTTAGTCTAGATGGCCTCTGAGTTCTTTCTGGTTCTGCATGTATCCCATGTCCTATGTCATTTGACTTGCCTGGGCCTCAGTTTCCTCCTTGAAAATTTGGCCATCTCTGGCAAGCTCCAGTTCAATGATCTAGATACAGAAATCATTTTTGCAAACTTTAAATTGCTATGTAAATACCAGATATTATCACTGCTATTGAATATGGTGGATGGGTAACTTAATTTGGAGGCAGGAAGGCCTGGATCCAGATCCTACCTCAGACCTTCCCTGTATGGGCAAATCACTTCTATGGGCTTTAGTTTCCCTATCTGTCAAAAAAAGAATACGTATAGTCCCTAACTCAATAATTGTTGAAATAATCAATTAGCAAGTATTTATCAAGCTGGGAGAATGAGAAAAATCTGCATGTGGAAAGTCATGCTTGGATTGTCTCTCTGAGGTGGGGGTGAGAAAGGAGGGCATTTCACACATGGTGGACAGCCAGTATCAAACTGTTCCCAAATGGGGTGTCCTATAGGACAGTCAAATGAGCTAACCTGTGTTAAGCACTTTGCAAAACTTCATTCACTATGTAAAAGCTGGCTGTTATTACTATTACTAATATTATAACCAGCATTATTATAATTAATAGCAAGACTCGTTTGGTTGCATTGTAGAGAGCCAAAAGGGGAGCCATATAACTAGCCAGGAAGGGAGGTTGGGGCTAGGTTAGGAAGGGCTTTGAAAGCTAAACCTGGGAGTTTATATCTGGTTTTAGAAGCAATGGTCTGCCACTTGGAGTTTTTCTAGTAGGGGGAATGATAAGGTTGTAATTTGGCTTAAAGAAGTCTCTTTGGCAGCTTTGTAGAGGAGGATGGACTGGAGTAGAGACAGATTTGAGGTGGCCATTGTAGTAATCTAGGGGAGAGGCTTGAACTAAGATGGTAGCTGTGGGAGTAGAGAGGAGGGGCTGGACATGAGCGATGTTCTAGTGCTTGAAATGACATAATGTGTGTAAAGGACTTTGCCAACTTTAAAGTGCTATAAAAATTCAGGGACAAGGGCAAGTACCGCCTCTCTTGAGAGTGGCTGCCAAGCTCTTTGGGATTCCTATATTAGGGGCCTTCCTGCAAAGACTTGAAGGTCATCCATAGGTAGGCAAAAATGATGGAATGAGTGGGGGGAGGAGGGAGGGAGAAAGGGCAGACAGGACAGCCAATGAGAAACTGTAAGGATGAGTCATAGCAATTGAAGATGGAAATTAAACTTCCCTTGGCTGTGCCAAAGCGGTGATACATCGATACATCAATATTCCCGTGCCAACTGCCGTCATCAGTGAATGACTTTCACTCTTTCCCTGTGGTAGGTCTAAGAGTCTTACTAAGGGATTGGTTGGCCCAACCCAACAGCTAAAAGATTGGTGGTCGAGGGGAAATTGAGACTGGAAAGGTCTAGGGGGAATAATGGGAGTGATAGGAGAAAGGAAAGATTGACATGAGGTTTTATTGAAGTACATTGCACATGGATATACCTCCCCTTCCCAATAATGGTAGTTTGGAATCCATAGCTAAAACTAGCCATATTGGGCCTTGGAACTAAGGACATTAGGATGGGGAACCTGAGGCCAAGACCCTTTAAGTGACTTGCCCAGGGTTATATACAACTAAGAAGTATGAAAGGAGGGATTCAAGGCTAGGTCCTCCGACTCTAAATTTAGTCCTTTTCTTCATCGTTCCCTGTTGCCTCTCATTTTCCTAGATGGGGAGGAAGCCATAACTTTGTATTTCAACTACTAACAACATGCTAAAGTCGATGTTTTCTATGTTCCTGAAGGATTGGAAATGTCAGTATCCTTTCTAAAATTCAGCAACCCGAGACAAAGGCCTGTCTGCCCTACCCTGATTATAGCTCCAGACTGTAGGCTTTCAGTGAATCAGGCTGATGGTTCAGAATCCCCCCACCCCCACCAGGTCTTATCTTCATTTGGTAGTTATAATAAGGAAAGGAGTCCAAACCTTGGCTGCTGACCTTTGAGGGGAGGGAGAATGGGGAAGCTTCCCATTCATAAATGTGGGGTGGTGATCCTATGCATTGGTTTATGATCTTGGAGAAACCATTTCCCCTCTGTTGGCTTCTCTTTCCTTAACAATAAAATAAAGAAAATGGACTGTGTGATTTCCAAAATGTGTCAGAGTCCAAGATCTAATCTTATTCTTTGTGTGATTACAGGAAACCAGTATAGAAATATTTTGGGGGTGGGGTGGGGAGTGGGGTTAGACAGGGTTAGACTCTTAACTCTGGATAGACCTCTAGGGTTAGCTCTGTTATCTGTATCTGTTAGCCATTTATCCAGACTGTGATATCACTGGTATACAGAACTCTTGGTCAGGAATTTTCTCTATTTTCCTTCTCCCAATTTTATCATCTTAGGGACCTGTAGGTGGAAGTGTGGGTTTAGGTTCCCCTCCCCACCAGTACACTCAAACGGAGAGCGAGTCTAGGGGAGGCACTCGGAACCATACCCTGGATCTACTCTAAGCTTTTAGTCTGGAGCTATAACTAGGGGGAGACAATCTGAGCTTTGTCCCAGGGTGTTAAATTTTAGAGGGATGCCAGCAACATTTTCTCTCTAGCAGCATAGGGGGAAAAACAACCTGACTTTTGCACAAAGTTAACAAGAATAGTTAGTTGAGATACAAAGATACAGGCCAAGGTTAAGTGGTATGCCCAGAATCACACTATAGATATATGTCAGAGGGAGGATTTCAACCCAGGTCTCTGACTCTGGGGCCAGCTTGGTACTCACTATGCCACTCTGTTATTATACTATAAAGTCAAATCTCTGCTCTGTCTGAAATGTTATGATTCTTTGACCATTCTGGGATTCTATCTCCATCTCTGAACTTGGCATCTACAGGTATAGAGCTCATTTGGCAGCAAATTACTGACTGCCTGTACTCCCTTCTCTGAGTTCCTCACTGTGGCATGGAGGTGACCCTGTATTCTCAAAGACTGGGCCAATGAAGCTTGAGTTCTGGCAGGTCTTTCCAAGCTAGGGAGGTTCTGAGTGGGAGCCCAGCAATGGGCCATATGTCTCTTATCCAGGAAGCAGCTTAGCTAAATTCAGAAAATTTCGCCATCAGAGGGCTGGTCACCAGGAAGTTAATTCTTTTATGCATAGTAATGGATAATATCCTCTACAGAGGCATAGAAAAGTTGTCCTAGACCTTGGTAGATGTAGTAGCCAAAATGGGAAAACAATGGCTTCTTCTGTTGGCATTTAACTGTTTATAGGTGTATGCCGTGAGTTCCCAAATAGATGGTAAGCTTTTACCCCAGAGAGGAGAAAACTTAGGTTTTAATCTAGGGCATTGGTTCTCAAACTTTGGGGTCCCAGGACCCCTTTGCACTCTTAGAAGTTATCAAAGACCCTCCCAAAGAACTTTGTTTATAAAGGTAATTTCTATGACTATTTACTGCACTAGAAATGGAACCGTCTTAGTTTTGTGATAAAAATAGTTTTGATCTCATGGACTGCCTTTTTATTTTTTTTATTTTTTAAGACTATTTAAAATACTTTATTTATCAGTCACACAGCTGAAATTTCAGCTCCCCTAAATCCATACATTTATCAATATTTAGCAAAATTGGATCCTAGTCCTTACAGGCCAATAGCGAGAAAGACAAAAGTAAATCTTGCACCAAGTAAATTATAGCTGGTTTGAGTCCTGATCTCCAGACTCCACGCAGAACAGTTCTGGGTAGATGAAAAATGGCCACTCCATATGGACTGCCTTTTCATACCTAGTATCCAGCACAGTGCTTGGCCTACAATAGATATTTTTAATAAATGCAGCTCATTGATTTGCTTCTGTTCCCTTCATAGAATTTGTAGAATTTCAAGCTAGAAGCATCGCTAGATCCTAGAGCTAGACAGAACCTCAGGGGTCATCTAATCTCATTTTACAGATGATTAAACTGAGGCCCAAGAGAGGATGTGATTGGCCCAGATTCACAAGGTAGTAAGCACCAGAGAAGGGATTTGATCCCAATCCTTTGGTTCCAAAACCAGTTCTTTTAGAGATCATTTAGTCTAGGTTCCTTATTTTACAACTAAGGAAACTGAGGTAAAGAAAGGGAAAATGACTTGCCCAAGATCTCCCAAGTGTCAGAGCTGGGATTGAGACTCATGCCCTGTGACTCCACATTCAGCACTTTCCCCATAGCATTGAATTGCCTTCCATCTTATTAAATTCTCAGAGCAATCAGCAGCAGCAGCGTTTGGGTATTAAGTGCCCTCCTGGCAGGATTTTGGAGAAGGGAGAGGTGTGGGCACAGAGTGCAGCTACTGGACCACAAGCTTGGCAAGACAGGATGGTGGTCTGCCTCACTTCCATGGGCACAGGAAGGTCAGATCTGAGTACATCCATCACCTAAGCACACATTGGATGCTCCTGCCCCAGGAAGGCTGGACTGTGGATCTGAGCAGCAGCTCCCAGCCAGCCTCTTCCCCCTTGAAGGCTGACTGTGATCAGTCTTTGAAAGCTTGGGTTGGCCCCAGCTTCTGGCCCCAAGTCTCCATACTGGCCCTGAGTCTCCATACTGGCCTTCTTAACTCTAGGCTGACTGCTGCCAGTCAAAGGGTAGATCTTTGTGTGGCAAAAGAACACAGCTCAGGTGAGGGGGGTCTGGTCCCCTAGATGGCTTCCCCTGAATGTCTGTGCTCCTGTTCCTCTCTCTAGAGTGCATTCTCAGGCTCTAGTATAGTGAAGGCTGTGGACACATTAAAGCATGGCAGAACCCAAAGGGGCCAGAGGGTCCTTGAAAACCTTGGGGTCTTCCCCTATTCTCCCGGGCATATTTGTGCCAGAGGTCAAAAGACACTGACAATCAGACTTCACAGGACCCCAGCCAGGTATAGCCAGGAAGAATTTAGGAGGTCAAAGAATTAGCAAGTGGGAACTGAAGATTCTCAAGTAAGTCAAATTCTAGGGCAGAGGGTTATTTAACTCCCTGCAGTATGTGGGTGATCAAGGGTTCAAGTGTGTGTACATACGTGTGTGTGCAAACCAACAGCTCAGTGCTGATTAAAGCCAGGTCAAAGAACTGACCTTACAGGAAGTTCCTACAAGTTTGCAGACGCCTCAGCAGGCCAGGAGAGGCCCCATGGAAGAACTGAGGCTTGTGCTGGACCCCAAAGGGATGGGTAGAATGTGGGACTTGGTAACAGACACAGGCTCCCAGAAGAACCGAAAGGCACATGAGGGGGGTTTTCAAAGCTGGGATCAGTCAAGTCCTTGAATCTCATTCCTTTGCCCTTGGCTGAAGTCCTTCCTCTTTGCTTTCCAAGACAGTCCCCCTGGCTGTGGATCCACACCCTCTTCCACCAGCAGACCCTGTAAGGAGCCCAGGGAGATCATCAGCCACAGAGACTGGGTAACAGTCTTGCTGCTGCCCCTCCCGTCTCCTCCCCATTCCAGTGACAGTGTGGAAAGTAAACAGTCTGATTTAAAGTCAGGGGAAAGAAACGCCACCCAGTTATTTCGGAGACAATGCTGTGATTGTCATGAGGCCTGGGAGGATGGCATTCCTTAGAGGTTATGTGAATTTGAAGGCCATTATACAGAGGACTGGAAAGCCAGTACAGGCTTTGCCTGAAGGATGGTGGTGTGGGACGCTTCCCAGTGGGGAAGGGGGTGACACTAGGAGTCAGTGATGGAGTGAGGCTGTGGACCCTCCTGTGAGGTCAGAGGAGCACAGCTGTAGAACTAGCTAGGGATGGAAGGCTGTCTAGCACAAGCCTTTCGTTTTTACAGAGGAGGAAACCAAAGGCCAGAGACTGGTGATTTGCCAAAGGTCACATGGATAGGATGGGGCAGAATCAGGATTTGAACTTGGGCCATCTGACCCCATAGCCAGTGCTCTGTCCACCCCACCACACAGAGACCACTTGGTTCAGTCACCCATTTTACAGATGAGAAGAACAAGGCAGACCTGACACCCGGGCCACTGCCCATCTTCGTGTCCCTGATGACTTTCATCTTTAACTCCCGAGGGTTAGGCTTCCTGGGGTAGCATGACTTAGGTGAGTCTGAGGCAGGGAATGGCTTTCTCCTTCGGGGGTGATATCATGCAACCTTTGAGATGTGCTGCAGATTCCTTTGGGGGAGCACGCAGGACGTGGCTACAGGGCCATGAGGCTGAGGGAGGATGGTTTTCGGCTTTGTAATAAAGGAGGAAGGAGAGAGGGTGGGGCAGATCTGCTGGACGCCAGGGGCGTTTGTGGGACAGTCATAGGGTTTGATTAAAGCTCGTAAACTCTTGCCCCAATACCAGCGTCTGACTGGGAAGAGGACTCGTGGATCACCGGCTGTGAAGGGGAAGGGCCGGAGCTCCAGACACAGCCCGGCTTCTTTCACCATCGTGTCTTCTTGTTGCAGTGGAAAGAGTATTAGCTCTGAAGTCAAAGGAACTGAGTTCAGATCCTGCCCCTGATGCTTACTACCACAGGACTTTGTATATAATAAGCTTAATAAAGGTTTTTTCATTCACTGATATTTGTGTGACCTTGATCAAATCCCTTGACCTCAGTTTCCTCATCTGTAAGATGAAGGGATTGGACCCGATGGTTTCTGGGGATGCTTCCAGTGCCTTAGCCAACTTAATATTTATTCTGGCCCTAGGCCCAAATTTCGACTCTATACTCTTTCCACAAAACCCACTAGATTACTGTCCCCCCGTCCTACCTATGAAGTTAGTTTAAAAAAAATAGAAATATTTCTTCTGTGAAATTTTATCTCCTTAAGTTGGCCAAGTGTTTTAATTTATCAGGGCCCTAGAATCCTGAATTTGGGTACCAGCTTGCAGGGAGGCTGATGCTGCTGGATCTCTTGGGCTCAGGAGTTCTGAGTTGAAGCAGGTTGAGCCGATCCACAGGGTGCCCACCCAAAGAAGGCTGGTGGTAGGTCTGAGCGGGTCCCAGCAACCTGAGGAGGACTGAGCTGGTCAGATCGGAGGCAGGGAGAACACACAAGGCCAGTCTGGAACAGGACCCCAGTTGGGAATGGGCAGCAGCTTCCTGGGTAATTGATTTCCCCTTCAAAAGTGGGGCTGGTTGAGAAGAAACAGCCCTGCTGAGAAGCCCCTGAGGGTCACAGCTCCCTAATGATGACTAACAACAGTCATTTGGAAGACCTGCCCCAGCTTGGAAAACAAACAAGAGGGAAAGCCTGGCCCCTTACAAGCTGAAGAGGTCACCAGAAATCCCAGCTGTGACCTCTGGCTGGAAGTAAGGAGAGGGGATGGGGCCATTCATTTACTGCCCATCGATGCTGTACCAGGCACCACAGCCAGGTGAGACAAAGAACAAGGCACAGAGTCCTAGTGGTTAGGGCTAGAAGGGCCCACCTTCCCCCCTCCTTGGATGACGAGGAAACTGAGGCCCAGACATATGCCAGCTCACTACGACAGAGTCAGGCCTGCTGACTTCCAGTCCCTCCTCCTTCTAGGGGGCTTATGGTCCTTACAGGTGAGGGTACAAAGCTGTGACAAATGCTGGAAAATTAAATTAACTTGGAGCCTTAGAAAGCAAATTGCTGGGGATAGATAACCCTAGGAGGTAGGGAGGGACAGTGTGATCTCCTCCATTTTATATATGAGGAAACTGAGGCCAAGAAAAGTTACTTTAATTGCTCAAGGTCACATAGGACCTAGTCTTGACCCTGTGGCTTTTTATTAAATCTAATGTTCTTTTTGTGATTACAAGACAATAAATGGAAATGAAAATGGAAAAGTATGTGCTTTAGAATTCATAGAGCTCTTGTATGACCTGATATCCCTGTAAAGTCTGATATTCTGGATTCTAAGCCCCCTCCCAGCCCTGACATCCCCTGCTCTAAGCCCCCTCCCAGCCCTGACATCCCCTGCTCTAAGCCCCCTCCCAGCCCTGACATCCCCTGCTCTAAGCCCCCTCCCAGCTCTGACATCCCCTGCTCTAAGCCCCCTCCCAGCTCTGACACCCCCTCCTCTAAGGTCCCTTCCAGCTCTGACATTCTACAATCTAACACTCAAGTCTGATGTTCTAGGTTCTAAATTCTGCTGCAGTTTTGACATTCCATATTCCAAGTTCCCTATAGTTCTGATCTACAACCTAACATGCCTGTAAGTTCTAGGATGTATCATGTTTTGATAGACCATGTTCCAAGTTCCCTCTTAGCTCTGACCTTCTCCAATAGACTCAAAAATCCTGATTCCAAATCCTAGGAAATATCATTTGAAGCTGGAGCGTTCACTGAAAAGGTGGCAACATGAAGCCTTTCTTCAGGTAGGAGGCAGGTGTTGTAGACATTGGTAATGCCATTGAATGGGTGGAGCCCCAGGGCTGGAACTCAAAGCCACTGACTGAAAGGGGAGCTTTGGAATAATCCTCGAGATGGGCCCAGCAGTGTAGGGGGAGGAGAGAGTAGAGCTGTGGAAGGGACCTAGAGATAGCCTAGGCCACAGGGGTGACCCACAATGCTCCCTAGGTCAGATGAAAATATGGCTATCTGATTTTAGCATATTGCTGTATTAATAGATATGTGCCTCTGCGTGTGTGTATGTGCATGTACTTGCCCCAAGGCTCCCACATCCAGGGGGCCTCTTCCTAGTGGTCTGCACACTAAGCCATTCTGGGACACTCTCCTCAGACTAGCACAAACACATTGTGCTATTGTAGCACACACTTTACACACTAGATACATCAGAGAGCTATAAAACAAAATAAGAGGGAAGATTGTTATCGATAGGGAAATCAGGGAAAGCTTCCAGGAGGAGGCAGAATTTAGGTTGATCTTTTAGAAGGGGTAGTAAGGAAGACACAGAACATAAATAAAAATTCAGAGGGTGAAGAGGAGTCCCTCGTCATTGAGTTTACAGATAGGAATAATATGAAATAAGCCTAGGAAAGAGGAATGGCGCCACATTTCAGTGGATCTTGGATTCTAGGAAAAGGTGTTTGGACTTGGGTAATAAATAGGGAGCCACAGGAGGTCAATGAGCAGGAGGAGAACCCAGCTGGATTCTTTGGCTGGGTTAATAGTATTAGCCTAGCAGTATTTTTGGGGGTTGATTGGAAGTAAAAGAGAATAACTATAGTGGGGAATGGGGGGAAAGGTTTGGAGGCAGACAGAGCTCCCAACTAGTCGGTTTTACTCCCTTGGGCTAAACTGACTGGGAGGGGAAGAGGCGTCTTGACACCTTCTACTTTCAGCTCAGGGAGTTGTGATTTAATGAAGGGGAGGGGAGCCACAGGAAAAGCTTTCCACTTGTGCCCAGGGTTGTTGTTGTTTTGATTAACTGATGGAAGGCAAAACATTGACGGGACCTGAGATAATGAAAGGGGCTAATGGGTGGTGCAGCGGATAGAATGCTGACCCTGGAAGTCAGGCACTTTCTGGCTGTGTGACCCTGGGCAAGTCCGTTCACCCTGTTTGCCTCAGTTTCCTCATCTGTCAAATGAGCTGGAGAAGCAAACCACCTATCTGCCCACCCAATTTGGTATGTAAACCGTATGTAAGCCAAGCTGTTTCCTGTCTGTCCAGGGTTCTTACACAAGACTGCTTTCCTTGTATCCCAGGATGTTATGCATCTCACTGTTCCTTAGACAGGGCTGTACACTTCCCATCTCTGTGGTTTGGTGCTGCCTGTCTCCCTGGCCTAGGATGCTCCCCCTCTTCGCTCTTCGAGGGCTCTGACTTCCTTCAAGGCTCAGGTCAAATGCCACTTTTTATAGGATGCCTTCCCTCTACAGATACCTCCCATCTCTCCCCTCCGTGGGTACCTTGTCTATGCCTCTTCATGGATGTGCTGGCTCCCCCATTAGAATGTAAGCTCCCAGGGGCAGCTAGATGGCTCAGTGAGTGAAGCACTGGCCCTGGAGTCAGGAGGACCTGAGTTCAAATCTGACCTCAGACACAACACAAAAACTAGCCTGTGACCTTGGGCAAGTCACTTAACCCCAATTGCCCTCCAAAGAGCAAAAAAAGGAAAAAAAAGAATGTAACTTCCCTGAGGGTAGGAAAAGCATTCCCTTTTTATTTCTATCCCCGGGACTTAGTATACAGTAAGTGCTTCCTAAATGCTTGCTAACTGGTGGGTAATGATGGGTGATATTTGTTCAGTAGGTGCCTGTTAATCAAAGGCACAAACAAAGCAACTCCTGCCCTCTAGGAGCTTACGATCTACAGAAGGAAACGTGTTCCCAGATAAATAAAACACAAAAATACGTACAAAATTATTTGGGATGTTGGAAGATCTAGGGAAAAGGGTGATAAAGAAAGCCCTCTTGAGATACGTGGCCCTTGGACTGAGCACTGAAGGGAGGGGTGGGGGTGAGAAGGGAATCCCTTCCAAGATGGGGGACCATGTTATGCAAAGACATGTCTGCCTCTCTAGGGTGTCATGAATAGAGGAAGAGCAAAGAAGCAGGTTTGGTGGGAATCCAGTGTGTATGAGGAAGAGGATTGTGAAAAAGATAGTGGGGACCAGCCAGTGATGCCAGTCCCTTTGCATCTGAATTTAGAGGCTGGAGAAAGGCACAGAGGCTTCTTGAACAAGAGAGTGACAGGGTCGGACTTGTTTTTCAGGAATATTAATTTGGCAGGTGAGCAGAGGACAGATCGGAGAGTGGGAGGGGGTGGGGATGGGAAAAGTAGAGACCAGTCAGGAGTCCAACAGTCCCATGGATAAGCATCTGCATGAGGATGGTGGCTGCCAGTAGGGAGAGAAGGGGACAAGTGGGAGATACCTCAAGAAGTCTTAGCAAAACTTGGAGCTCTTCACTGTTTGGGTTCATCCTGTATCAAGGGTTTTGCAAACATTTAAACTGCTGTGCAGATGTCAGTTCTTATCACTATTGTCTTTTTCTAGAGGCAGTGTGGTATAATGGATGGGGTAGCTGATGTGGAATCAGGAAGACTGTAGTTTGAATTCTTCGTCAGGCAGTGAGACCCTGGGCAAGTCATTTCCTCTCAATGTGTCTGCGCTTCTTCATCTTTAAAATGAAGGCACAGGACTCAGTGGATTCTAAGGTCCTTTCCAGATCAAAATGAAATCCTAAAGAGCTCATTTTGGAATCAGGGAGGGAAGCTCCCTACACTGATGGAAACATAGATTGAATCCTCCCTATCTCCACCTTTAAAAAAAAATCTCCCTTTTATAAAAAGAGAAATGAAATCATTTGCCCATGGTTCCGTGGTGTCATTGTTGTGTCTTGGGACTCAAATCTAAGTCTTCTGATTTTTAGTCTATTTATTCAACAATAAACTTTTATTAGGCACCTACTACATGCTAAGCACAGAAACCAAACAGACCCTGCTCTCAAGGAATTGACACTCCCAGCTTTGCTCCGTTCCTTTCCCACCTCTGTGACCACCTTCCCACCCTGGAGAAGCCTTGACCCTGAAACCCGGACCATCTGTCATTCCAGGAGTGGCTTCCTTTCCAGGTCCACTCACTCTCTGGCTTTCTTCTCCACCTCCCTGCCCACCACCTCTCTTCTCTCTCCCGGCTCCTTCCCTTCTTCCCTCCACCCTCTCCCTTCCAATCCTCCCCTTTACAGCTCCCCTTTATGGGAGGGGGGTGTCTTCCCTCTGGAGAGTAGAAGCTCTCTGAGGGGAGTGGCCATCTCATTTGCATGAATTTGTGCCCCTGGCACTTAGCATAGCACTTGACACGTGCAAATGCTTAACGTTCTCTTTATTTCCTTCTTCCTTCCTTCCTTTTCCCTTCCCTCTCCCTGTCTGTCTCTCTGTGTCTTTCTGTCTCTTCTCTCTCTCTCTCTCTCTCTCTCTCTCTCTCTCTCTCTCTCTCTCCCTCTCCCTCTCACCCCTTCTCCCCCTTCCTTTCTCTCTTTCTTTTCCTTCCTTCCTATCTACTTTGACATGCATTGCATCATACTTTTTCTCTTGTAATGACAGGACTGTGTAAATGACTGTATGTGTGTGTAGTTGATATGTGTGTGTGTGTGTGTGTGTGTGTGTGTGTGTGTGTGTGTGTGTAGGAATGGTAGCAGCATGGCACAGTGCATAGAGAGCTGGGCCTAGAATCAGGAAGACCTCAGTTCAAATTTGACCTCAGACACTTACTAGCCATGTGACCCTGGGCAAGTCACTTCACCCTGTTTACCTCAGTTTCCTCATCTGTAAAATTACCTGGAGAAGGAAATGGCAAACCACTCCAGTATCTTTGCCAAGAAAATCCCATATGGGACCATGAAAAGTTGGACACTTCTGAAATGACTGAACAAGGGTGGGCTTCCTGATCAGTTGGCATCTGCCTTTTCTTCTCATGCCTAAGTTGTGAGAAGACATCATCTTTGCCTGATCCCAAAGATCATTTATACCAATGCCCTTATTTTACAGGTGAGGAAACTGAGGCCCAGACAGGTTAAGTCACTTCCCAAGGTGACCCTGTCCTCTGTCTCCCATTCTGGGGTCTTTCCATCCATTTGGTTGTTATTCTAGTGCTTGGGTAGGCACTCTGTACCGACCAGTTAGGAGTGACCAGAAAGGGTTAAACTGCATCCTGAGTGCCCAGCTCTTTGGGCCACATTCCACAGGGACTCAGCCCCCAGAGCTTGGTTCACTTGGCTTTTTAAATGGGTGCAGGCACCTGCTTTCCAGGGGAAGTTCCTGTTGGCCAGAGTCCTCCATGGCCCCATGTTCTGTCTTGGCAAGGCCCGTCTTTGGGATCAAGGTCATCTTTGGCTTTGTAGGCCCCTCACTGCTGTCTGTTTCTCCTCACCCCTCTCTGAGGTTTTGGCTTGAGTCTCCTGTAGACAGCCAACACACCACCACCTCCTTCCCCACCCTAAGTCATTGTTTGGCCAGCCCGACGCCTTCTTCTCTTGCCTCCAAAATCATTTCCTCCCACTGTTCCTATGCCTGCCCCTAGCTTCCTCCAGGTGGGTGGGCATTCCAGCACTCCAAGCCTCCTCCCCTTGCTGGAGAACCCCAGAGGATCCATCATCCGGCTCCCTTGAAGATGACCTCTCTAGCTTTGCACCGGGGCGGTACAAATCTGAGATACGGTCTTTGAAACACCGTCCTCCTCCAGAGATGTCATGGCGGTTCTCCAAGTGGATGGTGCCTGCTTGAAGTCTGGGAAAGCCTAGAGCATGCCGACCACCTCAGTCACCCTCTCCCAGCCCTTTACTACCCGATTATTCAGAGCTGGGCGGACCAGAGGCAATAACAATGGTCATCATGGATGTGGGCTGGGCTGGGCCCTGTCCTCAGATCCTGGCAATAGCCCTAAGAGTCAGGGAGGCAAGGTGCAGGGTCCCCTGTATTAGGGATGAAGAAACTGAAGCTCCAAGTGGCGGGATGATAAAGAATCTCAGGACCCCAGAGCTGCAGGAGCCCAATGTGGCCATCTCAGGCCTTCACGCTCTCTTCAAGTCCCTCTAAGATTTTGCCATCTGCATGAAGCCTTGCCTCTGTGAATGATGTCCTCTTTATTTGACAGATTGCTCCATCCACTAGGCCACCTAGCTGCCCCAGAAAGAACCTTAGTCCCTACCCAGATTGTCTCTTCTCTGGTTTGTTCAATCAGTCTTTACAATATAATTTTAAGAGCTCCCATCATCCCTGTCACCATCTTCTGTATACAGAATGAAATGTTATTCCTTTATTCATGCATTTATTCACTTAAACATATAGAATTAAGAATAGAAATGAGATAAATTTAGTTGACTGTGTAGGGCACTTAGAAGAAAATCTGACTTGGTCAAGTGTCGTGTTGGGCAGACACGAGAAAGGCATGTAGGTAGGAATTTGGGTGGAGCAGAGCACAGAGAGGACAGTTAGGGTCACTTGGGCATAATTGTTTAGGGCAGGAGGGAAGGAGGAGGTGGAGGCAGTGGTGCTAGGTGGGTTAGGACCCTCTTGGCAGAAGATGGGCCCTTAGAGCATGGCAAGAGCTAGTGGGAAGACTTCCTGAGGAAAATGACTTTCTTCAGATGTTGGGGCCTTGATTCATAGTCTAGGCTGTCTCACCCTAGCTGTAACTCCAACTAGATGTGATGTTGGTCTGTGTCGCTCCTAAAATGTCATACCTAGGTAAGAACAATGGTACTTAAAATACGGGCCCAGCTGACACTGTCTGTTTCCCCTCTTTCCAGCTCTGTGATAGGCACTATGCTAAATTCTTAATAGATGTGTTATCCTTCCTTCTCTCCCTCCTTCCTTCCTTCCTTCCTTCCTTCCTTCCTTCCTTCCTTCCTTCCTTCTCTCCTTCTTTCCCTCTCTCCCTCTCTCCCTCCCTCCTTCCTTCCTTCCTTCCCTTCCCCTCTTCCTTCCTTCTTCCCCTCCTTCCCTCCTTCCCTCCCTCCTGATTAAAATGTAATTGGGAAATATTTAACAAAATAAATAAGAAATACAATGAAACATATATAAAATTAGATTTAAAAATTTAAATAAGTAATTTAAATGAATAAACAGTTTAAATAAGTCAATATGTAGACCTCAGGGTTCCTTATGTAAAGATTACTAGGGTCACTTTCTATTTGAGTAGATAGATATAAGAGAGAAAGGCCAGAGAGCTGGCCTCAGAGACAGGAAGACCAGGGTTCATATCTTATCACTGACATTTACTGTCTGTGTGACTTTAGGCAAGTTACTTCACCTTCCTGGGTCTCCCCAGTTTCCCCCTCTGTAAGATGAAGGGCTTGGACCAGGTGGTCTCTCAGGTCCCTCCAGATCTCTATTCAGGATTCTATTGGACAAATGGTGATGTTTCTACCACAGGTGCAGGGGACTGTAGATTACCTTGGGAACCAAAATAAAGATATACATCTTTGTGGAGGAGGGGGATGATTTGAGGGTCGGGAGACCCAAGGAGTCTGTTCCCACAATCCTTGGGCAGGGCTGTTCACATGAACAGCTCTAGTGAAGGTTGTCTTCATGCCAGAGATATTTCCTTCAGGGAGTAGGAAACCCAGAGGGAGCTGGGCTGGTACTCCCAGAGACAAGAGTTGACTCTTGTGCAGTGGGAAAGAGGGCATCCACCCTGCACCTGCATGGGGACTGTGGAAAGCATGAGTCGTGAAACTGAGCCCAGGCAGGTTCACTAGTTTCACCCTGGGGCCTCCCAATGACTCAACAGCAGGTCTGAGGCTCAGGGGTTTGGAGACCTTGGCTCCTGGCCAGCTTGTGGTCAGACCCAGGGGCAGGCCTCCAAGGAGAGGCCAGCTGCAGCTCATGAGAGGCCCTCTGAGAATGGGGCTCTTGAGTCAGGTCTCCACCAACCAAGGAGGTGGCCATTATTGACCACAATGGTTCCAGTCTTTTCCTGCTCCCCTCTTGCCCCAGACCCCACCCCTGGGGCTCAGATTTGCCTGTTTTTGACTCCTTAGTGCTTAGCCCAATGACTGGCACATAGTAGGTCTTTAATAAAGGCTTGTTGATTGACTGACAATTGACTTCACCTATTGTACTGAGGTTTATGTGATGTGAATTTCTTCAGTTCTCTTCCTCAAAGTCTTAGAGTAGCATGGTGACCATTGGATTGGAAGTCCTTTGAATGTTCCCTTTCCCTCACCTAATCTAATCAGGAACTCCCCTGACTCTCCTGTATGTGACTTCTTTTCTTCCTTCCTCCTCTTCCCTCCCTCCCTCCCTCCCTCCCTTCCTTCCTTCCTTCCTTCCTTCCTTCCTTCCTTCCTTCCTTCCTTCTTTTCTCTCTTCCTTTCTCTCTTTCTCCCTTTCTTTCTTTTTCTTCTCAGGTCCTTCTGAGTCCACTGTGCCACCTAGCTACCCTGTTTTATTTATGTCATTGTCTGCATAGTGTTTGGCCCAGGGTAGATACTTAATAAATGCCTATCAATTGACTAATTCTTCTTTCACAATCTCTCAAAAAATCATGCCCTTCTTTGCATTCCCCACAGCCAGTGTCTTAATCCAGGCTTTTAGTCCTTCTTTCCTAGACCACAGCAATAATATTCTAAATCATCTAAGCTCTACTATTTATTACCTGTGTGACTGAGGGTAAGTCCTTAACTTACCTCTCTGGGCTTGTTTCCTGATCTGTACAGAGAGGAAGTCAGACCAGGGGACTGCTATGAAATAGATATTTAACAAATGAGTATTGAATTGAATTCAGTTATGGTCCTAAAAGAACAAACACCAAGAGGTTGGCTAGTCTCTTCATTGTTGCCAAAGGACTAGAGAAGGTGGCTCTCCATTGCCTGCCTGTGGCACATAGATTTTTCCAAGGGCAAGGCCTTTCAATGCAGGCATGTCACAGTGGAAGTCTGTAAAAATGTCAGGATACACCATACACACAGAAGACATAATGCAGTTGGAGAAAATCCATTCTGAATGACCTTCTCACGGAAGAGCCAGTCTGAATCCACCCTCCCTGATCTCTAAGGATGCTGCCCCCAAGGTCAGGACTGGGGTAGAAAGAGCATTGTTCAGAAAAGCCAGTAGCACCAAAACATAGCACAGGGAGGAAATGCTCGCCCAGAAGAGACTGAGTCCTCTAGAGGGTGAAGGTTTTCTTACGGTGCAAAGGAAGTACCAATTCCCACAGGGCTTGACATCTTTATTTCTTCTTATAGGGTTCCTAAGATTTGGAGCCAGAAGGAACTTTGGAGTTTGTGTAGCTTCTTATGTTATAGAAGGGAAACTGAGAATGACTTGCCTAAAATTGAGAGTTGGAAGGGTCCTCAGAGGCCCTCTGACTCAACCCCTACATTTTAGAGAGGGGAAGCTATTGGTCCAAGATTACAGGACCACAGAACCTCTGAGGCCTTACGGGTATCTGATGGAAAACCTTATCTGCAGCATCCTTGAGAATGAGATTATATTGTAGAAAAGGCCTTATCACCATGCCTGGCAAAGAGGAGGCACTTAATGAATGTTTATTGATTGATTGATTACTATGTCGCTTAATCTGGTCTGCCTCCAGGGGACGAATGACACTGTGATCACTGTAACCCTGTGCACTTGTCTAGAGATGGAGATACATTTGCCCTCCAGCAAATCCTAAGCTCCCCGAGTCCTGGGCCTGTTTCAGAGATCTAAAGCTGGAAGGGACCTCAGAAACCATCCAGCCTAACCTAAGTTTTACAGATGAGGAAACTGAGGCAAACAGAGGTTTCCAGGGTCACAAGCTAGTAAGTATTTGAAGCTAGATTTGAACTCAGAAGTAAGCGTTGAACCCAGGTGGTCTGACTTCAGAACCAGCGTTCTTGGTGCTGTCTCCAGCACTTAGCATAAGACCTGGACCATTGTAGGTGTTTGATCAATTGAAGTGAACGTCTATGCCTTGATGACAATTCTTGGGTGGGAGAAAGTAGCCCTACTTCATCTCAGCTGATCCACGTTCCCCCAGACAGACTGAACCCTCCTTAAATGACTAGGAAAGACAAGCCCATAGCTTGGCAGTCCCAAGGGCTGCCGTGAGATATTCTACAAAGAGTTCAAATACTGCCAAACTAAGCCAGGAAAGGCCCAAGAAGAGGAAACCAAAGGCCGGAGCGATGACTTTACTGAGGAAGGTCCTGTAGGGTCCCCATCAGAGCTGGGTTGTGGGAGATTCACATGGTTTAGGCCCACCGTCCCCGGCACCTGCTCATTTTCTCCTACTGTTAGGTACTGGGGACCTCAGCAAAGGGCAATCAACATAGCCAGGAAGCCCAGAGAGGAAAGTGAGTGTGCACCCACGGAATATGACTCAGCTGGCATTCACAGGATTTGGTCCCCAGGGACTGGGTGGTTCCACCCTCTCATTTTATAGAGAGCAAAATGAGACCCAGAAAGATTAAAACATTTGTATAACATGCTGCCATTTCCAAATTACCTTGAATTTATTTTGTAAATACCTACGTGTTAGGATCATAGAATCATGACCCTAGGACTGGAAAGAAACTTGGAGGCCATTCAGCCCAATACTCTTATTTTACAGATGAGGAAACTGAGGCCTGAGATGGTAACTACTTTGCTCAAGGTTACACAGTGGGAAAGACAGTGTAGTATCATGGACAAAGAATGGTTATCTGAAATTTGTTAAGGCCTAGCTCAAGGCCTGCCTTGAACACATACTGATTGTGTGATCCTGGCCCGGTCACTTAACGCAAGGGCTGAGGCAATGCTCTAAAAGCAGGCAGAGAGAGTTTCCTCACCAGGGAGTTCCCTGTGTGAATGAAATCACAGTTATCAGTAGCAACAAGCATTTATTAAGCCCCTACTGTGTGCCTGGATATGCTGGAGAAACAAAGAAATGCAAGAACTGACCCTGCCTTCAAGAACCTTACATTCTAATCTGGAAGACAACTATGTCCAGACAAGATCTCTTCTCAGAGGGAATGTGCTGGCATTTGGAAACTGAGATTTGAGCCGGGTCTTGAAGAAAGTCAGGAGATGGGAGAGCAGTCAGAACAGACAGAAACAACAAAAATAACATTGGGAAAACTGTGTGGTCTTCCTCCAACAGAAGGTAAGCTCTTTGAGGGCAGGAATGTTTCATTTTTGTGTTTGTATATATTTTTGAAGTCCCTGCACCAAGTGCAGCACTTAGCATGGAGTCAACACTTAATGAATGTGTATTGATTGACTTATTGATGGTGGAGCCAAGAATGTTTCGGTAGAAATGGTGTTGAGGGCAGAACAGGATCTGGGAACCCTAATCACCAAGGTTTGACTTTTAGGGAGTGGGGGAAAGGGAAAATTTCTGTCCTCGTTTAGGTGAGGAGAGGGCTGGCCCCAGAGCATTGATAAGAAAGACAAGACCATACTAGTGTTGGCTGGCGGGTGTGCCTAGGCCAGGCAGGCGGGCTGTATTGGGTGATGTCTTTTGGCTTGGTGACCTGGCGAGTACTTGGAACATGGGTCTCCAGGCAGAGTGAGGGTTTACATGACATCAGCCCGTCTTCTGCCTTCCTGGCCCATCAACCTCCCCATGTGGGTTTGCAGATTGCTTAATAAAGAGACTTTTTGTACCTTTTCCTGGTCCAATCAAGTCAAGTCCAGACAGAGATCTGAAGGGACTGGTCTGGGTTATTTCCTGTCAAATTCCAAAATCCCTCTTGACTTGGCCTGACAAACTTGGTTCCACAGACAGGATTCTTTTTCCAGCTGAAGCAAAATGGGGAAAGGAACTTTTCATTCTGTTTTGCTCCAGGCCTGGGCAGCAGGAGATGTCTAAGGACCCTGGCTGGGCTGAGCCCTCCAGAATGAAAGAGGCAAAGTTTGTCTCGGGCGTCCACCTACCTCCTCTAATGTGCCCTCAGATGCCATCTTCTGGGGAGGCTTCCTGCTTTAGGGTCTAGACCTCCTCTCCCTACCTCAATCCTAGCCACTGGTCCTGTCTCACTCTCTTAGGGCTTGCCTTGAAGAATTTCCTTGTCAACTTGACCCCCCAGTTCCCCAGAGTTAGGAAAGAGTTGCCAATAGTCTGCTCCCACAATGACACTGCCTTCCATCATCATGGGACCCTGGAGAATAAGGGGCACTATCAAATGGTACTTACCCTACCCTGTAGCTGGCATTTGCCTCTCTCCTATGCCCTACTGGGCTCAGTCTTGGTGTGATCCAGGGTCCCAATTTGTGGAGTCAAAAATTCTTCTTCCTGTCTGCCTTGCATGAGCTTATTAAAATGTAAGCTTCCTAGGAGCAGAGACTATCTAGCTTTTCCATTCTTATCTCTAGCATTTAACACAATACATGGCTCATAGTCAATAAATGCTTTTTCATTCAGTTCAGTTCAATTTAAAACATTAAGCACCTACTATGTGCCCAGAACTGTGCTAAACCCAGGGGATACAAGACAGTCCCTGCCCTTAAGGAGCTTATAGTCTAATGGGGGAGACAGCATGCAAAGATATAGAAAACAAGCAATATATGGGATAAGTAGGAAGTAATTAACTGAGAGAAGACACTGGAATGAAGAAGAGTTAGGGAAGGCTTCTTGTCCACCGCACTCAAACCGGCTGTCTCACACATTGGCAAGGGCTGCACTCGGTACACATAGACCAAGTAATGTGTGATGAAAGGAGCTCTAGCCTGGAAGTCACGAAGCCTGGGCTGTTGGAATTCAGAGAAGTGGGATGTCCAAGAAAGCTAGAGAAGTGAGGGAAGACTTTGGGGGGGAAAGGTGGAACCCAGGCTGAGCCTTGAAGGTTGACATGATTGGGAACTGAGGATCTAGAGGGGTGCTATGGAGGTCAGGGAAGGGCAGCTCAGACAAGGGAAGAAGTAAGCTTTCACGGTTTTGAGACTGACGTAGGTTAAAGACATTTTGGTGACAATGATAAAATTTGAATTGTAGATTCATTTGTTTTTCTCCACTCAAAGTCTCATGGTCTGTGGGGATGAAAAGATGAGGAGAGCCCGATTTGTGCCCCATTTCTACCTGTGACCTGTTGTGTGACCTTCGGCAAGACATTTCTCCTCTGGGGGTGTGTGATTACACAATCTCCAAAGCCCCTTCCAGGTGTCAAGGTCTATAGGACTTATTAAAATTGACCCTTGAATGAGGCAAAGAATGTCTTCTCTCCTCCATCTCTGTCTCTGGCCCCTTTAATACACAGTGTTTGAAATTTCGCCTATAATGTATTCACTCATTTTGGTTTTGAAGACTTTTTAACCTTTCATTAAAAAATAAATAGCCAGCATTTCCACAGCTTTAGGATTTGTAAAGTGATTTATTTTATATCTTTTGATCCTTCCAACAATCCCTCAAGGAAAGTGCTATTACTGCCTCTTGTTTTACAGATGAGGAAACTGAAGCTAAGAGAAGGTTAAGTGACTTGCCCAGGGTCTCACATAGCGAATGAGTGTCCAAGGCAGGATTCAAACTCGCATCTTCCTGTCTCTTATGTCTGACACTATTGACCAGGAAGCAGCTGAGATCTACAAATATTCCTGGAAGGAAAGAAAAAAACCAAACAAATAAAAACAGGCAAGTGCTAACAAGGAACAGCTCAGTGTGAGCTGAGAGACTGAGAAAGGCGAGATTGTCTCAGGGTCCTCCAAAGATGCGAAGACCCTCAGAAATCATTTAGTCCAACCTCCTCATTTTACAAAAAAGGAAACTGAGGCCCATAGAAGGGAAGTGACTTGCCCAGAGTCAATCAGGTAGCAAGAATCCTCAGTGTTCTCTTCTGTAAAACGGGTAGGAGTTACCAGAGCCCCCTCCTATAGCCCGTGGTACTCTCAGGACAGGGAGGGGCCCACCAGTCGGTCAATGAGCATTTATTATTGCTGGGTGCCAAGCACAGGGATAAACGCTGGGGGTACAAAGAAAGGCAAAGCCACAGGCATTTTTCATTCATTTCTCTATCTTCTCCTTGCAAGCTGGATGTTGTGGCTTTTCCTGCCATAACACTGCTGCCACCCCCCACCCCACCCCCGGTAGCTCTCCTCTCCCCTTCCTCCTTCTGCCACTAAGCAGCCTCTCTCCTGTCCCCTGGAGGCCCCTGTGTAGAGGTGAGGGGAAGGAAAACGTCCTTCCCTTCCCTTCAGTCATTCCAAATCAGGTTTTGGGGGGTCTTTTTTCTCCTCCTGGGCTCTTGGCCTGGCAGCGGGAGCCAAGGAATCTGTTTTCCATTAGCTGTACTTTTCCCGGAGACTGAATCGTTCTTTGAACCTGTAGGAGCAGGAAACCCATTAAAACCCTGACAGGACAGGGACCCAACCCCAGCCAGAACATTCCTTCAGCTCCCTTCATCCCTTGGGCAAGGCCCTGCCGAGTTCTTGGTGGCTGCTGTTGCTGCTGTTACAAGGGGGTCCAGCCTCCTCTCCTGTTTGGAGACTGACTCCCTTGTCCCATCAGCCCTTCAGAATCAGAGAGCTCCAATCAGCTGTCCCTCTGCCAGGAACGAGGAGGGGGCTCTTTGGCTGAGATCTCTAGACTTTCTTCAAGCTCTTCTTCTGGTCAGCATCATCACTTGGCATCTGTACATTCCCTGCCTGCATCACATAGGGAACACCTGGGCAGGTGAAGCCTGGCCTCCTGAGGGCTCCTAAGAAAACTCTAAATTTAATACAAGAAAAAAAAATGCTCAGATGTCAGAGTTGGAAGGGGGTTTGGGCAATGTTTTGTCTATCTCTTTTTACTGGTGGGAAAATAGGCTTTATAGGATTTAGAACAGGTAAGTACCTTAGAGACTGTCATCTCATCCCTTCATTCTATAGATAAGGAAACTGAGACCCAGTGAGTGAAAAGGACTCAGCTATCATAGTGGCACAGAATCAGGTCTTCTAAAACCAGATGCAGCATGCATTCCACAATGCCATCCCTCCTATCTCTTCCAGGAAGCCTTTTCTGATAGACTTGGCCCACAGCACCTTTGGTACAGACTTTGCTGTATGTATACACTTGTCGTGAGTAGTTTTGTCTTTCAATTATTTGTTTGTGTGTTTTAACTTTCTCCTAGAGTATATCTTCCATTAAATTATAAATGGTCCTTTTTAAATTTTGTATCTTCCCCCAGCCCTGTGTCCTGTAGGTGTATAATACTTGTTGACTGAATTAGGGCAAATGGAACAAAACTATTGACCTGTTGTCCCCACTCAGATCCCGCTGGAACTTCTTGAAAGAAGCAGTAATGTGTGTTCTAGATCATATTTTACTTGCTCAGGTCCAAAACTGGTAGCGATCTGGGTGGGGTCTTTCAAAAGGGGCCTTGAATAGAATTCAGTAAATTATGACTTCAGCTTGACAGATGTTAAGGAAATACCTAGTACATATAAAGAATTTGAAGAGGGACAGGAGACACAAAGAAGGAGAAATCCTCTGAAATAGTTGCTGCCCCCAGGGAGCTTATACTCTGTAGAATTCTGCTCCTACAGAACCTGTAATGGAAAGAACCTGGATTTGGCATTGGAAGGTCTGGCTATGAGCCCCAGCTCTACCATTGTGACCTGTGAGACTTTTGGGGAGCTTCTTGGCCTCACTTTCTTACCTTTGTAAAATGGGGAGTGGGAGAGGGATGGGGATGGGAAATCACTTCCAGTTCTGAGATTTTGTGGTTCTGAGAACCAGTGAGGGTGTAACCTGGGCACAGGGTAAATCTCACTGCCCGTTGGAAGCTGCCCCCCAGCCAGACTGTCTTCTTTTCCAGGAGACTCTGTTCCAATCCCCAAATACCCTTAATTCATGTGGAATTTCTCCCTTGGTCTCAGCCCTGGAGAGAGGAGACCCTCCACCCCTTTATGAAAACAGAACAGTTATTCGGCAAAACCTCAACTCAGTGCTTTTAAGGAACTGGCAGGCTCCAACAGGAAATTATTATAAGTAGAAACCACAGAGAGTGCACATGTTTGCAGCGGCTGCTGCCTCGGTTCCCAGGGAGGCGCCATGGGAGAACTTGGAGGGATGGTGTCTCTCACCAGAGAAGGTACCTGAGGAGCTCAGGCCCTCTGGGACAGGGGTCATTCATGGGTGACTGTCCAGAGGCCCCCAGATCAAAGCAAATCAAAGGCAGGAAAGTACGTGGATCTTTATCAGCTTACAGTCCCTGACTTGTGCCTTTGGAATCTTTTCTACAAATATTCTCTAAAAGGGGTCAGGCAGCCTCCTTCCATTTGCTTAATCATAGGGGCTTCAAAAGATCACTCAATCACTTACTCTCCTGTTTTACAGTTGGGGAAACTGAGGTCACTCATCGTAGGAATAATGACCTTCCAGAATCACAGAATTGGAAGGGACTTCAGCAACTGGGGGTTGGCCAACTATTGCCCATGGGTCAAATCTAGCCCGCTACCTATTTCTGTAAGGTCTGTGAGCCAGGAATTTTACATTTTAAAATAAAGTTTGGTCTCAGTTTCCTGAACTGTAAAATGGGATAATAGCACTTACTAAAATAAAGTTTGCCAAAATTAAATAAAGCTTTCTTGTATTTATATCATATTTGGATTCTATTCTAGTCCAGCTCATCCCTGAAAAGGAATCCCCTTTGTGATCAATAAGTGGTCATCAGGATTTGCTTGAAGACCATCCCAATGAGAAGGTTCTATTTCCTCCAGGGGTAGCTCGTTCCGCTCCTAACTTTGCCTCCCTGGGACTTCACTCCAACACTCCTGGGGCCATTGCCTGCAGGGCCAAGTAGAACAGATTGAATATTTTTTCCTATCGGCCAACCCTTCAGAGACTTGAAGGCAATCATCGTGTCTCCCCTGAGCTCTCTCCTTTTTTGACTAAGTCTCCCCAGTGGCTTCAACCCATCCTTGCATGACATGAGCTTGCATGGAGCCTAGAACCAGTCCTGTTCAAAGGTCAGGTCCCTCCCCATAAAACATGTAAAGACCTTGAGAGCAGGAATTGTTTCGTTTTTGTCCTTGTAGCCCCCGAGTCTGTCATACTTCCCTCTGGGGGGATGTCCCCGAACGTCATCACTCTGAACTTGCTATATCAGCTTTAACAACAGCAACAGCTGCAAAAGCTGGTACTTCTTTAGGGTTTTCAGGTTTTCCAAACCCTTTATACAGCTGATCCCATCTGGTCCTCACAGCTTGGAGAAGCAGGTACTGTTAGTATTATTATCCTCATTGGACTGATGATGATGATGATGATGGTGGCTAGCGCCTTTAAAGCACTTTGTGGGTTTTTGAAATGTTTTACACATATGACAACAACCTTTGGAAATGGGTGCTGTTATCATCTCTATTGTACAGATGAGGAAACTGAGATAAAGAGAGGTTAAGTGGCTTGCTCAAAGGTAGGGAAAGAAATAAGCAATTATATAGATCTTGCTTTATGTAAGAAACTGAGGCATAGTTTAAGTGACTTGCCCAGGGTCACACAGCTAGTAAATGTTTGAAGTTGGGTTTGAACTTCTTGTTGTCTAGTCATTTCAGTCCTGTCCAATTCTTTGTGACCCCATTTGGGGTTTGTTTTCTTGACAGAGATCCTGGAGGAGTTTGCCATTTCCTTCTCCAACTTATTTTACAGAGGAGGAAACTGAGGCAAACAGGGTGAAGTGACTTGCCCAGGGTCACACAGCTAGTAAGTGTCAAGGCCAGATTTGAACTCAGAAAAATAGAGTCTTTCTGACTCCAGGTCTAGTGCTCTATCCACTAGGGATAGTGGCTAGGTCCAGCACTATCAATGTCCCCACTTAGCCATACTCTCTTTGCAGTTTATCTTCTTTAAACTCATTCTCCAGGACTGAGGATGGACTTGCACTAGACCATCCATATTCTCAACTCTTCTCCCCGGAGTTTTCTAACTAAGGTTAAGAATAGAAAGTGAATTGACCCATTGCTTGGGTTGTCATTTCCATCAGGGTGGGTAGTAGGAGATTCAAAAAAGCCACAGAATTGGGAGGTGCCTCACAGATTGTCAAGGAAGAGGCGGCATTCAAGTTGGACCTTGATCAATGTTTAAGATGTCACCAAGCAGAGACTTGGACCCTATCATTGAGGATTTTAAGAGGACAAGTGAGCTAATGTCCATGGAGGTCTCTTAAAGATAATGCTTCCTAAATGCCAAGATTTGTTAATGGTGTGGGATCATACAATGATTGAATTCAAGACATGACTGGAGCTCTTGGCTTTGCCATCAGTGATGATGTAATCGCCGCAGTTTTATAACCTAGAAAATGCCTGATATTTCATTACCCTTGAAACATTTCAGCCAAAGTACTTTCTGCTGAATGTGGGCACAGGTCACACATTGAACAGATCTGGGCTTGTCCAGAGGAGAGGAGACTTGTAGGTGAGATTTCCAAAGTTAAGAAGTCCCTTTCCTAAATTTCTATCAGTTTTGTAAATTCCATAGTAAGACAGCAGTGATAGACTTGGGTAATAATGACCTCTTGGATTTGGGCCAGCACCTTTTCATAGAAAAGCTCATTTTGACATACACAATCTATATGTTCATGACACTGTGGAAAGGGGGACCAATAATACCCTAACCTTAATGGATAAGAATAAATAATATCTGATAAGACAATATGATACCTAGGGAAAAATCACTTAAAGTACAGAAGGAAACATAGGTTTTTTAATGTGGTTAATGAGTAAATATGTTTTGTTTCATACGGGAGGGGGTAAATTAGTGAGTCATGATAGGAATTCAAAAACAGAGCTGCAGTAAAACATTGAAAATGCAGAGAAAAACACAAAAAGGAATTCAGAAGGGGACACAAACAAACAAGGCAATTTTGTTATTACCTTGCTAAAAATTAATAGATGCTTTTAAAAGGGAAAGGCACATAAGGCAAGTTTATAATTTAAGATAATTTTACCTCTCTTGGTATTCTTTGTATAATAAATTGTGATTAATAAATTAATAAAGACAATTTTTTTTTAAATAGCACCTTGTGGGCTGGGGACGAGTGTGGGATGGCGTTCCTTGCAGGAGTTGACATGTGCTGGTGATAATGACTGGATCTGGGAGAGTAGATTGGTGGTTGTTTTTTTTTTTTTGCTTCTTGGAGGGCAATTGGGGTTAAGTGACTTGCCCAAGGTCACACAACTAGTTTGTTTTTGTGTGTGTGTGTTAAGTGTCTGAGGCTGGATTTGAACTCAGGCCCTCCTGACTCCAGGGCCAGTGCTCTATTCACTGCGCCACCTAGCCGCCCCATAGACTGGTGTTTTCTGATGAAACAAAGATGAGGTTGGAATTGGGATACAATTGAGTATAGATCCAAGGGTCAGGTTAGGTTGGGAAACTGAATTTATCTGAAGCATCAATGTGGAAGGCAGTGAGACAGGATGGAATGTTGAGTGTAGGAGATCAATGTCACCCCAGGAGATGAGGCTGTTATGGTGGCTTCCTGTATTCCTCGCTCTGATCTGAGATTCATCACTCATGAAGTTATTATATGACTTGACCTCCATGAGAAGCTTGTACTTTCTGTAGAGTTTGGGGGACTCTAGGTATGGAAACCTGTAGCACATTACTCAAGTCCCAGCACTGTTGTGAAGCCTTCCCTCACTATACCACCATCTAGGGATCTCGTGTCTATGCCATCAATTGGTCCTGCCTTGAGATGAGACTGAACTGGTTTGTTTCAGGATGTCTCATCTAAGTGTAGACCCCCTGAAGGTAGGGACCATGCCTCATCTATGCCTTGCTCAGAGATGGCATTCAGTGAAACCTACCCCTGGACAGAAATCCCCTCTATCCCATGCCCATCAAGTGGTCCTCTGGTCTCCACTTGAAGACCCCCAGAGCAGGGAATCTCTACTTCCCAAGACATCCCATTGCACTCTGGGGAAGCTCTAATTATTATTGATATCAAACCTGTATTGTCCCTTTGTGGTTTCCACCACTTCTCTTGATTCTGTCCTCTGGGACCGAGCAGACCAAGTCCAATCCCTGTACCACATGACATCCTTCCAAATACTTGAGGACAGTTATCATATCCTCCCGAAATTTTTCTTCCTCCAGAATTAACATTCCTAATTCCTCCAGTTTGTCTTCATATAGTGTAAACTATAGACCCTTCACCATTTTGGTTGCCCTCCTCTGGACTCTTTCTTATCAATGTCCTTATTAAGATGTGGACTCGTGAATTCACACCCACCAAATGTCATCCTGTCCAAATGCTATTTAGGGAGGGGTGGGATGGTAAGAGGCCCCCCCCCCCCTCTGTGTTGCACAATAATCATGAGGTAAAGTCCTTTCTTGGGTCTAAAATGCCTCCTGTATATGAAGTCCCATGGGGGACCCAATGAATACCTCATTGTACCCACATAAGAGGGCCTCACAAAGAGTCCTTATCTGCCAGACATCTAAGGGCAATGCCAGGACTTCCATGGACACTGTGACTTGGCTGAGCTGGGTGGTTTCTCCCTTGTCTCTTTTTCCTCAACCCAGCTGTTGAGTGACCTGAGGGACCCATTGCTTGTGGCTGGTCTGGGCCTAGGCCTCCCCACTGGGAGATATTGATCTCTTAGCATGGATGGTGCCCATTTCATTCTAATTTTATGTCCAAAAATAGTCAACTTTAACAAGGTTTAATTGGTCAACTCTTTTGGTCTTAAGGGTCTCGTATGGGATAGCACAGAAGATATGAGTTCTAGACTTGGAGTCAGGAAGATCTGAGTTCAAATCCAGCTTCAGACACTTGCTAACTATGATTGACTCTGGGCAAGTCACAACTTCTGTCTGCTGAAAGTTTTCCTCTTGTGTAAAAATGAGTGTGATAATAGCACCTACCTCCTAGGATTCTTGTAAGGATCAAAAGAAATAATATTTATAAAAAATGCTCTGCAAACCTTAAAGCATTATGTAAATGCTAGCTATCATTACCACTATTGGCCCAATGATGATTATAATGGTACATAATAATAACAACATGTAGCATTTATATATGGTGCTTTCAGGTTTGCAAAACACTGTACAACGATCATAATCTTATCCTCACAATGACGTTAGGAGGTAGGAGATATTATTATCCCCATTTTTAAAGATGAGGAAATTGAGGCAGGGCCGCTTCTCGTGTGAATGTAAAGGTGAGGGGTGGGAGTTAGAGAACCATGGGAAGAGAATAATTTGATAAGAGTGAAAAGAGGAGAACAATTAGGATCACACTGACATAAGCAGCTTAGAAAGCCTTCAGAGTTCTGATCATTGGAGAGACCAGCTGGGACTTCCAAACACTGATGCCACCTCAAACACAGAAGGGGATAATGGGGGACTGATGAGTGATTTTCATTTTGGGTCCATTTCATGGATCATTGTGGTACCACCTGGTGCAAATCCACTGGTGAAAAGCCACTTGTTCCTTAGCTAGACTAGACTTTGGGAAGCAGATTCACATGATTATCAATCTACAAACGTCCATTTAATAGGCGTTCTTAACCAACCTCATCTTTGTCCATTGACCCAAGTCATCATATTAGCAGAGAAATTAAATAGCATCTCTGGCATTAAGACCCTGAACCTGAAATTAAATGACTCCAGTTTCAATTCTGGCTATAACACTTGTCAACACTATGACTCTGGGTCAGTCAAATTGCTTCTCTGAACTTGTGTTGTTATCTGTGAAATGGGGCTAATGTGACCTCTCAGTGCTCAAGGCAGCTCTCCAAGACCGTAAGTTGATGAGAAGGTGTTGAACTGTATTAGCAGAGAGTGTTTTCTCTTCTGGAAGTTCCTTATGCTAATGTGATCCCAGACCCAGTCCCTAAAGTGAAGATAATCACATTTTTACTACCTACCTCAAATGACTGTTGAGGAGAAAGTGTCTTTAAGCTTAATTGCACCACATAAATATGAGTTATTATCATCTATATGGGTGATTTTCTGCCAAAAATGAAACCAGAAGACATTGAGAGGCCACACCTAAATTAGGGAGAGCTCATAGGATCTCCTCATAGGTGAATAAAGGAATTAGTTTCATGTTGCAACCAAAGGCCAGAATTTGGGGGACCCTTGTTCATTTTCTCAAAGTGCTTGTGATAAGTATACATGAACAAGGGACCATGGAGAAAATGGCAGGATGGATCCAACATTTGGCGTGGAGATAGGGACAGGTGTAGAGAACTGTTGGACAAAGAAATTCCCTTTACCGATGTAGGTTGGGATTTTGTCTGAAACATTCTTGTAGAATTGCAGAGGATGAAAAGATAAATGAATGGATGAAGAAGGATTTATTAAGCAGGAGAAAAATCCTAAGAATTTGATATGAGATATTTGAAACTAAGTCAGCCTACACCTAGATATTCGATGACTTCAAAGTGAAGGCAAACACAATAGAGACGGTGGAAACTCTGGTTTGGATCCAGTAATGAAAGAGCCCAAGAACTTGGAGACCACTCAGAAGATTTGTCTGTATATCACAAGTCCTTTTTTTTTCCTAAAAAAGAAGCCTCTGGTTGTGGTGAACACAGTCATGCCAACAATATCACCCAAAATAAAACTATCTCTTAAGAGACAGGAAAACATTAGTTACAAATAGAGCCATATTTCCAGGTCAGCTGTCTGTGGGCAATCTAAGTCATCCAAATCAGTGGTATCCAACTCAAATAGAAACGAAGACCACTAAACTATACACAGGGTTCTCTGTTGGCTGCATATTGACTTAGAAACCACAAATTAACATTATCTATATTTTGTTGTATTTTTATTTATTTTGTTAATATTTCCTAATTACATTCTGATCTGGTTCAGGCTTCCCTCCAGAATGTTGCCTCCCAGCAATTTAGGTCAGAGAATGTGCTACCTCCAAATGAATTGATTAAAGCAGTGATCAAGGTAAATAGCTAATAAGAAAAAAGGGGGGGGGGAGTGCCTCAGGTAACTTCTGGGCTCTTTTGACCTCCTTGTTGTGGCAAGATAGAAATAGGGCCAATGTCTTTACTTTTGTCCATTTCCCATTTTTTGGAGTCTATGGACTTTTTTAAGCAGTTCAGTTTGGGACTGCTGGAATCCTAGGCAGAGTCATCTTCTTTGTCATAGTAGACATACTATGTAGACAGACAAGTAGACAGTTGTCTGCTATGTCCTAGACCTGATGTTCTTAACCTTTTTGTTACTGGCCAAGGCAGGGATGCCTGCGGCAAGGTAGTGAAGCCTGTGGATCCCTCCTCAGATTCATATCTTTAAGTGCATAAAACAGAATGCATAGGGATTACGAAGAAAACCAACCATATTGAAATCCAATAATCAAGTCATTTAAAGGACTTGTCACTCTGCCCAGTCTCTTCATTTCACACATGGAAAAGCATTCACTGGGCAAGAGAGTGGACTAGACGGGACCTTTATGGTCCTTTCCCCTCCATCTCTGAGATTCTATGATGCTATGAAGCTGATGTCCAGAGTCAGTCAGTCAGTCAGTCAATAAGCATTTACTAGGTTCCTGCTATGGGCCAGGCACTGTGCTAAGTGCTGGACAGTGTAGCCATAAGATGTCGTTGAGGAGTTTTATACAGATGAAGAAATGAAGACTCAGTGAGATTATATGCTTTGTCATGACCACAGAAGAACTGGGCAGCTAGGTGGCTCAGTGGATAGAGTGACGGGCTTGGAGTCAGAAACACCCCAGTTCTAAACTGACCTGAGACACACACTAGCTGTGTGACCCTGGGTAAGTCACTTAACCCTGCTTGCCTCAGTTTCCCCATCTATAAAAATACGAAGGAAATGGCAAATTCTTCCAGAAAGCCCCGAATGGGGGACATGACTGAAAAAAAGACTGATCAAGTGAAGAAAAGACACAAGGAATGCTTTCTGAAGAGCCACATTGCTCTGTCTAGAGTTCAGCTTCTCTTTTTCTTCTTTGTATTTTAAAGTAATACTTTGTTTTTCCCCAATTAAATGTAAAGACAATTTTTTTTTTGCTTTTTTTTTTGGAGGGGGGAAGGCAGGGCAATTGGGGTTAAGTGACTTGCCCTAGGTCACATGGCTAGTAAATGTTAAGTGTCTGAGGCTGGATTTGAACTCAGGTCCTCCCGACTCCAGGTCTGGTGCTCTATGCACCGTGTCACCTAGCCACCCTAAAGACAATTTTTTAACATTCATTTTTTGCTTTAAATTTAATATTGTATTTATTTCCCCCAATTATATGTCAAAACAATTTTAACATTCATTTTTTAAAATGTTTGATTTCTAAACCACCCCCCTCATTGAGAAGGCAAGCAATTTGATATAGGTTGTGCATGAACATTTATTTTTTAAAAAAATATTGAGTTTCTAATTTTCTCCCTTCCCTCTTAACTCCCTGAGATGGTAAGCAATTCGATATAGGTTATGCATGTGCAATCATGCAAAGCATATTTCCATATTAGTCATGTTGTGGGAGAAGAGACAGGCCCAAAGGGAAGGAAAACCAGGGAAAAAACAAAGTTTTAAGAGTCTGCTTTGATCTGCATTGAGATGTTACCAGTTCCTTCTCTGGAGGTGGATAGATGGCAGTTTCCATCAGAATTGTCTTGGGTCATTGTATTCCTGAGAAGAGCTAAGTCATTCAAATTGACGATTGTCCATAGTCAACAGCAATGTTTTACAATATTTCAGGGTCTCAAACTTCCTCGGTTCTTCAACAGTGTTAGGGACCTAGTAGGCCAAAGCCTCAGTACTGGGAGGTGGAAAAGGTAAAGGTTAGATAAAGCAGGACCCATCACCCCATTGCTTTGTCCCTTGACCTTTAGGGCAAGGAGGGGCCTGTTAAGAAAATTTCAGTTTTCTCTGATCCACTGATTCAAGACAGCACCAAGGCTCCAATGATGAACAGTGCTCTCCATCTCCAGAAAGAGGACTGATGAATTCTGAATGAAGATTGAAGCCGACTTTTAAAACTTTAATTTTCCTGTGTGTGTGTGTGTGTGTGTGTGTGTGTGTGTGTGGTGTGTGTACGCACATGCTTAATTTTGCACCATGGCTAATATGGAAATATGTCTCGTATGACTTCACATATATAATTGATATCATATTTCTCTCTCAATAGATAGGGAAGGGTGAGAGGGAAGGAGAGAATTTGGAACTCAGAATTTCCAAAAATGAATGTTGAATTTTATATACATGTAATTGGGAAATACTTAATGAAATAAACAAAAAAAAATGAGGGAAAAAGAAATTTCAGCTTGGGTTCCCCCTTTTGTGGCAGAGAATGAAGGGGCAGGGACTAGATTTCATTGGAATAGGGAGCTTATCAATAACTTATGAAAAATAGTCCTAGATTGGGAGTCGGAGGCCAAAGACTGGGTTTCAAATCCTGGCTTCAGTCTTCACCATGAGATAAAATGGGCAAAGCTCTTTGCAAACCTTAAAGGGATAAGGGAATGTCAGCTCCTAATGATCTGTGTGACCTTAGACAAGTCCTTACTGGGCCTCAGTTTTCTCATCTGTAAAATGAAAGGAGGAGGTGTGTGCAGGGGAGGGGAGGAGAGGCCTTGGATCAGCCCTGATCTCTGGCCAGGACTCAGTTTCTTCATCTGTAAGACAGAGATACTTCCAGCACCAGGTCTATGATCATGACTTGATGGTTCCTTAGATTCCTTCCGGCTCTAAGTCTTCTGATCCAGGCTTAGTTTTGTGGCCCTGGCAAGGCATTTCAATGCTTTTGGACTCGGTTTCCTCATTCATAAAATGTGGGGGCTGTACCGCTCTACTTTAAGATTTATAAAGAACTTTCACCTAGTTCTGTACTTGGCTTTAGGAACCTTTGCTAATCCCTCCTAATAGTAAGGGTCTTCCTTCCAGTGACGTTTTGGGGTTCTGTTTTCTATTTAGTAATTATAGGTGGCACACAAAGGGCTCTGCCTGGAAACTGGTACTTTAGCAAACTTACATTCTAATTCTTGTATGTCAAGACATAGAGAGTACAAATGGAAAGTGATCTCAGAGTCTTGCATTGAGGAGGACAGAGAAGGACCGCCATCCAAAGGTGAGATTGGAGTTGAGTCTTGAAGGAAGCCAGGAGATAGAGGGGAAGAAGGAGGGCATGGGGCACAGCTGGTGAAAAGTATGGAGTCAGAGAATGGAGCATGGTGTGTGAGACACAGCAAGAAAGCCAATATGGCTGGATTGTAGAGTCCATGGAGTCAAAGTGGCAGAAAATTGGAAAGGTAGGAAGGGGCAAGGTGACAGAGGGCTTTGAACCTAGAGGATTTTATGTTGGATTTCAGAGGTAATAGGGAACCCCTGGAGTCTATGGAGTAAGGGGGCAGGGTGTGACATAACCATATCTACCCTTTAGGAAGATTGCCTTTCCTGTTGTTGGAGGATGGACAAGAGTGGGGAGAGGCTCTTGGTAGGGAGTACAACCAGAAGCCTGTTGCAATAAATAAAAGGTAATGAGAGACTGGACCAGAGTGACCATGTGAGTGGAGAGAGGGGGATGAATATGAGAGATAGGGTGAAGGTAGAAATGATAAAACTTGGGGGTGGCTAGGTGGTGCAGTGAATAGAGCACCAGCCCTGGAGTCAGGAGGACCTGAGTTCAAATCTGGCCTCAGATACAACACAAAAACTAGCTGTGTGACCTTGGGCAACTCACTTAACCCCAACTGCCCTCCAAAAAGCAAAAAAAAAAAAAAAAAGAAAAGAAAAGAAAAGAAAAGAAATGATAAGACTTGGATCTAAGGAGTGAGTGCAAGGGAGGAGTCCAGAAGGCCCCAGAGGCTGTAGCCAGCCAGTGGCAGATCTAGGATTTGACTCCAGAACTCCAGGCCCAGTGTTCTTTCAGAAACACCAACAGTTCCCCTGTGATTCTCTAAGTTGGATCCCTGGCTGGCCAGGAGCCAGGAGAACATGTGGATTTTCCATTTCCTGGCATCCAGGGTCCAAGGCCCCAGCACCTCCTTCTCCACTCCCTCCCCATTCTCCAAGGCCGCCTCTCAAACCACCAGTGACCACATGAACCCGCTCGCCTTTCGAAAAGCTGAAGGAAAAGATTACAGATATTAAAACAAAATGAAACAGGGCAGGGAGGCCCTGAGAGTGTGGGCAATGGGAGCCCCCTTCTCAAGCCCACAGAGTTTTCTTTACATTTGTGGTTTTCTCCCTTCTGGGAGAAGGCATGAGCTCAGCTTTAATGACCCAGAGTCATGAGGGACAGGGATTGTGGGATCACTGAATAAGTAGCCCTGGCATTTACGGTACACAGGGCTTTATGATTACAAAGCCTGTCCACACATATTATCTCATGCAAGTCTCTCAACAACCTTGGGAGGGGGTTAGCAAAATCATATGGGTACACTAAATAGACTAGACTGCTACTTGTCTGATATTTGATAGTGGAGATTCCTTGTGGGGATTATGGCCTGGATAATGCACAAACTGGAATAACAATTCCCCTGGATAACAGGGTCCTAAATTCACAGGATCATTAGACCCTAGATCAGGGATGGGGGAACCTCCCCTTGTCCTGGATCTATGGTTGGAAGGGGCTTTGGAGAGGCCATTAAGTCTGACTTTCTTGTTTCACAGGGGAGGAAACTGAGGCCCAGGGAAATTTAGTGTCTTAGAGGATCACAAATTTAGAATTGGGAGGGACCTCAGAGAATTCCTAGTCCTATGTCCTCATTTTGCAGAAGGGGAAACTGAGGAACAATAAGATAAGATTCTAGATTAGGAGCTGGAGGGGACTTCAGAAGGACTCCCCATCATTTTACAGATGGGGAAACTGAGACCCAGAGAGATAACAGGATTATAGATTTAGAGCTGGAGACCCTCAGAGGTCATCTAGTAAGAGGCCCTCATTTTTACTGAAGAGAAACCAGTAGAAGTTTAAATGACTGAGTTAAGATGGTGAATTCAGTTCTCTGCAACCCCCTTTTCACCTAATACCACCTTGTGTTTGGTAATCACAAGTGGCCTGCACAGACTCCCTCCCCAAGATAGGAAGGAGCCCAGTTTGAGAGTGAGAACCTGCTGAAAGGCCCAGTGTATCTCCTACCTTGATGCTAATGTTTGGAGAAGAATGGATCAGCCTCTGCATGTCTCAGGCACCCACTCCTCTAGACAGTGAATCATGGGCAGCAGCACTTCTGATGTGTAATGTATTGGGACATTCTGGGTGGGTTAGCCCTTGGCTGGGGAGACAGTGGGTGGCTGACATCATTGGACAATCAATGATGCTGAAATTGGGGCTCCCACTCCCATCTCGAGCCCTCAGTACCTTTTTTTATCTTGGTTCAAAGGATGAATCAAGGAACTTGGGTTGGTTGATGGGAATATAGAAAAGAATATTGAGCCACAGCTTTTTATCAGTGACTTGGATAAAGACACAAAAGGTATCTATACAGAATCAGTTTTGCAGACTGATGACAAGCTGGAGGGCTAGCTAAGGTATTGGATAAACAGAATCAGGATTCCCAGGGACCTTGACCAGTTAGAGCTAATGGATCTAATGAGATGAAATTCAGCAGGGCTCAATGTAAAGTCTTGGCACTTGGATACAAAAATCAATTTCACAAGTGTAACATGGAAGAGGTAGCAATTATTCTGAAAAAGATTTGGGAGGTTTTAGTGGACTTTAAGCCCATTATGAGGTAGCAGGGGCCAAGAAGCCTGATGAAATCTTAGACTATATTAGGAAGATGTGACTTCTAGAAAAGTCATTGTCTATCTCCCCTTATCATACTTTATCTAAAATAGTACGCTACATTATGGGCACCATGATTCAATAAGAACACGGATAAACTGGATAAGTGTCCAGAGGTGCACAGCCAGGTTGGTGATGAGTCCATGAGCATCACTTGAAGGAATTGGGCACGTTTAGCCTAAAGAAGAGAAGACCCGGGGAAGGATAGGGCACGAGGACTGTCTTCAAGTGTCTGAAGTGCTGTTGTATGGGAGAGAGATGCAATTTGTTTTATTGGTCCAAGAAGTCAGAACTAGAAGCAATGGGTGGAAATAGCAAAGAGGAGAGTGGGAGGGAGGTATGGGAAGGGAGGGGAAGAAGGAAAGGAGAGGAAAGGAAGGGGGAGGGGAGAGAGGAGAGGAGAAGGGAAGGAAAGGGAGGGGAGGAGAGGGGAGACAGAAAAGGATAGAAGAGGGGAGAGGAAATGTAACTCCTGAGAGCTCATATCCCTATGCTTGCATTTACCACCTCTGTACCCCTACCCAGGCTATCCCTTGTGCCTGGAATGCATGCCCTCTTCATCTCTGCCTCATAAAGATTCTGTCTTTCTTGAAGACACAGCTCAGCCATCATCTTCTAAATGAAGGCTTTCCTGGTCCTTTCCATGGACCAGTGCCATCTCCCAAATGACCTTATATCTGTTTCCATTTATTCATATCATATTTATGCTGTATATATTTAAGAATATGCTTTTCTCTCCCATTAGAATATAAACTTCTAGGTAATAGGAATTATTCTATACTTTTGCTAGTATCCCCAGCTCTGAGGACATAGTGGGTGCTTAAAAATTTATTGACTTAATTATGCCACAAGTATTGCTTACGGACCTACTATGAGCCTGATGTTTTTTCCTAGCCAGACAGAGACCTTGAAAGTGACAAATGACGTAGCTTCTTTGACAGGATCATTTGAAGGCAGTGAAGATATGGAGCCTGGAGTGAGAAAGACCCAAGGGGGATAGAATCCTCATTTGCAAGGGCTGACATTTGGGGTTGGACTTGACTTGCTTGGCCACAGAGGGCAAACTTAGGAGCAATGAGTGGAATCTGGACAGAAGCAGATTTTTACTTGATACAAGGAGATACTCCCTAGTAATTAGACTGGTTCTCCTGAGGGTCTTCAGAGTTGCTGGTTGGGGGATGTTGTGGGTCAGACTCATGAGCTGCGGATGGGGTTGAATTCGGTGATTTCTGAGCCCCTATTCCTCCCTATTCCTCCCAACTCTGAGAAATGATGGTCCTGTGGGACCTTGGAGTTGGAGGTAACTTCCCTTGTCATTTGAGGGTGTGTGGGACAAGTTGTTCCAGCTGGCACTGGGCAGGTGGGTCCACTCTCCACCAGTGTGGAGTGGGAGGGACAAGACAACGGCTCCCACTGGGATCTCAGGAGACAGGGAAATGTATAGTCATGGAAAGAGGACTGGACTGGCCAGACCCAGACTCAGGAGACCCTGGTGTAAATTCCTGCTTTGACCTTTACTTCTATGTGGGAATCATTTCATCACTACAGGCCTCAGTTACCTCATGGAACAAGGGGATTCTTACTGCCAGACAGAGAGACAGAGGGGGGGAGAGAGAGAAAAGAAGGAGAGGAGAGAGAGAAAGAAAAACAGAGTGAGACAAAGACACAGAGACAGAGAGAGAGGACAAAAACCTCAAGAAATGAGGGGTACCCCAGGTACTAGATCTGTAAAATGGGCATGTTGATAGCAGCTTCTGTTACAAGTTACTGAGGAAAGTCAGCAAGCATTTATTAAGTGCCTACTATATACAGGAAATGTGCTAAGAGCTAGATTCTATGTAAACTTTAATCAAATACTAGATGTTTATTAAGTGCCTACCACTGAGCCAGCCTGTGGGAGAAAGAAAGACACAGAGGAACCAGCCTCTGTCCCTAAGAAGCTTACATTCTACTGTAGAATATAATATGTACAGATATAATTATATTAAAATATATTTTATGGTGGGGGAATAACATAATTCTAGTAGGGAAGGTATCAACAGTTGGGGGGATCAGGAAAGGACTCATCTAGGAGGATTGAGTGGATGCATGAGTGGAGTGTTGAGGGAAAGTAGGGATTCTAAGAGTCGGAAATGATGAGGGAGAGCATATCAGGCATGGGATATATCCTGTGGAAATGCATGGAGGTGGGAGATAAATTATATGTATGAGGAATAGCAAGAAGGCAGTTTGGTTGAACCATAGAATATAGCTGAGTGGAGAATGAGAAAATGAAGAGGAAAGTCTAGAAAAATGTAAGATATTATTAATAATAGTAATTAATAATAGCAATAATATTAATAATTAGCAATAGTAATAATATTAACAGTAGTAGTAATAGTAATCATATTTCGGGGGGATGCTTCTCATATCCTCTTAGGTTATTTCCCTTTCCGTTGTCTCCTTTGCCCCAGCAGAATGCCCTGTTCTCTACCCCAAACCCCAAACTACTAATTCTCTGGAAAATGCAGATGGAAAGTCAGTCCTATTCCCAATTTTAGCTATTTTTCCCAGACATCCTTCTCCCCTATTGCTTAGCAGTGAAGTCACTGCTTTTGTCTCCTGGAAATTGCTGTGTGCTCAATCAGCATGTCTAGGATGCTGGGGCCCCACCCTGAATCCAAACAGATGTTTTGGGAAGGAGGGGTTGGGCTGGGGAGAGGGCAGGGGGGCTGCTGGTCAACAACCAAACCTTCCCATTTTCCACTTGCAGAAGAATTCCATTTTTCTCTCCCTTCAGGGGAATGTAGGACATGGGGAATGGGCGCTGGCCCACTTCACCCCCTTAGGTTTATTCCTTAGCCTCAGCAAACCTCTCTGCCCTGAGGAATGAAGGGTGAGGATACAGGGAGGAGAGGGGAAGGGCTCACCCAGCGGGGGTGGGGAGGTCCAGCTCTGACCCTTGAACCTGACCCAGAAATGACAAGGCTTTGGGACGGGGACCGAGAAGGAGAGAAGAGGGAGAGGAGAGGGAAAGAAAAATAGAAACTCATCCCAGGCAAACTTGTCCATCTGATTTAATTGGTCCTGAGTGTCTTCACGGGCAGGCAAAAGATCATTGAATACTGAAGTCAGAGATCATATGGCCCCTCTTCCTCATTTTATAGAGGAGGAAACTGAGGCTAGAGGGATAATAATCTAAGTATTTAGATAATACCTACTATGTACTAAGCCCTTTACAAATGTTATCTTATTTGATCTTCATAACAACGCCTGGGTTAAGGTCACTAACTGAGCTTCCCAGCTATAGTTTGGCATAGGTGGGAGGTCGGTGCTAAGATTATTCCCATCTCACAGATAAGGAAACTGAAGCAAACAGAGGTTAAGTGACTTGTCTGGGGTCACACAGGATTTGATCCAGGACTTTGGGCCCTGAGGTTCTTTACATTCCAGCACACACATTGCCATCCATGTCTGATATTCACGTCTGATTCTTTTTCCAATGGCAGCATTTGGGAGACGCTGAGCAGTTACAGGTTTGGAAAGCATTTATCCTGGGAGTCATATCTTGGTTCTTGCTGGCTCAGAGGACCCATCGGTTTCCCATAGGCATGTGCATCAAGGGTGTTTTGGGAGGATTTGCAGGTGGGTGGAGGGTGCTCATTTCAGTAGCAGGGGGAATCACTTAGGTGATGAGCTCTCTTTCTCTGGGATCTCTAAAACCAGATGCCAATAGAGCAGAATGCCCATAACAGGAGAGAGTTGGGTTTGTCATCTGGGTGATGGTTGGGTAGAATGTGGATAGAGGAAAAGGAGAAGGGAAAGGAGCTGGGGCCTTGAAATGCTGGATCTCCTTAAATCCTTATTCAGAATCCAATCTAAGGACCCTTGGAAGGGTCCTTAGAGATCTAATTCCCTGCCTGATTAGTGAATTCCAATCAATGAGAGGTTATCCAACCCACACTTGGATACCTCTATTGACAGGGAACTCATTACTTCACAAGGCATCTCATCCTATTATTGAAAAGCTTTTATTGCTTAGAAAGTTGTTCCTAACAGAGCTGAATTCTGTATCTGTAACTTCCAGCTCTGCCCTGTGGGAACTTACAAAGTGAATCCAACCCCTCTTTGCCATGATACTCATTCTAACATTTCCTCAAACACATAATTTTGGGGGTTCAAAGGACTTTACAAGTCACCTAGTTCTACCCCTTCATTTTAGATGTGGCCACTAAGGCCCAGAGAAAGGAAGAAACTTGCTTAAGGTCAAGCAGGTAGTGAGTGATTTAGCCTGGATTTGAACCTGTTCTCTACTCCGAGAGACCTCAAAGGCCATCTAGTCCAGCTCCCTCATTTTACAGGTGAGGACACTCAATAAATATGGACATTTGAGCCTAGCTCCTCTGACCCCAAATCCAGGATTCTTTCTGCTAAACCATGGCTGTTTTGTGTCCCCTTTGTCTTTGCTTCCCTAGGGCTTACCATCCCCTGTTCCTTCAGCCTTTCCTCATGGGGCATGGTCTCAAGGCCCTCACTATCCCAGTGGCCCTGTGCTGGCACGCCCTACCTTGTCATTGTCCCAACCTAATACACGCATCCCAGAAAGGAAACATCACATTCCAGATGTAGCCTGACTCTCATTTCCCAGTTGGTTTGGTGAGCCATGTGTCTCTGTGAATCACTCAGCCTTTCTGAGCTGACTTATGGTCCACCATCTGTAACCATGGGAATAGTCCTCCGAGTTCTCCATTCATGCCAAACCATTGGGGTCACCTACCGCCAGGGCCGATAGAACTGGCTGCCTTTGGGACACAAAGATGGTGCTGCTGGAGGGCACTGACTCGCTGAGTTGTTTTTAGGGAAGCTGGTGTAGACCCACCCTCTCCTCTGGCCCACCCTTTGACAGAGGGCACAGATGTACAGGATTACAGCTGCTAATCAAAGAAACAAAATAGGAAATCACCTGGCACCATGGAGATGGAACCAAGGTCTTCAGCTTCATCATTGTTTGACTCTTTGGGATCTTTTCAATCTTTGTACTTGTATCCCCGGTGCCTGTCCCTCAGTTGGCACCTACTTAATGCTTATTAGTTGATGAGTTAATGTTGCTAACTGAGCTCACCAGCTGTAACTTGGCATAGATGGTAATTTCAGTATCCAGTGACCCTACATCAGATAGTATGAGAATTGGGTACAACCTTAGAGCCAGAGTTCTTAATCTAGGGTCAGTTAACTTGTTAAAAAAAAAAAAAAGCTGATAATCATTTGATTGTGAGCTCCTTGAGGGCAGGGCCTGTCTTTTGTCTAATTTTGTATCCCTAGCACTTAGCACAGTGTCTGACAAATGTACCATTCAGCCATTTTTCAGTCGTGTCCAACTCTTCATGACCCCATTTGAGGTTTTCTTGGCAAAGACACTGGAGTGGTTTGCTATTTCTTTCTCCAGCTCATTTGACAGATGGGGAAACTGAGGCAAACAGGGTGAAGTGACTTGCCCAGGGTCACACAGCTAGTAAGTATCTGAGGCAAGATTTGAACTCAGGAAGATGAGCCTGGCACTCTATCCACGATGCCACCTAGCTGCCCCTGCTTTGCACATAGTATGTACTTAATAAATATTCATCAATGAAAATTTCCATATAGTTGGTTTCCTTTGCATTTTGTTTCATGAATTTAAAAGCATGATTTTGAAGAGTTCAGGCTAACAGCCTGCCAGAGAGGTTGAGGACGCAAGAGGTTAGAGTCTCTCTGCCTTGTCTAGTCTGACCACATTTTCCAAATGACAGAACTGAGACTTAGGGAGGGGAAATCTTTGTCCGAGGTGTGTGGTTTATAAAGTGTTTTCTAATAAATGTTCTCATTTGACCCTAAACAATCGGACCTATAAGGACCCTTGGATAGATAAAGATGCCAGGCTTCCAAGTGAAGTGACTTCCCCAAGGTCACTCAGGAGTATGGGACAGAGCTGGGGCACGTAGCTGGCCCAGGGAAGATTCAAACCTGGCTCCTTCCAAGACAGTGAGTTCATGAGGACAAAGGTCACATCTTATTTATCCTTTTTAGCTTCCTTCTCACTGACCAGAAAGCGGGGCGAGTGGAGGGCTGAGTCAGATCTCTCCTTCACATGACTCTTATTTCAATATTTCTCAGGATCAGGTCATCTAATCCAAATCCCGTATATTTTGTGATGAGGAAACTGAAACCCAGAGTGGAGGATGGCAAGGATACTGGAGTGGTTTGCCATTTCCTTCTCCAGCTCATTTTACAAATGAGGAAACTGAAGCAAATGGGGTTAAGTTGCTTGCCCAGGGCCACCCAGCTAGCAAGTGACTGAGGCTGGATTTGAATTCAGGTCGTCTGGATTCCAAGTTCAACCAAGTAGACCACCAAGTTGTCACTATAAAAGGAGCCTCAGGACTAGATGACCCACGGGGTTCCTTCCAGTTTGAAATTCTATGACCTTAAGAGTACTGGGGGCTAAGAAATCCAGTGGTTTTTTAAATTTGTTTTTGTTTTTTTTTGCTTTTTGGAGGGCAATTGGGGTTAAGTGACTTGCCCAAGGTCACACAGCCAGTCTTTGTGTTGAGTGTCTGAGGCCAGATTTGAACTTGGGCCCTCCTGACTCCAGGGCCAGTGCTCTATTCACTGTGCCACCTAGCCGCCCCGAAATCCACTGATTGAAGGGAGCTCATGCTCAGCTGGGAAGGTCAGGGGAAGCTTCAGAGAAGAGGTAGGTTTTTGTTTTTGTTTGTTTGTTTTTTTATCGAGTCCTTGAAGGATGAGGAGAATGTTCTTAGGTAGGGATTTAAGAAGTGGGGCAGATATTCTGGGAAATGGCCTTTATCGAACATCTGCTAAGAGTTTGGTCCCTCCTTGAGGGACAGCAGACAAAAGATCCAGAAATAACAACACTGTTTTGGTCTTCAATTCATTTATAGGCAGTAGATGGAGTGCTGAACTTGGAATGAGAAAGACCTGAGTTCAGATTGTACCTCAGCTAACTGTGCTGCCCTGAGTAAGTGACTTAAGCACTTTTAGCCTCAGTTTCTCTATCTGTAGAATGGGAGTGATAATGGCCCCAATTTCACGAGAACTTAAAAGCACTATATATATATATATGTATATATGTGTGTATATATATATATATATATATATATATATATATATATATATATATATAAATATGTTTTATATATATATATATGCTAGCTATCACCACCGTGGCCCACCATCATCAATTAGGCTCTCACATCCAGATGCCACAGTGGGTCTTATGCTTCCATGATACATACTGGGTCACTGAAATTCTGTCTTAGGTAAAATCAGAGAAGAACACAATTGGGTCTCCTATAGGTCTTGTCCAAGATAAGACAAAGTTCAGGACCAACCTCCTCTGGGGAATTTTAAAGAGGAAGAAATTGAGGCCCAGCAGAGTGAAGTCACTTGACCCACATCTCCATGGACAGGAAAGAGGACAACTGTATGCTTAGAGGTAGAAGGTCCAACCCTCCTTATCTTACTGGTAAGACCAGAGAGGGCAGGAGACTTCCCTGAGATAGAACAGCAATTAAGTGATAGCACCAAGATAGGAGTCCAGAATGAAGGGAGTGGTGCAGAAGGAAGAGCCTGGCCTTGGAGACAGGATCTGGGGTGAAATGCTGGCTCTGTTACTACCTGTGTGACCCCAGGTGAGTCAGATACAGCCTCTGGGTTTTAGTTTCCTCCTCTGGAAAATGAGAGGGTTGGACCAGATGCCTTCTAAGGTCCTTTCCAAATCTGAGTTTATTACCTTATGACCTCCCTGGGCCTTAGTTTCCAGAGTGACTAGATAACACCTGAGACTCTGTCTAGGACCAAATCTATGATCCTGTGACACCTCTGGGCCTCAGTTTATTAATCTGTAAAATAAGGTGGTTGAATTAAATGGTCTCTGAGTTCTCTCCCAGTTCTAGAACTATGGCCCTTTGGTTCAGACTTCAGTGATCTCTGGGGTCAAGACAGGTCTGATATGGATGAAAATCTCCATCAGTCATTTGATCCCTGACCTTCCAACTGAAGTAGGGGAGGTTGTAAGGGGGAGGCAGCTTCAGCTATGGGAAGTGTTAGGGGCTATATGCTTTCCCTGAAATTGCTAGGAAAATAAACCCCTGGCAATGCCTACTTCATCCTGGCTGGAAGCCCAGACATTGATATGAGAGCCAAGCTGAACCCAAGAGGATAATTAACCCCCATGGACCCTCCAAGTTAGAAAATCACGTGTATGAGGAAAGGCTAGCCCGTCTTCCCACTCCACTCTGAAGCACCCCACCTGCCTTCCCATCAAAGAAGCAGCAAAAACTTTGCCAACTCTAGACATTGCTAGGGTCAGGAGACTGGGGAGAGGGGAGGCCTTTCATAAAAGATGCTGCCCTGGGTGGGTCTGAGCTGAGGCAGGACTCAGAGACCCCGGGCACAGAACCAAAGATGAACAAAGCCCCCCAGAGCACAGGAGAAAGAGTCTGGGATTTGGAGCTACCTCCTGCATTCTGTCTGGGGAGCCATGCTGTCTCACATGTGGTCCTGTTCTCACAACCCTGGCAGGCTGTCAAAGTATTATTGGACCCATTTTGTGGAGAAGAATACTGAGACTCAGAGTAAGATTTTGTGGATGAGAAAACTGAGGGAGAGAGAGGGAGGCAGGAAGGGGTAGGTTAAATGATTTCTATCAAAGTATTATCAGACCCATTTTGTGGATGAGAAAACTGAGGCTCAGGAAATTTAAGTGATTGGTTTCAGAGCTTGAACCCAGGTTTTAGGACTCCTCCACCAGCGCTCTTTGTACTCTGTCAATATCCTCAGGATACCAGCTCCCAAATCTGTGAACTCCTGGGTTCTAGCCTTTCCTCCTAGCCTTTGGGCCATCCCTTGAGTAACTACTTAAAGAGGCCTGTTCACTGAATTTTGATGACCTCACTAAAAGTGAGAACCTGAAAAGGCCTTAGCCTAAAAGGACCAGGGTCTTCTGTTGCATCCCAGGCCATCTCCAGTCGTCCTGATGAATATCAGGTCACTGGACCCAGAAGGTTCTGGAGGAGAGAGTGAGGCTGGTGACCTTGCCCAGCCCTTCCTCACTCAAATCCAAGTCAACTGCAAGTCCTGTCATCATTTCCCTGACCCCATGGTCCTCTTCAAGAACGAAGGAGAAATGTATCAATCTAGTCCTTCCTCTGCCACTTAGATGCTTGTGCCTCTGGGCTTCTTCCTCTGATCTCTTGTAAGTGGTGGGAAGATCTGGAATCAGAATTTGGGCTGGGGGAAGCAAGGCTGTCATTCAGAAATTATGCACGAATGTCAGCCTCGTGAGAGTTATGGGGCACACGGAAAGTATGGATAACAGGGAGACAGGAGAATGTCCAGCTGGTATAGAGACCCCAAATAACAGCTAACAGCTAATATTTACATAGCTCTTACTGTGTGCCAGGGATTGTGCTAAGCGCTTTAATTATTATCCTGTCTGATCTTCACAACCACCGTGGGAAGTGGGTACAGATATTACCCATATTTTACAGTTAGGGAAACTGAGGCAGGCAGAAGTTAAAGTGACTTGCCCAGGGACACCCAGATAGTAAGTGTCTAATGCTGGATTTGACCTTGGGTCTTCCTGACTCCAGGTCTGGTACTCTAAACCACTGGCAAATATTTAATTTGTATTATTATGATATGCTAGATTAAATTTAGTTTAAACAATTTCTATATTTATTTACCTGTGAATATGTAAAAAATGTCATCTCCTTGAGGGAAGGGACTGACTCTGTCTTGTCTTTGTATATACCCCAGTACTGTATAGATGGAAAGCATTTAATAAATGATGATTGATTGAAGACTCTGGGAAATGTTATAACCATGAATGGAACGTGGGACTGTGCCAGTTGTGGACTGGATGTAAGGTCACTTAACAGGCATTCAGGGCAGCGGAGTGTGTCAGATCATAGGATCTATGTGGAAGGGACCTTTGAGGAGGTCATGTCCAATACTCCCATTTTACAGATGTGAGAAAGATGGGGCAGAGGAGGGGACTTGCCCAGGGCTGCAGAACTCATGCCTGAGATGGGAGCTGAATTCAGGTCTTACTGACTTACATTTTGTGCCCTATAGTGAGCTAAGTTGTTAGGAGGTGGAGGGTCAGTGAAGCTGCTAAGCTTTCTCCGAGGGGAGAGGATGGACCTTATTTTAGGAGGCACTTCTGGTGGGCTTGTCCCTGAGCAGCTGGATGAGGACTGGATGAGGAAAGGCTTGTCAACCCCACTCCTATCAGAGACTAAACAGATCATGGTTGCTCTTCCTTTTCCCCATCTAGGTCCCACAGGGTCAAACTATCTGGGAGCTAATATTAGGGAACAAGATGCTTTTATCTGTCTGAAGTCCATAGTGTTGGCAGAGTGTTCACAAGCAGCAGGGGTCTGTCCTCACTGGCTCTAGCCTGACAGTCCCTGTGGGCTGGCAGCTGGCCTCGAGCCAGCCTGGCCTCCAGAAATTCCCTCTGTCTTAGTCACTCTGCTCTCCCTGGAATCCGCAGCTGGATGAGAAGGAGGAGGGAAACACCCTTGTGTAGGAAGGGGCTGAGGCTGGGACTTTGAACCTTTGTTTTTTTCTGAGCAGAGGCTAATGCAGAGACTCAGCAAGGCCGAGGTCTCCTTTGTCCCTAAGTCGGCTTTTGGGATAAATGGGAATGGGAAAGGAAGGAAGGGGTGGGAGAAGAGGCAGCTGGTCAGTGGGAAAGGCAGAAGAGACTTTTCCCTGGTGTTGGCCATGATAGAGTCAGACATCCTCTCATGCTCTCTCCATCCCTAGGATTATAGATTTAGAGCTGAAAGGGACCCAACAGACCGTCTGGTCAAAGTCCCTCATTTTACATTTTAGGACACTGAGGCATGGGGCTTTCAAGTCAGAAGCAACTGTAGAGTCCAGTAATATCCAATTCAGACAGAAATGGGGGCCACTAATTCATATATAAGGATCTCTTATGGACTGCAAACATTTTCAAATATGTTTATTTTAATTTATTTTGTTAGTTCTTGATGACATTTTAATCTGGTCTGGCCACACTCGGTAGAGCTGTGGGTCACATGTAGGCTGCATGTTTGACACTTCTCGTCCAAATCATTCATTTAATAACAAAGGAAACTGAGGCCCAGAGAGGTTAGAAGAGGGGAGAAAACATCGCTGACCTCAAGAAGCTTATATTTTATTGACTATGTTATTGATTTTTCCTCCTCATTTTATAGATGAGAACACTAAGGCTCAGTGTAGTAGTTCAGTTCAGAAGTTGGGTGCCAGGCTGAGCTAAGCCCGGGGATGCAGAGAGTGAAAAACTCAGTCCCTTCCCTCAGGGAGCTCACATTCTAATGGAAGAGACAAATGGAAATGACAGTGCAGGCTGGGAGGACCTAGGAGAAAGGATAGCTGCGGGACCACCTTAGAGGTGGATCCATAGGACCTTAGAAACTGATTGATAGGGGAGAGAAGAGTTCAGAATTATCTCAGTGTGGGAGACTGTGAATGTGGGCGCCCAATGCATGAAAGGGCGTAGGGTTAGGGGGAAAGACAGCAAGTCCAGTGAACATGAGGAGACTGTGGGACATTGGGGTGGTGGTGTCTGGAGGCACTAGGCGATGTGGGGGCCCAATCATAGACCAAAATGGTGACAGAGTCCTAGGCTTCTGTCATAGATCTGTGATCTTGTCACCTGCAGATTCCAACACATCCATGCCTGACCACATGTGAATCTTGTTCATGACTTTGGCACCAGGGTCCATCCAAGGAGCTCAGAGTTTTTCTCTAGACGCCTTGACATTGCACGGACACCAGCCCATTGGTCTTCTCTTGTTCTCATGGCATGGGCAGGTCAGCTCTTTTCTGGCCATATGTTTTTTCTGGAGACTCAAGATTATGGGATCATAGCTTTGGAGCTAGCTGGCAGGGACCTCAGAGACCATCATCAGCCATCATTTCATAGCAAAGGATACAGAGGAATTAAATGACTTGTCCTAGGTACTTGTCCTAGGTAAGTGGCAGTCAGTCAATAAGGCAACATGCATGAATTGAGTGCCTACTGTGTGCCAGAGTGCTGGGGATAAAAAACCAAGCAAAAAGAAAGAAAAGAGCCTTTGCCTTCAGGAAGCTTACATTCTAATAGGGGAAGGGTTTGAGAAGGGATGGCCTGAAGCAAAGCCAGGAGGGAACGCTGGCCAGCCTGGGGTCTTCCTTAAAATGGAGGCCCAGGAAAAAACTCACCAGTGAGGAAAAAAGGCAGGTGGAAAAGGGATCTATCAGGGTGAGACCACGGGAAATCTGAAAAGTCAGAAGAAATGTCAGGATTTGAACCCAGGATTTCTGAATCCAGTGATGATGGAAAGTACCGTGTGTTATCTAAACTTTACATCTCCCATAGAACCTAGCACGGTGAGATTGATTGAACACAGTATAGGCTTAATAACTGATGACTCAGTTGGTTTGAACTCCCAAATAAACCCATAAAAAAGTCCTGAAAGGAGATTTCTTGACACAGTGGCAGGTTGGTGTCAGGCTGCCCACTGGGGACAGGCTGCCCTTCTAGCCTAACAGCAGAGCAGTTGGGTGGTGGCCCCTCACTGGGTAGTGTCTTGCCCCCTTTCCCCCCTTGCCTCCCTGGGAAGTCGGTCACCTGGACTTCCACAAGGCCACTAGATAGGAGGAACCTTTGCATATCTTTTTGGTGACACATGTTTTGGTTCTTTGGAGCCACTAGCAAAATTCCTTTCAAACAAAGTTTCCTTCCTTAATTTATTTATTTACTTTCAGCCAAATGATTCAGCGAAATCACCTCAAAATCCTCACAAATAGGAGGCTGGAGACAGGAAGGGCCAAACCCTCAAAAAAAAGGACCTCTGTGGGTTTTTCCTCTGGGGAACTTGACTTAAAATAACCACAATATGTGAGGGCCAGAGCAGAACACACGTGCTATGGTGGGGAGAAGAAAAGGGAATGCAAGGAAGGATGGAAAAATTCCGAAAGGGCTCTGACATCTCACTCCCAGCAATGATTTTTTTTTAAACTAGTGCAAATTATCACCTGCTCTTCAACTCATTGTCTTGAAAATTGTCTAGGGTTCCAGCAGGTGGCTTGCCCGAGGTCCCACAGCCAGCATGTCAGAAGTGAGACTTGTTTCTGGGGCTTCCTGCCTTCAAGGTCAGCTTTCTATTCATTACACCACATCAGCCTCTAAATTTCAGCGCCCTTGGACAGAAGCCCATATGGCCTACCCTAGTTTTGTGATTCTTTCATAGGCTTTTTGGTAGGAAAGTAAAGAGTTGTAACAAAGGGCTTTTGCCTTATATTATTCTGGAGTGAATAATATAAAACTCATCTTCATATCAAAATAAATTTGAAAAATAAAATTTATTGAATTGAAATTATTTATTTATATTTAGTTTTGGTCTTGCTCAAGCTGGAAGTACTACAGCCTCTCACAGGCCTAATCCCACTGCTAATCACTAGGAGAGTTTTGCTTTTTGCTTCTTCCAACCTGAGCTAGTCCTTCCCACCTTAAGCAGGCCAATGGTTCCCCCCTCCGTCTCTAGGACTCAGCCATATTGATGTCAGACCTGGATATTCCATTGGCCTGGCCCTGCTGCAGCTCAGACTCCAGAACTCAGCTCAATTGATTCACCAGCCTCAATCTCCCCAGTAAAAGAGATTGCAGGTGCATGCCTTCACACCCAGATAAAAACGCATTTTAAAAATTGATCTGGGCATCTGGAAGACAGATCCTGGGCCATTAGGAGGCTCCAGTTGGGAAGGCCTCAGAGGAAGAGGGAAGAAGGGTAGGCCTATGTCCCTAATTTTAGTTATAATGCTGGCTAAATAGGTGCTAAGCTCATTTTCCCCTTCTCCATTTGAGTCTTCTAAATTTTGGCATCCTGAGCTCTGATTGTTCAGACTTAGTGAACGCCTGGGGGAAGCCGTTTATATACCTTATAAAGCCTAAGAAAATGAGAATCAGTCCTTCTTTCTGTTCCAAGTCACCAGGGAGCCAGATACCTGGAGTCTTTCTGACTCCAGAGCTCACTGACTTGACCCAGAGACACGGTGGGCTTCCAGCGATGCCTCTAATGAGAAGCTACATTTCCCTCCAGTCCTGGCAGGTTGTAAGTTCTCAGGTTTTAAAGGTAGCCCCTCCATTCCCCCTTCCCCTACATCCTTAAAAAAACAAAAACATAAACAAAACCCCAAATCCTCTGAACTAATAAACTAGACACTCATAGCCTACTTTGAAAGGAAGAGAATCATCTCTGAGGACATGTGCACAGAGCTCTGTTGTGGCTGGACACTGGTGATAGGAACTCAATCTCCTTTTTTGGGATGCAGGAAGCCCCCCCCCCCCGCCCCCTGTCGGCGAGGCTCCCCCTTCTCTTGCCCCCTCCCCTCATTTCCTGCTGGCAGATGGAAAAGCCCATGGAACCATGTGGCTTTTTGATTTGTCTGGAAGCTTGCACACGACTGGTTCACGTGTTACACAAAGTCTATGTGTGTGAGACACACACAGATATACACTGGGGAGAGAGAGCGTGTAAGGGGAGAAAGGGAAAAGCAGGGGTGAGGGTCACGGAGAGCTGGTCCAGGACCAGAATCTACAATGAGCTCTGGGAACAGGAACGCTCGGGTCTGTGCGGAGCAGCTTCTAGTAACATCCATCACTCAGCTCCTGCTTTGGTCTTCCCACTTCACTGGGATTATGGCCGGATCCCCGAGGCTGGGCAGCAGGAATCTTCCTTCCCACCCCCTGCCCACCCACGGCATCATCTTCTCCTTTGTTAACCACATGCCAATGTGACCCAGGATCCTCGCTTGAAGGACAAGGTTCTAATTGGAAACAGGAAAGAGAAGGCCAGACCTCAGGCTCTGAGGGGAAGGATAAAATGACACCCTGCCCAGGGGAGGGGATGATGAGGGACCAGGGGGCCTGGGGTGTCACATGGGGAGAGGGGGATGGAGCACGTGAGGGCTCAGAGACGGCTTGGGATGAGGGAGGGAAGAAGGAGAAAGAGGTGTGCTGGACCAAGGTGAGCCCTCACCACCCAAGGCCCAGGGCTCTCCCTCCCCATTCTTTCTTTCTTTTTCTTATTCTTTCTTTCCCCAATTCAGGACCTGGAGAGCTGGAGTGTGCATGTGATAGGAGCACGTGTAGGGAGTGGGAGTCACGAGAAAGCTCGCTGTGAATGAGGGGCAGGGAGCCAAGGCCTGATGGAAGCTGCCCACAGGGAGCTATCCCTTACAATCAGGACTGGAAAAGCAGACCCCTGCTTTTCTAGAAGGCCTTGGAACCTCCTCTCAGAGCTCCACGCCTCCTCCTTTCCCCTCTTTTCCAGATGGTGGGTTTTGGTTTTTAGGAATTTTGCTGAGACAAGGAGGAGGCCCTACCCCCGTGGAGCTGGGGATTCAGTCCTGGGCATCGCTAGGGGCTGTTAGCTTTGTGCCAGCCTTAGGGAGCAGAGGAAGGGGGACAGACGGTGAAGCAGAGGACCTAGGATATGCATGAATTATGTGACTGTTCTGATCCTCATTTTCCTTATCTCTAAAGTGGGCACAGGAGGCAGCATGGGGATAGGTTAGTCTTAAAGTCACAGCTCCCCAGGACCAAGTCTCGTGTCTCTGACACATGTCATCCTTAGGACCGCAGCTTAGTGGTCTACACCAACTTCCTGAGACTTAAAATCAGAGGTGAGTTGCTGATATGAACCAAGGAAGGGCGTTTTCACACACATGACTCCCCCATGCTGATGAAGTCACCTGTACTGCCCAGAGATGGGAATGATCATCTTCACACTGGTTCCCTTGTGTGTATTGCTGTGGGGAAAGCATTCTGTGGTCCTTAAATCTGCTAAACATGCGATATATTAATATTGAATAGACTCAGTAGATGGCAAGATGGTGAAGCAGGCATGGGTTGTCTTGGTTCCCCCCTCTATTTCCTCAAGATCCCTTGCACCTATCACCCACTTCCTTACAGGGGACTAGCACTCCCTTTTATCTTGGAATCTAGCAAAACAAGCAAATCCTGACTCTGCCCCATAACTATGGTCAAGCCTCCACACCTTTGCCCAGGCTGTGCCCCTAACCTTGTTCTGGCTCTTCCCACCCCCCCAATTCCTAGACTCAGCCTCACACCCCAGACCTTTCCTGATCACACTGGTCTCCAAAGACCACCTGCCTTGTGGATTTCTGCTTCAATTCAGTTTCTTGTAGTAAGACTTTTACTAATAGGATCTGGTCATTGAACATCAACCTCTTATCAACAACATTAAGAATAATTTGAGGGGCAGCAAGGTGGTGCAGCGGACAGAGCACCAGCCTTGGAGTTAGGAGGATCTGAGTTCAAATCTGTCCTCAGATACTTTCTAGCTGTGTGACCCTGGGCAAGTCACTTAACACCCTCCTTTGCCAAAAAAGAAAGAAAAGAAAAGAAAAGAAAAAAATCAGCAGAAATGATCCAGGAAAGGGCATGGCCTGGGCTGGGACTGGGGTGTATTACCAGGTCACTGTTGAGGAGAGAGGCCCTTGGGCTTCCTTATTTGGCCCAATCCTTCTCCTGTCTTCCTTGGGACCCTTTAAAAATCTTTCCAGTTGGGGTGTAAGGGGAATCTTACTGTCTGACTGCTTCTCTACAGCTTACAGCCTTAGCAGCCTGGGGAGCCAAGAGGTAAAATGACCTGGTCACATATCCAGTGTGGGGTGCAGGTAAAAGCCTTCCTCACCCCAGGTCCACTTTACCACAAGTTTCTCAGCTTTTGGAAGTTGCATCTGTAGTAGAAAGAGCCCCAAATCCAGGAGAGCTGGGTACTAGCCCTGGATCTACAATCTCAATCGGTGAGACATAATAGGGTGGAGATAGTAATGGACCCAGAGAGGGATGAGACCCCCAGTTTGAATTCTGTTACCATCTTTTACTAGCTAGGTGGCCCTGGGCAAGTCTCTTAACCTATGTATATTTGTTGTTCAATCATGGCAGTTGTGTCCAACTCTTTTTGTTTGTTTGTTTTGTTTTGCTTTTTGGGGGGGAGGGTAATTGGGGTTAAGTGACTTGCCCAAGGTCACACGGCTAGTTTTTGCATTAAGTGTCTGAAGCCAGATTTGAACTCAGGTCCTCCTGACTCCAGGGCTGGTACTCTATTCACTGTACCACCTAGCCTCCCCATGTCCAACTCTTTATACCTTGAGTCCCTATCTCACAGAGCTGTCGTGAACATCAGATGTTTGTAGAGTGCTTTGCAAACCTTAAAACACAAAAGGAATAAAGGCCAGCTGGTACCTGACTGTCCCACAGGTGGATCGAGGCTTGCTTTATCAGGGCACAGAGAACTGGCCTGGAAGCCTCAGATTCCTCTGAATGATTTTCAGATGATGGGCTTTTTGCCTTCCCTTTGCCACCCAGCCAGGCTGCAGATTAAATTGTCACCAGCCAACACTGTACTCGTTGTTTTGTTTGGATTTGAGTGAAATGGAATCTCTCTCCTCCCCCAGGGGCCCTGGAAGTCAGTGAGATGGGTATCTCAGGATGCTGTCCCAGGGAGGCTGATCAATGGGCAGCCCCTCCTGCCCCAAGGCTTATCAGCACACCAGTGCCAGCCTGGAAATGGGATCCCAGGGCAATTGTGATAAGTAGCCTGGACATTGCCCCGTCTCTGTTGTATATCTTTCCGAGTCTTGGTATTTTCCACCCAAACGCTACCTGAGACTTGGCTAGACTCCAGGACCCAGAAATCACATCAGTTGTGGGGGCTCTCATTCTCTGCTCTTCTCCTCACCTCTTTATTCTCTTTTGGGGTTTCAATTAATCCTTGAGCCACCTTTGGCGACACAGGCTCCCATGGACTAGAGGTTCATCACATTCTGAGCTGAAGGGGTTCTATGAGATCACACAGCCCCTCCTTGGAATCTAGCTGAGGCAGCTGGGTGGTGCTGCAGATAGAGTGCTGAAAGTCCAGCTGTATGACCTTGGGTAGGTCACTTAACCTCTGTCTGCCTTAGTTTCCTCAATTATATAATGGGAATGATAATAGCCCCTACTTCCCAGGGTTGTGGTAAGCATCAAATTAGATCATGTTTTTAAAGTACATAGTAGGTGCTTAATAGAAGATTAATCCCTTCTCTTCCTCTCTTCCTCTCTTCCTCTCTCCCTCAAATACTTCCACAACTCTGAGCACTGGTTTTTATGCATCTGTGTGTTGTTCTGTGCTGGGCAAGTCAAACTCTCTGAAATAAAAATTGTGGTTATTCTGTTTTTTAGTTATGTCCAATTCTCCAGGACCTCATTTGGGGTTTTCTTGGCAGAAATATTGGAGCGGCTTGCCATTTGCTCCTCCAGTTCATTTTACAGAGGAGGAAACAGAGGCAAACAGGGTGAAGTTGACTTGCCCAGGGTCACACAGCTAGGGAGTGTCTGAGGCCAGATTTGAACTCTGGAAGATGAGTCTTCCAGGTCTGTGCATTACAACACCCCCAGCTGCCTCCAAACAAAGATAATAATACCCAAAGAGTGTTGGACTCAAGAATCTGACACTCACTTTGTGACCATGAGTAAGTCAGGTCACCTCCTCTTTCATCACTTGATAAATGGGAATTATTCCTGCAGCCTGGGCCTCAGGGTTCTAGGGAGACTCCAAAGTGATAATGAGGATAAAGGGCTTTGAAAACCCTCCACAGTATGATAGTCCAGTCCATTGGTGTTAATATAATGATGGCAGAAGAGGTGACTGGCCAGAACTAAGCCTAGTATAGGAAACTTCAGCATTTGGAGTTGGAGGACCTTGAGACTGAATTCCAGCTCTGCCATTGGGCAAAGCCATTGTCCTCACTTTTCTCACCTATAAAAGGAGACCTTTGGATTAGACCTCTCTAAGTCTCCCCCTCCTTACCTTAGCACTGAGTGAGAACGTTCTCTGTTCTAAAATCCTTCCTAGTTCTGACCTCTGCTCTTCTCTCCTCGTTTGGACTAGGGACCTTCCCAGTGCTGACATTCCGTGTTCCAAAATCCCTCCCGACCCTCACATTCTCTAGTCTCGTCTCTCTGCCTGCTAAAGTCCCTCTCACACCATGTTCTCACATTCTATATCCTAAGGTCCCTTGCAGTTGGAAATCTAGGATATGATGAGAGAATGGAGGGGAAGCCTTCAGTAATGCCCTTTTTTGGGTGGAATTCTCTCTACCAGATTTTAAATTCCATGAGAGCATGGACTGTGTATCTCATCTAAACTATTCATCTCCCCCAGCACCCAGCACAAAGCTTTGCAAATACTAGGGCCTGAATAGACTTTTGTTGAATGGAGAGCTTGTGTGTTAGAGATGAAAGAACATTCATTGAGTTTAGAGTCAGGCAGCTGATTCTCAAATTCTGGTCATGCTATTTGGCACTTGTATGACCTTAGGCAAGTCACCTTCTCTCTTTAGGACTCAGTTTCTGCATCTGTAAATTGGGGGTGGTGGTGAGTAGGCTGTGATCTTTAAGTCCCCTTCCAGTTCTGACATGGTGTGATTCTGTGTGTAATGGAGGTGGAGGAGAAGGGGTGCTTAGGGAGGGCCAGTGCTTGGAGCATGCACAGATATTCTTTGCCTAGTTTCAGTCCTTAGAGAATGGACTGATTTTCTGTGCTTGCTTCTAGTCCAGTCCCCGGAAATTTTATTGATCTATGTTTGGCTGGGTAGCTGAAGAGTTGGTACCATGTGATAATAACGGTATTCTAACTGATGAGAATGAATGATTTAGGACTTGAGCTGGAACTGAGCCATACCACAGGTGCTTCCTCCCCATCTCTCAGCCTCGTTCCTGGTGGCTTTCAAAGAGAAGAAATCCCTACAGAAATTGGGAACTGATGCTATAGCTGCCCTGAGATGTTCTCAAGAAGCTACACTATGGGCATTTCAAGGGCTGGAAAGAATGCTGGGCAGCAGCTGAGCTCATCAAGGAGTCAAAATAACAGCTGGGTGACAGCTGGTATCTTCCCCTTCTTGGAATCCAAGCAGAAGGCTGGAGTGGGGGAAAAGAGGAGCAGAAGCATGGGAGTGGCCCAGCCCAGAACCAAAAGACTCATGCAGCAGACAGACAGGGAAATTCATGAGGCCCTGAAGGGAAAAAAGAATCGGCAGGGTCAAGAGTTGGACTCCTTGCTCATGTGTGTTCTTTACTACCATTATGTTCTTTACTCTTCAACAGTATTGTAATCTAAGTTTGAATCCATTCTCCCTAAAGAGTGTGCGAATGCCTCCCAGACTGGGAGGAATATTTTAGACCAATTGTTCTTGCTACAGTTTTTCTTTTTTTTTTCTTTTTCAAATGCTTTATTAACTTCTGGTTTACACAATTTATTTCCAACAGATTTTGAATTACAAATTTTCTCCCTGTTTTTCCCCCACCTACCTCCCCAAACTAGGGGTCCCACAGGATATCCCCTCCTCTAATCTGCTCTCTCCCATATCTTCCTCCATATCCCCTTCGACTTTTCTAGTAGGGCATGGTGGATCTCTATGCCCCAGTGCCTGCACATCTCATTTCCCAATTACATGTAAAATGGTATTAATAATAGTATATATATATAAACATTCGGTTTTAAAACTTTGAATTCCAGATTCATTCCCTTCCTCTCTTGTCACCCACCCCTCCACCCCTACTGGGAAGATAAGCAATTCAGTATAGGTTGTACATGTGCAGCTAATGCAAAACATTACCATAGTAGACATATTGTAGAAGGCTGATTATATTTCCCTCCCTCCTATCCCACCTTCCATTTGTTCCACTCTCCACCTTGGTCCTGTCCCCCTTCAAAAGTGGGTGCCTCCCACTTCCCTCTTGCCACAGCCTGCCCTCCCCTCCATCATTCCCCCCCCATGCCCCTCCCCCTACTATCCTGTATGGTGAGATACCCCATCTAGTGTGCATGTCATTCCCTCCCCGAGCCAAATTCAATGAGAGTAAGGTTGACCTATACCCCCCCCCTCCTTTTCCTCCCCTCCACTGTAACCATTTTCCCTTACCTCTTCTATACAAGACAGTTCACCCCACTCTGTCTCTCCCCATCTCCTCCCACCACATTCCTCTCTCACCTCTTAATTTCACCATTTAAGTATCATCCCTTCCTATTAAATTGGTCCCGGGCCCTCTATCTATGCACACCTGTAAACATATATACACACATTCACATATGTATTCATACACCTGTATACCCTCCAATATAGACTCCCTTCAACTATTTTCATACTGAGAAAGGTTTCATCAGTTACAATTATCATTTTTCCATGTAGGAATGCTAATAGTTCAACTTTGATAAGTTCCTTATGATTTCTTTTCCCTGTTTACCTTCTTATGCTTCTTTTGCTTCTTGTATCTGAATGTCAGATTTTCTATTCAACTCTGGTTTTTTCATCAAGAATACCTGAAAGTCCTCTATTCCACTGAATGACCATGTTTCCCCCTGAAACATGATACTCAGTTTTGCTGGGTAGGTGTTTCTTGGTTTTAATCCCAGCTCCTTTGCCCTCTGGAATATCATATTCAAAGCCCTTCTATCCCTCAGTGTAGAAGCTGCCAGATCCTGTGCTATCCTGATTGTGTTTCCACAATATTCAAATAGTTTCTTCTTGGCTGCTTGTAATATTCTCTCCTTGATCTGGGAATTCTGGAACCTGGCTATAATATTCCTAGTGGTTTTCTTTTTGGGATCTTTTTCAGGAGGTGATTGGTGGATTCTTTCAACCTCTATTCTGCCCTCTGGTTCTAAAACATCAGGGCAGTTTCCCTTGAGAATTTCTTGGAGGATGATTTCTAGGTTCTTTCTTCGATCATGGCTTTCAGGTAGCCCAATAATTTTTAAATTATCTCTCTTGGATCTATTTTCCAGGTCAGTTATTTTTCCCATGAGATATTTCACATTGCCTTCTATTCTTTCATTTGTTTGGATCTGTTTAATAGCATCTTGATTTCTCATAAAGTCACTAGCTTCCATTTGCTCCAATCTAAATCTAAGGGAATGATTCTCCTTAGTGAGCTTTTGAGATTCTTTTTCCATCTGGCAAATTCAGCTTTTTAAGGCATTCTTCTCCTCATTGCCTTTTTGAGCCTCCTTTGACCTTTGAGTTAGTCTATTTTTTAAGGTATTATTTTCCTCAGTCAGGCTGTTGACTCTCATTTCATAATTTTCTTGCATCATTCTTATTTCTCTTCCCAATTTTCCCTCCAATTCTCTTATCTGCTTCTTAAGGTCCTCTATGGCCTATAACCAGCTCGTATTTTCCTTTGAAGCTTTTGGTGCAGGAGTTCTAACTTCATCGTTTTCCTCCTGTTCTATGCTTTGATCCTTTTTGTCTCCAAAATAGTAGTCTAATGTTGTATTCTTCTGTTTGTTTTGCTTCCTTTGCCTGGTCATGTTGCCACTCAATTACTTGACTTTTGGGCTTTTTGCCACGGTAAGACTCTGTTACCAGACAGGGGAGTTTCCTTCTCAAACGCTGGGGTTTTCTCAGCTGCCAGAGGTATTAGTTGGGTGCCCTCTTTGAAGCCTTCACACACTCTGGCAAGCTGGTCACACACCCCAGGACCTCCATCCTAGACTGAAATCCAGATCCAAGCAGGTTAAAGCAAGAACGATTACCCCTCAGACTGGTTGCTTGGTCCCCCTACAGTCTGCAGACCAGGAGCTGAAGCTGCCATGTGGTGGCAGCTGCACCTCAGCTCCTTGGCGGCTTCTCACCCTGGGGGCAAAAGCTGATGCACTCCCAACTACTGAGTCCCAAAGTCCACAGTGCACTGACCTCTCACTTTTGTCCTTGGCATCTATGTGTTGATAATTCTGGAAACTGCCATAGCTTATCTGAAGTCTCTCCAGCCTGTGGTTGGTCAGGCCCACCCTGGGGCTAAAACCTCTGCTCCCTGCAGGCCTGCCAGGCTGTTCTTAGTGGGAGGTTAGCTTCTCTGTGTCATTTTGTGACACAAAGCTTGTTCAGAGTACTCTTTTACATGGATTGAGGAAGGTAGAAGCCAGAGCCCCAGGGAAGTCCTGTTTCTACTCTGCCATCTTGACTCACTCCCGCTATACTTTTTCTTTCTTTTTTTTTTTTTTTTTAAAAGCAATTGGGGTTAAGTAACTTGCTCAAGGTTACACGGCTAGTCATTATTTATGCGTGGGTGCTCATTTTCTGAGGCCGGATCTGATCTCGGGTCATCCAAACTCCGAGGCCGGCGCTCTTACTCACTGCGCCACCTAGCCGCCCCTTTAGGGCAATTGGGGTTAAGTAACTTGCCCAAGGTTACACGGCTAGGTTTTTGTTTGTGCGGATTAAGTGTCGGAGGCCGGCTCCGAACTCAGGTCCTTCTGATTCCAGGGCCGGCGCTCTACTCACTGCGCCACCTAGCCGCCCCCCGCTATACTTTTTCAATGCATTCTTTTTCTAAAAACTAATGCAGTTCAATGTATTGATTGAAAATGGAGAATACACCACTGGGGGCTCACAAACTACCATGATAGGTAAGAAGGGAATAAGCATTTATTAAACACCTTCTAAGTACCAGGCAGTGGATTAAGCACTTTACAACAACACTGGGAGGAAGGTGCAACTGTTTTGCAGTTGAGAAAACTGAGGCAGACAGAGGTTAAATGACTTACCCAGGGACAAACATCTAGTATGTATCACCTAGCTTCCTTAGGGAAGAAGCCACAACTTCTCAGGGTTTAGACTTAGAAGGGAGGGAAGAAGTAAGTAGCTGACCTTTAGGGAATCCTGCCTACAAATGTGAATGCCCAGTTGGGAAAGTGGCCCCACAGAGTTGTCACATATGAAATGGCCTTGGCTGTTTCCTCAGCAGTGACAGTCCTCTGCTATTCTCAACTAGACCTGAATGCTCTTTTAGGCCACAGCTCCCTAGTGAAAGAAGCATGAGACTGTAGCTTGGGTTTAGTAGACAAAGCATTAAATTTGAGGTCAAAGAACCTGAGTTCAAATCTTATCTTTGCCACTTACTACTAATGTGAGATTGAGTAAATCACTTCTCCACACTAAGTCTTGGGTTTTCTCATTTGTTAAATGACACAGTAGGACAGAATGGCCCACAAAGTCCCTTCTGGTTCAAAATAGTATGGGTTTGGGGATTTTTTTGGTGTAAATTTTCTAACATTCTGCTGGGAACCAATTTTCTCTTTAACCTCACAGTGGGATGTGGAAGGCCCCACATAGACAGAATCTAAGTTTTGCTCAGATTTAGGCAGCCACAGCAGGCATGGCCCTCAAAATAAGGAGTCCATAAGAGAAGCAGGCACTGGGGGAGGGGGCAGGGTATCTTCTCTCTTCTGTCTTCTTCCATAAGCATTATTTTCTTCTTAACACAGAAAGAACAAACAGGCAAAGACGCTTTTCTACTCAGTGAAATCTTCTCCCTTGTGATCTACTACCCCATCCTAATTTCTTGGAGAGTTTTGTTTTTTCTCAAACCTATATTTGAAGGAAAATTCCACAATGAGGGAAATATCCTTTCTCTGTCAGAAGCTCTGTGTTTCTCCCTGAATCCTGTGGCTCTGAATATTATTTAAAAAAACAAACCTTATTTTTTATATAGATCTTCTTCAAATATAGGAACAAAGATTTAGAGATAGCAGGGTCTTCTAGGCTGTCTTCCTTATCTTGCAGATGAGGAAACTGAGGCCCAGGGAGATGTTACTTGCCCAAGGGAGCAATTGAAGTAGGACCGGGGCTCAGGTCTTCTCATCCCAATCATATCTGTTCAGAATCTGTGGGTCTGGTGTCTGTGAGGGGCTTTTGTTTAGGGGGAATTATTCTCCCCATTTAATAGGTCTGGCAACTGAGACCCAAGGAGTTTAAACATGTTTCCTAAGGCCATGCCATTGGTGTATCTGAGAGAGAATAATAACGCTTTATAACTATTATCTCATTAGGTCCTTACAGTAGCTCTGGGAGGTAGATTGTCCTCATTTTATAAATGAGGAAACTTGAGGCAAACAGAGGTTAAGTGACCAGCCCAAGGTCACACAGCTAGTAAGTATCTGGAGCAGGATTTGCATTCAGGTCTTCCTGACTCCCAGGTCCAGCATTTGATCCACTGCACATCCTTCTGTTTCTGTTATGGTCCTCTTCAAAAAGTCTCCAAAAGTTCAACCTTCCCAAGATGCTACTTTCCCAGAGTTTCTAGAACATGGGTTTTGAGTCATTTTTCTAGTTGTGGAAATGCTTTCTCCCAGATTCCACTCTGACCAAATGAGATAACATATGTAAAGACCAGCCCTTCCCTCTTTCTGTATCCCCAGTGATTAGCACAATGCTTGGTACTTAATAAATGCTTGATAGAATGACTTTGTAAATACCTTTTAATTTTATTTTTTTTATTTTTCCCCAGTTATATGTAAAAAACAATTTTAAATATTAAAAAAAATTTGAGTTCCAAATTCTCTCCCTTCTTCCCTTCCCTCCCCATTGAGAAGGCAAGCAATTTGATATAGGTTATTCATGTGCAGTCATACAGAACTTATTTCCATGTTTGTAAATCTTAAAGAGCTGTATAAATGATGGCTACCATTATCATCAGCATTCTGATCATTTTTTTTTTTAATTTTTTAAGCAATTGGGGTTAAGTAACTTGCTCAAGGTTACATGGCTAGTCATTATTTATGTGTGGGTGCTCATTTTCTGAGGCCGGATTTGATCTCAGGTCATCCCATCTCCGAGGCCGGCGCTCTTACTCACTGCGCCACCTCGCTGCCCCTTTTAGGGCAATTGGGGTTAAGTAACTTGCCCAAGGTCACACGGCTAGGTTTTTGTTTTTGTGGGTTAAGTGTCTGAGGCCGGATCCAAACTCAGGTCCTTCTGACTCCAGGGCCGGTGCTCTACTCACTGCGCCACCTAGCCGCCCCGATCATTTTTAACAGTAGTACACGTTTGCTTGGGCAGCTAGGTGGCAGAGTGGAAAGACTGCTGGACCTAGAGTCAGGAGGACTCATCTTTGTGAGTGCAAATCCACCCTCAGACACTTACTATCTGTGTGATCCTGGGCAATTCACTTACCCCTGTTTGCCTCAGTTTCCTCATCTATAAAATGAACTGGAAAAGAGAATGGCAAACAATTTTAGTATCTTTGCCAAGAAAACCCAAAATGGGGTCAGGAAGAATTGGTCACAGCTGAAATGACTGAGTAACAACAGCACACATTGGCTAGAAGAGTGGTCCAAAGGTTAGGGGTCCATTCTGCAACAGGAGTCTTTATAGGGTGAAGCCTGCTGTCTCCTGCAATGAACGAATCCAAGATCTTCACTCGGCTGACCCAGCTATTTGGCTTGACTCAGAGAGTGTCAGAGAATCTTAATTGAAAGGACCCTTGGAGCTCATCTGTTCTATCTGTATGTATAGTTGAGATTACACGGCAGCTAGTGGTCTCATCTAAATGGGGGCAACAAGGATGGGTAGGGAAAGAGTGAGTGCAGAAGGCTGGACAGGTAGGTTGGCAATGTCAGAATGCTGGGCTGATCATTTCAGGCATCATTTAGGAGCTAATAGGAACCATTGAAAAATGCTAAGCAGTGGAATCCCTTTTCTTTTGCTCCCAAGGGATATTCTAAGGCATTTATCAAGCACTTATGATATGCCCAGTACTATGCTGATGAGAAGTAAATAGTTGCTTCTCTACTCAGCAAAGCTAGAAAGTTGAGCTCTGGGAGCAGGAAGATAGTGAACAATAGCATTAGTTTCTTTCCCCGTTTGAGAATGTCTGGAGAAGGAAATGGCAAAGCACTCCAGTATCTTTGGATACTGACCCCAATGGGGTCACAAAGAGTCAGATGTGACTGAGCTATTTGGCTTGACCCAGATAGTATCTCAACAACAACAAAAGGTGGGAGCCTGAGCCTCAGGGCTGGTATCTCTAGATGGGCTCTTTAATCTTAGCTAGAGAACTGAGTGTGTTGACTGGAAGGGACAGGAAGAGGAGCCAGGTGCTACTTGGTCACAGTAGAAACTAGGAGCTTTGGGGCAACTGTTTATCTATGTTTTCTTATGGTTCTGGGCTTGTTTCCCCTGTTTCCTGTGTCCCTGGGGGAAGTTTCCTTCCCAGGTCTTAGGGTACAGGCAACACTGAATATCTGGGTAGTAGTTGCTGACCATTTGTTTTTGAAGAGGACCAGTGGTATCATGGGTAATGTTTTGACTTGCTTTTGTGAATTGGACTGAATCAAGACAGAGCTATACAAAGTCTTCAGTTTCATTCTCTCTTCCCAGTCATCAAAGTCCAGTGGCAGAGCAAAAGTCAAGGTGATTTTTGGGTGCTAGCCCAGGCTGCAGTGAATGAATTTGTCATCTTTGATGCCTGACCAAGACCTACTCATTGCTTCGGTCTCCTTCTTGGCTGCTGGAATAACAAAGTGTTCTCATCTGCCTGTTCTGCCAGGGGAAGTCTTCACATGGGTGGGGTTGTGGTGATAGGTTGTCAGAAGGTCAGTGACAATGGCATCTTTGACCTTACCTTCTCTATTTTCATATGTGGCATGTCATGGGACCTTAGCAGCAGGAAGTAGAAGAGGTGAAAAGAACAGATGGAGACCATGAACAATTAAGGATCAGTCTCTGAACAATGGAGAGTGACCGTGGGGAATCTTCAGACGGTATCCCCTGGGACTCCTCCCTCTCTCTTGTTAAAAGTTGTTCAAGTCTTATCCATTGTACTCCTCCCATTTCTATAATGAATTCCAGGGACCCACCCAGCATTCAATACAACTAAAGCTTTCTCTTCCCCTCTAAAGTTACCTTGTGTGTTCTCTGTAGATCTCCTGATCAATGAAATTATGGGTTCAATTCTTGTCCTTACTCATAACACTTGGTACACAGTTGGCACTAAATAAATGCTTGTTAATTAATTGGGAAGACTTCTATGAACTGATACAAAGTGAAGTGAGCAAAGTCAAGAGAATGATATATACAATGCCTACAATAATAACCAACCATCCCTCCCAATAAAACAAAATGAGAAAAATATAAATGACCAAGATTGACTCTACACAAAATATCTGAGGAGGGACCTTACCTCTCTCCTTTGTTGTTGTACCTCTGTATTCCTTTATTTCTACAGAGAAGGTTTATTTGATGGAGCAATTGATCAATTAGTCCACAAATATTTATTAAAGCTTGTGCTTCCTATTTACCAGGCATGGTGGTTAAGTGCTGGGGAGAGGGATAAGGAGTGATTTGTTATTTCACTGGTCTAGGGAACCTCTCTGCAGAGGTGGGGGAACACAGTAGGTGGAACTCAGCATCTTATTTGATTGATAGGTTACTTACCTTCCATCAGACTGTGTTTTTCCTCTCTTTTATTCTTTGTTATAATAGATGGCTCTTGGGGGTGAAGGATGGGGAAGGCTACATTGAGACATTAAGGTAATGTAAAACAAAAGAAATCAGTCCAAATTTTAAAACCCCAAAGTTATTGGTGATCCAGTTCAGGCCACCTGTGGGGTATCACGCACCCCTCAGTTCTCATTTCACCCAATATGGTTCAATTTGCTTCCAAGTTGTGTCTATGGAATCTAAAAAAAAAAAAAGAAAAGCCAAGGAATTCAAACAATTTTGAGTCAGTCATCAAAAACTCTGTTCAGATCAGCAAAAAGAGTCAGTAGCATGCCCAGCCCCTTTCCAGTTCCCCTCCTTAGGGCTAGACTTCTTGTAAGGGTGTGTCTTATCCTGTGGTGATGGACAAAGGGCTGCTTCCTAGGCTTAAGGAACTGCTTTGAAATTCTGCTTGTGAGGTCTCTGTGGTGGTGGAGGAGAAAAACTCACCTACAGAGGAAATCCCCAGCCACCTTCAAAGCATAGCTCAGGTGCCTTCTCTGAGGTGAGATTTTCCTCAATCTCCTCCATCATTAGGAAGAGATTTCCAAAGGAAATCAGATACTTTGTGTTTACTGACTCTTTGTGTGTGTGCGTGTGTGTGTGTGTGTGTGTGTGTGTGTGTGTGTGTGTGTGTGTGGCATTCTGCATTACTCTACATTACTCCCTCCCCTAGAATGTAAACTCCACGAGGAAAGGGACTATTTTGTAATTGCCTTTGCTTCCCCAACATGTCTCCTGCCAAGGGTGGCAGATCTAGGGTGAGAAGGGTCCTTATACACATTTTAGTCCAACCCTCTCATGCTCCAGAGGTCTTGGGAGGTTAAATGACCAGCCCCCCTGCCCAAGGCTACACAGATAACGGCACAGAAAAAATTTAAACTCCATCCTCTGATTGCATAGCCAGTCCTCTTTCCGCTGCACTATACTGATTTCCCCATAGTAGGCATTTAATGAATGTTTGTTGAACTTAATTTAATTGAAAGAAATTAGCTTTGCAATGTGCTGGCTTACTCTTCTTCCCATGCCCACCAAAGGATCTCTCCCTGGTCAATAAAAAAACAAAACAAAACAAAACAAAAGACAACAACTTCGGAGTATATTTATTTTAATTCTGAAGTAATTTAGCCCTGCTATGTACTAAGGCTAAGAGGAGCTATTCATTACCCTTCCACTTATTAGCTGTGTGACCTTGACCAAGTCTAATCAATTCCCTGAGCCTCAGCTCCTGAGCTGTATAATGTAGATAGTAATAAGGAAACGTCTTAGTAAAGCTTATAGAAATGTAAGCTGTTGTTGCTGTTATAAGCTTGAGAAAGCACATGGCACAGTAGTTATAACTCGGGCCTTGGTATCAGGAAGACATAGCTTCAGAGCCTGTCTCTGACAGGTGTGTAATCATGGGCAATGGGCAAGTCAACAAGACAAGTCAACTAGCACTTTTTAAGAACCTTTGTTGTGCCAGAGACTGTCCTAAGTGATAGTGATACAAAGAAAAACTGCACCTGCTTTCAAGGAGCTCATCGTCTGCTCAGGGAGACGATGTGCCAACAACGATGTATAAACAAGATAGGATGGACTGGAGACACTCAAGAGAAAGAGCCCCAGTCAGTTCTCTATGATTATAAATTGTAAATGAGTTTCCAGTATGCATTGGTAGAGGGAGGTTTTCACAATGGGAATTCCTACTACCAATGAAATCACAAAACTTACCCAAAAAGCATATGTATACACAATTTAGTACCAGGCAAAAAGGAGCCCCTGATTATCATCTACAAATGGCACTGAAAACCTACAGCTGTGGTTAAATGGAATGAGATCTGGATAGGGAGGCTAGAGTTCAGAGTTCTAATTTTAGCTTTATCACAAATATGATATGTAGCCTTGGGAAGAGTAATTTCACTTTTTTGGGTAGACTCAGTTTCCCCATATGTTAAATGGGAACATGGCAGCAATGATGATTACACAAATTTCTACCCCTTATAAACTCTCTGTGAAGCAGGTGGGGCAAGCACTGTCCATATCTGGGTCCACCCTGAAGCTCTCTGGCTGGACCTCTTCATGTCATGCTTCTTCCTCCTCCCCCCCCCCCCCCCGCCGCCTTTGTTACTCCCCAAGTCCCTGGAAGCAGTAACCAAGTCTACCCTTAGGATGTAGCAATTCATTGTCCCAAGGTTCCACTCTTTCCTGTGACTTCAGGGACCAAAACACATCTATCCAACCTACATGTGTTTTCTTCCCTTATTAGAATATAGACTCCTTACAGCATGGATTGTTTGCTTTTTATGCTCAGATATCCAATATCTAGGACAGTGCTTTTCATATACTAAACACTGAATAAACTTCCATCCATCCATTCATTCATTATTGTACCCATTTTGTAGATGAGGAAAAACCAGGTTTCAAATAAATGAAGGAATTCTCCTACCTCGCTAGACCTTAAGAACAGGTCTCCAGATTCCTATTCACTACTCCTGGCACTCTGTCACCTACCATCTACTCTTTTGTTAGGGGGGCTATGGGATAACCTGGAGAAAATTTAGTCAATTAAAAGGTAAGGCAGTAACATGTGCATGGTAATCCAGGTGTTGAAGGAATGCCATGGAGGAGATAGTGCATTAGAAATGGAGTCAGACCTAAGTGCAGATCTGGTCTTAGATACTTAATAGCTATGTGACCCTGGGCAAGTCACTTAACCCTGTTTGCCTCAGTTTCCTCCTCTGTCAAATGAGCTGGAGAAGGAAATGACAAATCACTCTAGTATCTTTGCCAAGGAGACCCTAAATGAGGTCATGAAGAGTCGGACATAACTGAAAAATGACTCAAAAACAACAAAAATGTATCTACAATTAGCTGGGCTGCAATCTTTGTTGATGGAGGGAGTTCACATACTGGGAATTATCCCATGCTGATGAAAAATCCTTCCCATGTAGTACTGGTGTGGTCATCATAGTGAATGTCAAAACAATAATTGGCATAGTTATAATGAGATAAGCATATTATTAAATAAGGGTATTGTTATTATTTTTCTATTTCTTAATTTTCAAGTGTAGCATATGGAGTTAGACAACAGAAACATTGAACCTGAGAGGCCTTAGGGTGTAGTGGACAGAGACTGGATGCAGAAACAGAAAGACTTGGGTTCAAATCTTGATTTGGACACTCATTAGGTGTGTGATGGTAGATGATACACTTAACTTGTGTGGCCTTAGCTTTCTCATCTGTGAAACAAGTAGGATGTTAGATTAAATTGTCTCTAGTTTCCTTCTAACTCTAGATAGGGATTCTTTATATATCTATATTTATATCTATAGCTATATCTATATCATCATCTATATCTATCTTCCTTTTTTTCTCTCTCTTTCTTTCTTTCTCTCTCTTTTTCAATCCCTTCCTTCCTTCCTTCCTTTCTTCCTTCTTTCTCCATCCATCCATCTCATCGTCCCCTTTGGCAGTCTAGAAAAGCCTATGGGTCCCTTCTCAGAATCAATCTTTAAATGCATAAAATCAAACCATAGGATTACAAAGGAAAATAATTATATTGAAATACAGTTTTCAACACATTATTTTTAAATCAAGTTCATGGACTGCAGGTTAAGAGCCCCTGGGGTACAAATGCTGATCACAGTCACTTGATAATAGAATGCTTGGTAAGCATTTTATTATGGGCAAATATTTAAGCTGATGCTTTGACCTCATAACAAGAAGACGAGACTCATTGGAAAAGCCTGTGATGTTAGGAGAGAGGATGGCAGAGGATGAGATGGGTGGACAGTGTTGTGGAAACAATGAGCTTGGATTTGGACAGATTTGGGGAGATAGTGGAGGACAGAAAGACTTGGAGTGCTGTGGTACATTGGGTCCTGAAGAGTCAGACCTGACTGAACCACAAAAAAACCTCCTTTCTATAGGCTGGAGATACAAAGGCAAGCTAGCAAGATGGTCCTGGTTTTCAGTGAGCAGATAACATGTGAAGAAAAGTCAGAAGTTGGGGTGGGGTAGGGTAGACTGGAGGCAGCCAGATCTGGAAATGCCTGGGAAGTGAGGGGGGCTTGCATTTCTGTGTGTCCCCAGCCCTTCTTAAAGTACCTGGCCCCAAGTAATAGATGCTTCCTCAATGCGTTCATGGGCTCTGAGTTTCCTAAATCCAGATGGTGTTCTGGGCAAGGCCAAGCTCAGCTTTTAGATCCTTAGGAACTGGGGGTGGAGTCCAGGTGGTTGTCCTGGAAGGTGGGATTGAGGAGGGTGAGCCAGAGCAGAGGCTGAATGACCTCGTATTGGCCGAGAAGATGGGTGATTTCTCCAGGGGAGTCCAGAGTTGGATGGAAGGTGGACACATCTGACTTAAGTTTTCCTCAGAATCATCCAGGGCTGGTTATGGAGCAGACCTCAATCCAGACACAAGGACCCCCAGGGAAACTTGGGGGTGGGGGCTACATCTCTGAGGTAACTTGAGCCTCTTTGCTAAGTAGTCCAGCAGGAGCTGGACCTTGGTTGGACACCACCCCCCCTCCACTCCCCCATCAAGAAGGTGCTGAGTGGTCAGGAAATATCTGGAGACAAGAACTCATTCCCCTCTGGCCTTGGCAGCTGGCCTTGGGGAGGCCCATGGGGGGCTGCTGGCAGGATACGAGATGGAAATCATAACAACCGCCGAGTACTTTGAAGTGTACAAAGTACTTTTTGTCCCTTTCTCCTTTGACCTGGGGCCTCCATGTCCTAGAAAGGCAAGAGCTAGAGAGGTCATTCATTCCATTTTATAAGTGAGGACATCAAGGGGGAAGCGGTATGACATTTGTCCAGGGTCACAAATCTCAGAGGTCTCAATGGTGGGATTTGAACCTCACCCTTCCAGGTTTTAAATCCAGCCGTCAACCCTCTGTATCATGCTATTTCGTGGCAAGTTAGGTAAGAGACAGACGTGAGCTGTGCCAGTCAGAGACAGTGCCAATCAAGGGGGTAAATATTGATTCCTAACCTAGAAGCTGACTTTGGAGACCAGAAGGGCACCCTCAGGGGTGACAGAAAGAAGGCCTCTCCCTTGGCTCCTGCTCCCCAAATACTTGGCTTGGTCAACCCTGGAAAATAGGATTCAGTTTCTGTTGGCTGCCAAGCCTTTATCCCCAAATCAAATCTATCAGCGGCTCAGAGCTCATGGCTTAATTAACCAAGTCAGACTCCGACCCATGGTTTCTGTTTCTCCTAGACTTGGGAGAGAGACCTCAGAAGTGATCTAGTAAGTTATACTCCTTTGTTTTTGTTTGGGGAAATCAAGTCTGGAAAAGGAAATGGTTTGTTCAAGGCTTCCCAGTGAGTAGCACTTCACGTGCAGATCCACTGACCAGAGCCCTTTTTGTACACTTCACTGGGAATTTTTTCCTCTAATTTTTCTTCCTTCTTTCCTCCCTCCCTCCCTCTATTCCTTCCTTCCTTCCTCTATTCCTTCCTTCCTTCCTTCCTTCTTTCCTTCCTTCCTTCCTTCCTTCCTTCCTTCCTTCCTTCCTTCCTTCCTTCCTTCCTTCCTTCCTTTCTTCCTTTTGCCCTCCCTCCCTTCTTCTCTCCCTTTTCCCCTCCCTCCCTCCCTCCTTTCCTCTCTCTTACCCCCTCTTCTCTTCCTCTCTCCCTCCCTTCCTTTCACAATTATTAGGATACTTCCTTTGGGCACTGTATTATGCTAGGTGTTACGTATTAGGCAGCCCGATCCTTCCCTTCCAAGACCTTACACTTTGGCCAGAATGATATGACAGTATAATACCGAGCTGTGTGTGACAAGTCCCTCGAAAGGGGTACAACCAAGGTACCAAATGACATCAGCATGTGGAGGAAGGCAGGATCCTGTGTGGGGCAGGGGAGGTCACAGCATAGCTGCTTCTCTGAGTCAGAAAAGAAGAGCTTCTTCATCCCACCTACTCCTCTTCAGGGACGCCCTACTCTGGCCTGACGGGGCTCTCCCGCCTCCTCCAGAGGTAGCCCGGCCCACTTTGAGATAGCACCACCCATTAGGACATTAAGTCTCTTTCTGCTCCCCTGGATGCTTCCATTGGCTGCTCCTAGTTCTCTCCTCAGGGGCCAGCAGAGCTTCTCTATTCCCCCTTCCTCAGGATGCCCTGTCAAATTCTTGAAGACAGCTACCATGGCCTCCTCTCTTCTCTTTGGCAGGCTAAGTATCCTGTTCCTCCAGTCATTTCAAGGTCTCAAGCTCCTTCACCATTCTTCAGGATGAACTCCCTTTTGTCTAGACTCTAGCTAAAATGGGGTAAACACAGGACTTCAGATGTGGTCTGACCAGGGCTGAGATCCTTGGGACAATCTCGTCCCTAGCCCTGGATATCATGACTTTTTTTTTCATGTGGTCCAACACAGCATTGCCCATTTTTATCTACCATGTCATCATCCTATTGTCTCATCCCATGCTTGTAGTCCACTAAGACCACCAGATCTTCCTCTCAGGAGTTGTTGTCTAACCAGGTCTCTCTAATCCTGTGCTTATACTCTTGATTTTTTTGAACCAATGTTGAACTTTACATTTACCCCTATTATATTTCATCTTATTCAGTTTCATCCATCACTCTAATCTAAGAAGGACTTTTTGGATCTAGATTTTGCCATCAAATCTTGATGGAATCACTCTGGTTTTTAGCAATCGTTGCTTCCTTTTCTAGGCTGAGCTAGGATCATGAATCTCCTGAATCAGGGGAGGCATCTTGTAGGAGGAAGCATTTGAGATGAACTTTGAAGGAGAGTGGGACTTCAGGAAGACAGAAGAGGGGGCAGCATGAGAACAGACCCAGAGACCCATGATGTGGAAACATCAGGTAGTCTAGTCAAACTGGGGCATAGGCCTGGTGTTGGGGAACCATGAGAAATGTGGCTAGAAAAACCACTCATAGAAGGTCAGAGATGGGATCGATCTTAAAACAGACAGAGGTAACAGAGATGGAAGGAGACTTAGAACATGGAACACAATGTGAGAGCTGGGAAGGCCCTTAGAACAGGGAATATCAGAAGACTTTAAGAACAGCTAGAGCTGTCAGAGATGGGAAGGGCATTAAAACAGAGGCTATCAGAGCCACAGGGAACCTTAGAGAATGTTATGTCAGAGATTGGAGGGGCCTTAGAACAGGGGTTATCAAAACTGGGAGGGGATCTGAGAACAGGGGATGTCAGAGCTGGAAGGGGCCTTAGAACAGAGGATGTCAGAGCTGGAAGGGGCTTGAGAACAGGGGATGTCAGAACTGGGAGGGGCCTGAGAACAGGGGATGTCAGAACTGGGAGTGACTTTAGAACTCAAAATAATAGAACTACATCATGAAACCTTAAACCATTGAATGTCAGAACTAGGAGAAACCTTAAAACAGAGAATCTCAGAGGGATGTTAGAAGGCTAAAGCCATTATGAGGAGCATCTTAAAAGTCAGACTGAGTTATTTGAACTTAATCCCATTAGACTTTGAGAAAACAATAATATAATAATACCCTCCATTTAAATAAAGATTTTCTCCCTCTTAGAGGCTTCACATGAGAAACTCTTAAACACAGTCCTGTTCTCTTAGTCATCCTTCCTTACAGGTGTGAACACCTCCTCCCCTCCCCAGCCACTCTAGAGTCAAAGATACTCCAGTTCTTTCCCAGCGTACATCTCTACTGGAAAACAAACAAACAAACAAACCAGGTGGTAAAGTGGGTTTGGGATCAGAGACCCTGAGTTTGAGCCTCAGTTCTGTTACTTTTCAGCCATATGGACTTAAAAAGTTCCTCTTCCTCCTTCTCCTCCTCCTTGGACTATGGGGTGAAATGACTTGCCCAAGGTCACACAGTTAGCGTTGCTTGAGGCTGGATTTGAACTCAGGTCTTCCTGATTCTAGGGGCCATATTCCATCCACTGTGCTGCCTATCTGCCCTCCTCTTCAGCCTTGGTTTTCCCCTCTATAAAATGAAGGGGTTGGATTAGATGGCTATTGGGGTTATTTCTAGCTCTGTGATCCCAGAATCCTGGTGGGCTGTAGAACAAGGTCCCAGTATGGCACAGTCTTTAAATCTAAGTCCAGTTCTAAATCTTATGAACTTGTGAATGTCTCCATCTGTATACAGTGAGGGGGAAGGCAGAAAGTTGGGATTTCCCCAGGCAGAAGGGAAGCTGTCCCACCAGGAGAAGCAGTTCCCCACTTCCAGAGCAAATTCCTCCAAGATACCCAATCTTTAGTGTTCCCCAGAGGCTGGTTCTGTTCTGCTTCTGCTTCTCCTCTCCTCTCCCCTCCCCAGATGGGGCCACACTCTTGGCACTGACTCTGGAAAGAGGGAAGGAGGAAGAGTCTGGGGGTGGGGGGGAGGAGCCATCCACCTGCAAGGATTTCACCTGGATAGTCTGCTTCCCCCTTCTCCCCTTGGGGGCCAGGTGCCAACCGGCTCTGCCAGCCAGATCTGGATGGGATCTCCATGGCTCCCCTCTGGCTGGTGCTGCTGCCTGGACACTGAGCTGCCTTAAAAATGCAAAGCATTCCAGTCATTTTAATTACTGGGCGGTGCATACACCAGAAACTGTTTCATACAAAGGAACAACAGACAGAAAAATGATTTTTCATGCATACTCCCCCCTCTCATCCCCCTTTTCTACCTCTCTACCCCCTCCCCTCCTGCACCCCCAGTCCTGGCAACCTCAGGACTTTCTCAGCTATTTGAGATTTGCTGATGGGCCTTGAAGGCTTTGGTTTTGGTCACCAAATACTTGAGTTAGAAGCAGTTGCAGTCACCCTAAGAGCAGCTGGACACCAAACCATCAACAGAGCTAAAAGGAGTCTCAGAAATCAACCCAGTGATGAGGAAACTGAGTCCCAGATGACATATTATTTATAACAAAAGGACATTGGAAATTGTTTACAGCAACCGGGTCCATTTTACAGATGAGCACACAGTCACAGATGTGTGTATCTATCCTTTAGAAAGAAAAGGGACATTAAAGGTCTTCTCATCCAATGCCATCATTACTGAGTGGATTTCTCCATGGTAGCAGCAACCTCTCACTTTTCTAGGCTACTGTGGAAGGTGCCAGTCTGCCTGGGTGAAGGTAGTTTCTTCATCTGGGATTTCCCTATATCAGACAACTAACTATAGCACAGGTCCAATTTCTATCCTACATTATATCCCATAGAATGTGAGAGGTGACATGGCTCATTTTCTCATTTCTTCATTGTCCCTGTGATGTTTTGGGGTTTCACTTGCCTTTCTTGGTGGGTTCACCCTCCCTCCCTCAAGTCTCTTCTGTCTCCCTTCCACATAACTGCCAAACACGCCAGTCTGACGGTGCTATTCCTCCTCTCAACAAATCATAGTGGCTCCCTCTTCTCTCTAGAATTATTTGACATTTTAATGTCTTTCACTGATGTGGCTCCAACCAGCTTTCCCAGGCTTATTATGTACTTTCTCCCTTCATACCCTCTTAGGTCCAGTAAAACTAACCTTCTTTAGAGACTAGCCTATAGTAAGGGCTTTCTAAATGTTTTATCTGACCTAACATTTCTATTCCCCACACTTATTCTATCTCCCATTTCTGCGCTTTTGGACAGGCTGTGCCTCATGCCTGTAGTGCCCTCCCTCCTCACCCCTGCCTCTTGGATTCAATGACCAATTGAAGTGCCAGCTTCTCCAGCTTTCCCTCCCTCCACCCACCGCCAGCTTCCATTGTCTTCCTCCTAGAAATCTGCCTTGTATTTATTTTACATGTAATTATGTGTTTACATGTCTCCTCCAATCGAATGTAAGACCCTCAAGGGCAGGGACAGTTTCATTTTTGGTCCCAGTGTCTAGCACGGAAAAGGCAATTTAAAAAGATATGACTGATGGGTTCCTCTGGAGATTCCACATGAGACTGTCTCCAACAGCCCCACAGTGGGTGGATTTCTTTCTAGTAAACCTTATGGGGCTGAGGGATGCTAAAGCCAGAGGGACTTTAAGTATCATTCTGGGGCAGCTCCCTCATGGTCCAGGATGGTCCAGATGACAGGCCCCAGAGCCCCTAGAAGGTTCTTCATCTTCATCTCCGCCTCCAGGGTTCCTGGGCTTCCTTCAGGTCCCCCACCCCAAATCCCACAGAAGCCTCCTTTGATCCCCTTTCATTCTAGTGCAGGCCCCTAGGTGGTTAGTTTCAGCTTATCCGTTGTGGTTTGCATGCAGCTCATTGAGGGCGAGGACTGACTTTGGCCTTTCTTCATATTCTTAGTGCTTAGCACAGAGCTGGGTATATAGCAGGCACTCAATAAATAATAATTGACCAGTTGAAGCCTATTGAGGGCACCGAATTTGCCTACCCTCACATAACTGGTAACAGAGTTGGTCGCAGAAAACCACGGATCTCAGTTCCTTCTTTGTCTTCCTATTTCTCCTCCTCCTCTTCTTCTTTCTCCTCCTTTTCTTCTTCCTCATCTTCCTCCTATTCCTCCTATTTTTCCTTCTTTCTCCTCCCTTTCCTCTTCTTCTTTCACCTTTCTTTCTCCCCTTCTGCTTCTTCCTCCATCTCTTTCTCCTCTTTCTCCTTTTCCTCTTCTTCCTTTTCCTTCTCTTCTTCCTCCTCTTTCTTTTCCTCTTTCTCCTCTTCCTCTTTCTCCTTTTTCCTCCTCTTCTTTCTCTTCCTCCCTTTCCTCTTCTTTCACCTTCTTTCTTTCTCCCCTTCCGCTTCTTCCTCCGTCTCTTTCTCCTCTTCCTCTTCTTCCTTTTCTTTCTCTTCCTCTTTCTTCTCCTCTTCCTCATGAGCCCAACCCTCCTGCTGATCTGCTCAGGTTTGATCCTTCTTGCTCCTGCGCTGGGTTGGTTTAGCCCTCTTTAGGCAGCTGGTGACTCCCTGTTCCACCCGGGGATCACCATATTTGCCAGACAATCTTTAGCCCACTTCAGCTCAAAACTCCCTAGCTCAAGTAATCCCCAGTCCAGCCTCCCTGAAACAGGGATTACAGGAATGCCAGAGCTACATCTCCTTCACTGAGAAGATTCTCTCACTAGCAGAGAAGGGCAGATGGGACAGGGAGTCTCTACTTAAAAGAAAGCCAGTTTGACTGAATCAGAGCATGGGAAGGGGAGTAATGTCCAGCAGGGCTGGGAAGATAGGTTGAGGCCAGGTTGGGTAGGGCTATAAAACTTAAACAGAGGAGTTTATTCTAGATCCAAGAAATTCTGGGATCCTAGATTCTAAACTCTGGATCCTAGAAAACACAGGAATCAACTGAATAGGAGAGTCTTGTGATCAGATCTGTGTTTAAAGAAAATTACTGCATAGGATGGACTGCAGGTGGTAGGGAACTAAGAGGCTGCTACAACAGTCCGAACCAAGATGGTGGCTGAGTGAGTGGAAGAAGAAAAGGCAAGATTTGGTAACCAGCCACCCACATAGGGCAGGAAGCATGGAGAGATTCTGAGCTTGGGAGACTCAGTGCAACTAGTCTCAGTTTCCTCAATGGTCAAATGACAGGTCCTGACTATAACAGCTTCTCAGGTCCTTTCCAGTTCTAGAAGTAAATGAATTGGTCTTGGTTTATATATCTGCATTAATTGCATGTCCTTGAGAAAGTCTCTTAATTTCCTTCAGCCTCAGTATGTATATCTGTAAAATGAGCTGGTTGGATCAGAGGGCTTGGTCCTCAGTTACTTGCCCTCAGCACTTGTAGAACAAGGGTGGTAAGAATGCCCCCTCCAGCTTTGATTTTTCCATGAGTCTGTTGCTGTGATATGAGAGATGATGGCTATGAGGAAGACAGAGAATCCCAGATGGACTTACACTAACTGATAAGAAATAGTGAGTAAGTGGCACTCGGAACACAACATATGCGTTGACTAGAATCATGTAAGTGGAAACAACTGCCACCAAAAATTATAGGCTGGAAAGTTATAATGACCGTTTGGTCCTGAAGAAGAGACCTTCTTTGTAGAGGTGGGGAGCTATGGGTGAGGAACATTGCATTTACTGTCAGACTCAGTTCATATTTGGTTTTGTTTTAACCAATTGACTTTTTTTCACTCTTTTTTATTTTTTGCTTCTGGAAATGGCTCTCTGTATAAGGGAGAGGGATATATTTGAGAATGAAGATTATATAAAGACAGGACAAATCAGTAAAAATTAAAATAAATTTACAGCATTCTGTGATTCTAAGACATGGTCTCTGCCCACGAGGGGTTTCCAGTCTCCTGGGGTGGGGAGGATCAGACAGGACTGGGAAAGAAGTATAATCAGCACATAGCCAGGCTCCCACAGGGCTGGGCAGCCCAGACTCCCCAGGCTGTAGGAACTTGGGGCAGGGAGAAATCAAATGTTTTGGCAGGAATGGAATCACTGGAATTTGAAGTCCGACCTGACCTGAGTCCAACAAGTTGGGTCTCCTTGCTCCCCAGCCCAGAAGAGCAGTCTGTGATACACCCAATGGGGCAGGACGTTGTCTGCCCCCAGTCCAGGGCCAAGGCTTTAGAGACACCACAAAGAAGTCACTGATTTTTGTTTTCAAGAGAAACACATGAAGACTACTGGCATAAGGAAGGCATTAGAAGAGGAGAAATCTATCCCCTCCCCTTCTTTCTCTCCTCTCCACCCCATTACCCTTCACAGAAATATGTTTTAGCCCTTTTTCCTTTGAAGAAAAATGATCATGGGATCATCAGGCCGTGATTTAGGATTGGAGGGGGCCTTGGAGACTATATGGTCCAGCCCTCTTATTTTACAGATGAGGAAATTGAGGCCCAGAGAGGGTCTTAGTACACTCTGCTAAAAGTAGTGGTGAATAGCAGGATGAGAGAGTGGAAAGTGAAGGGGAACTTCGTTTAGATCTCACTCACTCTTCTATAACCTGGGTGTTGGATTAGTTACTTAATCTCCCCATCCCATACTTTTCTCACCTGTAAAATGAAGGGGTTGGACCAGATGGCCTCTAAAGTCCCTTCTAGCTGTGAGCCTGTGAACCACTCCTGAGCTCCTCCCCAAACCCCCCCAAAAAAGCATCACATAAAACTTTCCCACTCTGCTCACAGGACTTTTCTGAAAAAAAAAAAAAAAAAGCAAAACAGAACTGTTTAACCTAACAGTTGTAGGGCCCTGTGGCCTCCAGTGTAAATGGCCAGGCACTGCTATCATGGGGTTGACTTAGTCCTTGGCAAGCCTAGGAGATAGTTGGGGCAAAGGCTGTCCTGAGAATTTTTTGCTCATTTTATATAACTTTGAAATTGGCTCCATATGGAAGAGAAGCAAGGTGTTGACTCCCTGCTGAGACCCAGGTATAGAGGAAAACCAGAAGGTCAGGGGCTGGGAGAAGGCCTGTCTCCCTGTTCCTAATTAGTGAGCACTGAATAGGAGGGACATCCACCAGGCTTAGGTGCTGCTAGGGCCCCCTGCCAGGAGCACATGCCCCAGTGTGGACCAAGGCTGCCTGTTATTCAGAGAAGGCTATTTTTAATAATAATTACTTTCAGATGGTTGTGGGTTTAGGGAGGGACTTAGGGCTGGGGCTAGGGAGGGGGGGTGTTGTCAATCATTTTCCACACTGTCCTCTTTCTACCCTGCCCCCTACCCCACCCACCTCCCAAAGGAATTTCCAAAGACAGGATTAAGCTGGCTCTTCCTTTCTCTGCCCCTTCCCCACACTGGACTTTGATTGCTAGAATCCAGCCCTGAGCCCAAAGGCAGCCCACTTTGGGGAGGAACCTGGCCCCCTACCTATCAGGGAGGGGAGTGGGCAGGTAGAGTTTGCTGGGGAGCCCATGTTCTCTGCTCCTCCCCAGAGCCACATCCAGCTCCTCCAACAGGGAGGGACCTGCTGCCTTGGCTTCCCCTAGGAGATGGGCCAGGGAGAATGGGCTGAGGTTTCAGAAGCAATGGGACAGTTCCCTAGCAGCATAGTGCCCCCTAGCACTGGACGAAGGGATTGGACTCAAGGAAGCTGTCCTAAAGGATGCCAGCACCTGTGGATGGGCTAGAGGCTTCTGAGCTTTGGGGAATAGGAGGTTCCAGGGCTGAACAGGCTGGGGGAGAGGATTTAAAGCTGGAAAAGCTTTAAGAGATGGGAGGCAGTGTAGGATGGGATGGTGGATAGAGTGAAGGGCTGGGAGGCAGGGGAGTTGGTGTTGTTCAGTCACTTTTTAGTCATTTCTGACTCTGTGACCACATTTGGGGTCTTCTTGGCAGATTTGACAGGTGAGGAAATTGAGGCAAATAGTGACTTGCCCAGGGTCACACAGTAAGTGTCTGAGGCTGGATTTGAACTCAGGTCCTCCTGACTCCAGGACTGGCACTCTATCTACTCCACCTAGCTGCAGGTGAGATCTGCGTTCAAATCCTATCTAAAAACTGTGTAGCTCAGGGCAAATCACATAACCCCTCTTGGCCTCTGTGAAAAGAGAATAGTTACAGCATGAACTGCCTAGGGTTGTTGCAAAGATCATTAGATAAGGTCTGTAAGTGGAGCAATTATCTCATTCATCTTCCTCATTTTGCAGATAAGGAAGTAAGGCTCACAAACCATCAGTGACTTGTTCAAAGACCTTGGTTATCATTTAGACCAAGAGATCTTAACCTTTGTTGCATCCTGGACCTCTTGGGCCTGTAGACTCCTTAGAATAAAGTTTTAAAGCTTTTTAAAGTTTGAAATTTTAATTTATTTTTAACATTCATTTAAAAAAAAGTCTGAGTTCCAAATTCTCTCCCTCCATCCTGCCTCTTCCCCATAAGCAATATGATATCAATTATACATGCGAAGTCATGCAAAACATATTTCCATATTAGCCATGTTATAAAAAAGCAAGAACCATAAAGAAAAAATTTTAAAGTCTTCTTCAGTCTGCACTCAGAGTTCATCTATCCTCTCTCTCTGGGGGTAGCATTTTTCTTCATGGATCCTTTGGAATAGTCTTGGATCATTGTATTGATTAGAGCAGTTAAGTCTTTTTCAGAATAAGGTTTCTAAATGCACAAAACACGTGGAGAGTAAAAAGAAACCAATTATGTTGGAATGAAGTTTTCAAAAACATTTTTTAATTCCTCATCATATTAAGAACCCCTGATCTAATCCAGCTCATTGGTTTATGGATGAGGAAGCTGAAGCTTAGAAGGAAATGGCTTGCCCAACGTACAGGGGGAGTTAGTGGCAGAAATCAGGGTTTGAACTCAGGTCTCACTATTCCTCAGGCCAGGGGCTTTCACATTCCTTCTCTCTCTGTGTGTTGTCCCCTTCTCTCCTTCCTGAAAGCTATTTGAATTTAATTCCTAATTCTCCTTCTTTGGAGAAGAAAATCTGGCACTTACCTCCTCCAACAGGTGTGTTTTGCCTGAAAGAACATTTAAAAAATAAAAAGCTATCTGAGAAACGTTTGTTAATGCCGGCAATAAGAGGGGAAAAAACAGGCAAGAGGAAAGTGTCTTCGTAAATAATGCAGAGGCCATCCCTGTTCAGAGGGTGAGGATGGTTAGCCAGGCATTGCTTGCCGTGGTCTTCTCTGAAGCTGGGTGCTGCACACTAGAACCAGACCAATGTGTCTGCTGCCTTCCTCTGTACCCCCCAGTGCTCAGTGTAATGCCTGGCATGTAGTAGGTGCTTAATAAATGTTTACTGACTTATTTCTAGAGCCTCAAGTTGTAGGATTGGTGAGTGCCCGGACCCTGTGTCAGGCTGTCTCCTAAGTCATAACAGAAATAACTTAGGTTGGGTATCTGGGAGAACTTTCTGACCAGAGACTGTAAGACAGTGTTAGGGGCAGGGGTCTTCTCCTCTGGAGATGTTTTCAAGACCAGGTGACAGCATCAGGCTGGGATGATTCCAGCACGGGAGGAATGGACAATATCTCCCAAGTGCTTTGTAAGCCTATGAATTGGTCATTCTCCATTGCAGTCATTCTCCTTAGGGGCAGGAACCCACTTCGTCATTTCTTGCAAAGTGATTGTTACTTACATGTGCCTCACATACTGATGGATGGGGGGGGGGGGGGTCAGACTTGGTCTGCTTGGCCCCAGAGGGCAGAACCAGTTTAAGGGATTTCAGGCTGATTGAAGGGGAAAAAAACAAACTTTTTAATAATTAGACCCTCCTAAGAGTGAAATGAATTGTTTCTGCAGGTAATGAGTTCCTAGTTGCTGGAGGTCATTGAGCTGAGGCCTGAAGGCTACTTGTCAGGAACAGGGTAGAAGGAATTCATTCAAATCCTATATATTGGAAGCCTCTGGCTTCCATTCAGCTCAAGATTCTGGGATTCTGCACCCCCTGCTCTTCTGAGAAGACTTCTCGAGGTGGGTATTACCATGACCTCAATTTAAAACCCATTTATTAAGCTCCCCATGCACCCTACTAGGCCTTGGTGATACAAGACAAGATAAAGCAGCCCCTTTGCTCAGGGAACTTGCATTCATAGAAACGTGGATTTAGAGAGGAAGGGAACTTAGGAGCAATCTCTCCTAACCTCTGACATTTTACAGGTATTTCCTAGTAATTTACCTTCACACAGCCCTTAAAAGGCTTGTAAAATGTTTCAGATATTAGCTCGTTTGAGCCTCACGATAAATTCTATGAGGCAGAAAATACTTGTATTCCGGTTTTACAAATGAGGAAACTGAGTCTGGAAGAGGTTAAGGAAATTACCTAGAGTCTCATGGCTAGTGTGTGTCTGAGGGGTGTGTGTGTGTGGGGGAGGGTTTGAACCTGGGACCTGGGTCTTCTGGGCTCCAGATCTAAGTATTACCAGACTGTTCTCTGTCAACTATCTCTGTTTCCATTGGCTATGATCTCATCAGATCTTAAACTTCAACAGAGGATATTTACTTAGCTATTATAGAGAACTTCCCAGTCAAATGGGTGCTCTCTCTCTCTCTTCCCCTTCCTCTCCCCCCTCCCTCATACTGTTCAGGTCATGAAAGGAACCAAAAATAACAGGAAATACATTTTCCTTACCTTTCAGCTATAAAGCAATCAGATTCCCCCCCTCCCCTCCTGATTGCATAATGAAGAAGTAGCCTTAAATAGGAAGCTTTCTTTCAGGAACCCCCCTCCTTAAATTACAGCCCTTAAATTGTCTGCAGCAGAAATCACCTGCCTAAGACTTATCTTCAACGCAAGTTCCTTGGAATTTGGAACAGTCTCCTTGGAAAACCTGTCAAGTTTTCATTTTGTTTTCTGGGCAAGATTGTACAATAAGGAAGAAAGGAACAAATGGGGAAGGGGTGATAAAGCACTCAAGAGATTTGCACTAAGTGGATTAGTCTTTAAAACCTTGCAAAGTCCGCTGTGACCTCAAATGTGGAGGAATCAGTCTCACACAATCTTGGGCCATTCATCCAATTATGAATTTGGTTCATTCAACAAGCATTTACTCATAGCCTTCTGAATTAGACTGGGAATTCCTTAAGGGCAGTCACTGTTTTTTTTTTACCTTTTATTTTTTGGTAGTCCCAGCGCTTAGCACAATGCCTGGCATACAGTAGGTGTTACATAAGTGTTTATTTTCTACCTCCCAGCATTGTTGTGAGAATAAAATAATGTGTTAAGGACTTTACAAATCTTAAAATCCGTATAAATGCTTGTTATTAACAAATTATTATTATTCTAAAAAATAAAGAAGGAAAAAATACTTCAGCAAATCTAATTTTCTGTCTGATGATGTATGCAATGTTCTATGCCTCCAGTAATCCACCCCTGTTGTTGTGTTTATCCCTCATTCTAGAAGGGGAATAAGGTATCAGGGAAATGATGACATGACTTGTAGTTGACTTGGATTTAAGTGAGGAAGGACTGTGCGAGGTCACCAGCCTCACTTTCTCTCCAGAGCCATCTGTGTCCGGTGGCTGGATATTCATCAGGATGACTGGAGTAGGCCCAGGATGCAATGGGAAACCTTTGTAAAGAAGTGGGGGAGGTACATTTTTTCCTTCCATTTCTTCTTCATGGCTGAGCTTTACTAAGCATTTATTAGACAGTTACTGAATACAAAACCACTCACTGAAGACCTTTTGTCCTGATTCATCTTGATATGGAGGTGATCATGGGTTCTTAAAGCCAATGGGCTGTGGAGTACAAGTTCTGAGAAGGTCTGTTGTGGTTCAGGTCCATGTCTATTGTCTGAGGACCAGCAAAGCTACTTGTTAAAGACTATTTACTAGGATGGAGAGGGGGCCAGTCTGCTTCCAGATAGAGAGTACCCACATCGAAAGGAAGCCCTGACATCCAGGAGGAATGAGAGTAGCTGGCATTTATATTAATATTCATTCATCTAAGACTTCTGCCTTATTAACCCTCCACAGCCATAGGAAAGGTTACTCCTGACTTTATTTTACAGATGAATAAACAGATGTTCAGGAAGACTTGTTCATGGAGAGCTAGTAAGTATATAGATGCTGGGATGTGAACCCAGGTCTGGGCTGAGTCCTGATCCAGATGCCTTTCCAGAAAGCCCAGTTGCCTCTGTAGTACTGAAGCATTATACATATGCATATACACACAAATATGTATATATATACATACACACACACACACACACACATATATATGCATATGTGTACGTACACATACAATTTGTGGTTTTTCAGTTGTGTCTGACTCTTCATGACCCTTTTGGGATTTTCTTGACAAAGATACTGGAGTGGCTTTGCCATTTCCTTCTCCAGCTCATTTGACATATGAGGAAACTGAGGCAAACAGTATAAGTGACTTGTCCAGAGTCACACAGCTAATAAGGGTTTAAGATGAGTCTTCCTGATCCAGGTCTAGCACTCTATCCACCATGGCACCCCATACATATATGTGTGTGTGTATATATGTGTATGTGTGTATATATATGTATGTGTGTGTATATATGTGTATGTGTGTGTATATATGTATGTGTGTATGTATATATATGTGTGTGTGTATATATGTGTATATGTACACAGCTGTATATATATATATATATATATATATATATATATATATATATGCACACACACACACACACAAATACGAGTGTCTGCGCATCCATACCTAATCTAACTCTTTGGAGTTCTATGGGGGGACACAACAAAATTCAAACTACCCTGATTCCGCTCTTCAAAGAGTTTCCAATTCAGTTGGGGAGAGAATACTACAGGAACTCACTAGAGAGTAATTAAGTGATAAACTCTGCTATGAAAGGCAAATTTACTGGATTCCAGCCGGAGCTAAGCTAAGCCTTGGATGAGAAGTAACTTTGGTAGCGGGGAGGAGGAAAAAATAAAAAGTACTCTGGAAACACACTTATACCCCCTCTCTGTTAAAAAAAAAAAATCAAGACATAAGAGAAGGCTCCAAAAATAGAGGGAAATTGATTTTGGAGATCTTCTGTATTTTCCTCAGGCATTCTCACCTCTGGGATGGACATCACAGGCTCAAAGATTCAGAGCTGGAAGAGACCTTGGAAGCCCAGCAAGGGTTCAGATTGATTTCCCAAGATCACTAAGCTAAGAGAGATTGAACCTAAGGCCTTTGACTCTAAACATGGCATACTTTCCAGCGTACTGTACTCTTTCTCTCATCATCATCACCATGATAATATTTAGATGCCATTTTTTTCAGTCAATCAACTAACATTGATTAGGTGCCTACTAAATGCAGGGCCTCAGTTTCCTCCTCTGTAAAATGAGCTGGAGAAGGAATTGGCAGACCACTCCAGTATCTTTGCCAAGAAAACCCTAAATTGGCTCAGGAAGAGTCAGACAGGACTGAAACGACTGAATAATAACAACAAATGTAAAGGTACTACATTAGATTCCAAGGCCAATAGACAAAAGTGAAACAAGCCTTACTTTCAAGGAGCTTACAGTCTACTGGGGGAAATGACATGTCCATAAATTCAAAATATTTACAGGGTAAAATCTCCCTTATCAGAATAAATTTGAGGGGTTAAGGAGAACTGGGAACAAAGCTTTATGAGGTAGGAAATACCTGAGCTGGGCCTTGAAGGATGGGTGAAATCTAGAGGGGTTGAAGAAGCTGGATATTGCAGAGACTAAGGCTGACCAGGGAAGCAATATGCGCTTGTGAGAGCAGGCCCAGAGAGTTGAGCACAGCGATCAGGAAGAACAGTCCCAGGACATCATGAGAGGACATCAGGGGCCCTGTGCCACGTATGAATTGACCATCCACTACTATTTATGTCATGTAGGCCGCTCCGGTGTGATCTATGTTCTTGCCAACTCTCCTGATTAATGGTATTGTGTTTGGGGGAGATTATACCCTAGTTTTTTTGGGGATAGTAATGTTCTATTATAAATTTTACTATGTTATTTCAGTAAGTCCCTTTGTTTTGAGCTAAATGTGTCTGCTGGCTGACTATTGAAAAGGCAACATCAGTGGGGGCTTGTGAGGTTTAGGAGAATAGACCTACAGAGTCTCTAGAAACTGGGGTAGCCATGCCCTGGGGCAGGGGTGGGATACCTGCAGCCTCGAGGCCACATGTGGCCCTCTAGGTCCTTAAGTGTAGCCCTTTAACTGAATCTAAACTTCACAGAACAACCCCATCCCTGCCTGGGGGAATTTACTTGAGAGTTGGGGTTGGGGATGTAGCCCAAAAGAATGCTATGTGCAGATGAGGAAAGGAAGTCCCAGGAAGGTGAGATAATTTTTCCAAGGTCACACAGGTAAATAATTCAGTGGTAGCATCAAAATCTTTTTTTTTTTTAAGGTGGTTCTTTTTCTTTGGAGAGAGGGAGGAAGGTGAAGGAGTTTGTACTCCAATAATTTCTTTATCCAGAAGAAATTTGTGGCATTTCCCAAAGGAGCAAGGGAATGGAAAGGTACAGATTTTCTCCATCCTAATCAGATGGAAAGTTTGCTAAATGTCTATTTTTCCCCATTAGCTGGGACCATTTAATCTATCCATCCTGAATGGAGGGAACTTAGCTGGTTCACTAGATCTGAGGTCTAGGTGAATGCCAGATTTGGGCTCATAAAGTGTCAGAGTTAGATTAGACCTAAAAAGATTAGCCCAACCCCCTCATTTTCCATATGAGGAAACTGTGACCCATAGAGGTAATGTGACTTGCCTAAGGTCACACAGACAATAAAGAATGGAGCTAGTATTAGAACCCAAGTTATCTGACTCCAAATCCAGGCCTCCTGCCATTTAAGGTGGCTGTAATTACAAACTGAAGTCTCTTTAAATTGCTTAGGTAAAGAGAGAACACCTGTGTGTCTAGTTTGATGGGGTCTCCTACCCTGTTTTTGAATTGTTTTCCTTGGCCAAAATCCATCCTCATTAAAACACAGTATAGTGCCCAGGAGAGAATATTGAACTGGGGTTAGAAAGTCTGAGTTCAAATCCTTAGTCTGCCACTAACTACAATGTGACTTTGGGTAAGTCCCTGAGCCTCATCAGTAAAACACAAGGGTTGGCCTGGATGAAATCTCTTAAACCCAGGTATTTTTCCTCTTTATTGTGATCATCAAATATCTCATCCATCCTAAAAGGAAGACTTGGAGCCTGGTAGGTAGGATAATCTTTCCATTTTCTTGGTATGTATCTCTGTGGTGTTGTGTCTGTCAGACCTGGTTCAATTTTGGTTCACAATGCCCAGGACTTAATAAAAACTTGATTGATTAGATTTGAGCTGACAGCAAAGGGAAGTGGAGGTAAGGAGGTGTCAACTGGTGCCTCAGTTTCCTCATTTGTAAAATGGTGGGCTCTAAGGTCCCTTCCCATCTGGGAATCTACTATCTTAACAATTCTCTCTCTCTCTCTCTCTCTCTCTCTCTCTCTCTCTCTCTCTCTCTCTCTCTCCCTCTCTCTCCCTCCCTCTCTCTCTCCCTCTCCCTTCCTCTCTCTCTCCCTCTCCCTTCCTCTCTCTCCCTCTCCCTTCCTCTCTCCCTTACTCACTCTCTCTCTCTCTCTCTCTCTCTCTCTCTCTCTCTCTCTCTCTCTCTCTCTCCATACTGTATTTGGTCCTTGCAGCCATCTTCTGAAGGAGCTGCTGTTGTCATCCTTAACTTTTCCTTCAGCGGTTTCAGTCGTGTCTGACTCTGTGACCCCATTTGGGGTTTTCTTGGCAAAGAGACTGGGGTGGTTTGCTATTCCCTTCCCCATATACCCAAACGAGAAAACTGAGGCTTCAGAAGATGACGTTTTGCCGAGCGTCATAAATGGGTAAATGTCTGAGGCAGGATCTGAATTCAGGGTTTTTTGACTCCACATCCAGCGGTATATTCACTGTACCAACTGTCTGAGACCTGATTTTTTTTTGGGGGGGGGTACAGGGGAGAGGATGGAAAATCAACTGGTAAGTCACTTTCCCGCTCTTTAAGTTGAGTGTTGGATCAGATGTCCATGAAGGTCCCTTCCAACCGTAAATCTATAACCCCCTGACTCTGCCACTTACTACCTGTGTGACCTTGGGCAGGTCACAACCTTTTGAATCCTCCTTTTCCTCACCCATAAAATGCAGAGGTTTTACCAAATGGCCTCTAAGCTCCCTTCCTGTTCTCAATTTGTGATCCTCCATGGGCAGGTGTGTGTTCCTGCCCCCACTCCACAGGTGAGGCCAGCGGTGCGGGCTCAGCATCACTCCGGCTGCGCCCTCCTGGAGAAGGTGGAGAGAAGGCAGCTCGTTCTCCGCAGCTTCCCCAGCCCTCTGCAGAGAGCAGCGCCGGGGCCACCAGCCTAGCTAGCCCTCTCCCCCGGGGTGGACATCTAAGGTGGACTGGCCTGCACCTGGGGGCAGCTCCCCTGCTAGGGGCTGCCCCGCCCTCTGGGGGCGAGCTCTGCCGCTGGCCAGCAGGATGGATGAGAGGCGAGGCTCAGCGCAGGGAGGGCGCGCAGGGGAGAGGCGAGGGGATTCTGCAGGTGGTAGCAATGGTCCCGGAGGGCTCCAAGCTGCCCCCGGGAGGCGCACAGAGAGCCGGGGAGGGAGAGCAGGGCTTTCTTGGGTCGCTCCCAGGCAGCTAGCACACTCCCGCATTCCCTAAAAGGCTCGGAAGCCTACCGGGCGGCCCCGCCCCCTCTCCAGCGGCCCCCTTTTCCGCGGGGGGGCGATGAGGTAATGCGGCTCGCCGATTGGTTGGGGGGGCGGACCCCGGGCCTCAGGAGGGGGGGGCTCCCGGAGCCTCCCGGGCTATATAAGGCGGCCGAGCCGGCAGCCGCCGGAGTTTCGGGACGGATGCGTAGTTGGTCTCGGTAGCGCCTGAGCCCCGGCTCGCAGCGTTCAGCCTTCCCCTCGCTCTCCCCTGCGGGACAGTCCGGTCCTGCCCCAGCCTCATCATCCCGCGGGCTGCCCAGACGCCGGGTACCAGCCTAGGAGCAGTGGGGGGAAGTCTGTGAGCACCTTAGAAGGAAAGGAGGAGAGAGGCAGGAGCGGAGACCGAGGAGGAAGCAGGCGAGCAGGAGAGCAGCCCGCGCCCGGCCAGCACCCAAGCCCGAAGCCAGTTAGGAAGCCGGGCGCGCCGCGATGAGCCCGTGGCTCAGTCTCGTGGTGCTTCTCGGCAGCTGGAGCCTGAGGGAGCTGGGGGTGGACGCGTGCACTTGTTCCCCGAGTCACCCCCAGGACGCCTTCTGCAACTCGGACATCGGTAAGGGACGCCGGGCAGCCCGCTTCCCCTGTCCGCTCTCCCACTCCCCGCCGGCGCCCATCTCCCACCTTCTCCCTGTCTTGTGCAGCTGCAGCCTGGGGCAGGAGGGCAATGCGGGGTGGGCACCCCGGGCTGCACTCACACGTCTGCCTCGCTCCCACCTTCTCCTGGTCCTCAGTTATAGTCCCAGGCAGGGCTGCGGAGGGTGGAGAGGGAGCGAAGGGAAGGAGGGGGTGCTGCACGCACCCTTTGGCCGACACGTCCCCTTTCGGTGGTGGGCTGGTGGAGAAGTCTTGACTTTTGTTAAGGTCCTCTACACTCGTGGATGGCCATAAAGGGCTCCCCCTCTCCTCTCTTTCCTTCCTTTCCTCTTCCTTCCCTCCTCCTCCCCGCCCCTCACAGACTGGAGCTCTTCAGGTCTGAAATTTTTGCTTTCCCACTTCATGCAGTTTCCTTTCCCACTGACCGGTGGCACGGGGCACTTGAGATTCCTTCTGGGTCCTGTTGCCGTCTGGAAAGTTCTCTCCTACAATGCCCTGCAGGAAGCATTGGGGGTGGGGGTGGAGGGCGTCAGAGTTTAACCAAACTTTGAATGGTAGGAACCTGGAGCAGAGGGGATGGGGAGGCTGACTCTTTACTGGAAGCTGAACCAGCCCTGTACAGAATTAAGTGGCCTGCAAATGGGGAGAGCTTGCAGCGTTTGGGGGTTCACATGGTGGTTCTCTTCCAGAGGGGGAGCACTGCTCCCTGTCAATCCTTAGGCAGACCTCAAGAGTCACTGGAAGGCTGGACCGGGGATGTGTAAGGGCAGTTAGCTTCGTGGCAGAAATGGACGTTTCCCCACTCCCCCCAAGCCCCCAAAACATAAACAAGGAACTATTTTTGAGGGTGTTGATAGCAAACAAAAGGTATTCATCGTGGGGGGATCGCCCTACCCACACTTGTGAAAAATCACTGACGGCATTATTTATGGGGTGAGGTGGGAGTGGGTTGGAGGAAAGGACTGAGGTGTGGAATTGGGGGAGTGTCAGTCATCTGGCCACCTCCCTGAGCCTCAGTTTCCCCATATAGTAAATGAGGAGACTAATAATGTCCTAGTGCACCGCCGCGCTTCCAAGCTTGTTTTGAGGTTTAAATGATGTGACTGCCCTTCCCCACCACCCCCCCTTAAAGGGTAATGCTTTTAGGTGCTGTAGAAATCCAAGCTATTTTATTTGTCTGTAGCTTTAAAAATGTTGCTCTGGGCTTGGGATGGCAGAGGGTGGGCAAGTCTCTTGATGGGTAAAGGTTAGCGATTTTCTCCTGGCTGAAGAGGCATCTTGCAAACACAGTTATCGGGAGCCTCGGCGAATGGCCCTGAAAACTCCACTGTCGGGGCGGGGGGGGGGGGTACCTCGCTGGGAAGCCTGTTCTAGTTTGTGATTTGAGGAGCTGGGAAAGTTTATATTATCTTCCTGCCCTTTTCTCCCCCAGGCTATAAGAGTTGAGTGACCTCTGAGTTTAAGGGAGGAGGGTCAAGAAAAAGGGAGAGAAGTTAGGTTTTTTTTTTTGCACTATGGTGTTTTTGGATGGTCCCCTGCACATAGTAGGTCCTTAATAAGTGAGACCCTGGGGTGAGATTGAAGGGGTGCTGAAATGGGGAAGAAAATCCTCCCTGCGCTCTTCTTGCCTATGAGGTTAGCATTGTGAGGGCTAGTCAACAAGTGGGCTGGGTGTGGTAGGGCAGCTTGGCGATCAGCAGGAACCTTGCGGCTGGTCGGACCTGTTGGCCAGCTAGCTTTGGTTTGGGACAATGACTGCCAGCATTATCAGGTGGCTCTGTGGTAAAGGTACCCCCAAGATTGGTGCTTATATTCTTGGGGTGACAGAGCTCCTCTTTGGGGGGCATTGAAAAGGACTTGCAGCAGGTCTGTGGGGTGTGTGTGTGGGGGGGGGGGGAGGAATGTGTTTCCATGCTTCTGTTGCTGCTTATGAGCACCCAATGCTAGGGGAAGACTTGTGATGGATAGGATCCCAGATCGTTCAACCTTAGCCGAATTACTTCACCCCTCTTGGACCCGGTTTCCATATCATAAAATGAGGGGATTGGATCAGCCTCTGAAGCTTCTTCCAGATCTAAATGTAGGCTCTTGTGACCTGGGAGAATGTAAACTCCCTGTGGGTGGGGACTACTTTTTTATATTTCTGACTGTCTTGTGGCAGGTGGTTCACAGAAGGGTTCCTTTTAGCTGTACTTATTTGTTTTACAGATGGGAAAACTGAGGCCAAGGAAGAGCAAGGGCCTTGTTCCAAGGTCACACAGAGCAGCTGGCAGAGCCAGGATTTGTGCTCTGGTCCCTTGGTACCAAATCATTGACGAGATCCTTTTTGCAGAAAATCAAACCACTAGGGATTTTCTTTCTTCCCCATCCCTTCCAAAGCAGCTCAGTACCACTCCCAAGACCTTGAAATATAAGAGAGATTGTGTCAGGGTGAGCTTAAAATACAGGGTGCTATTGTGTTTATGTCTGTAAAATTGAGAGAAGCTTGATTGATGTTAGTGAGGAAGAAATTGGGGAGTTAGTGCTTCAGAGTCCATTAGGACCTAAGAATGGGGAGGGCATTTCATAGGAGTTTACTTTTTAAAAAAATTTTCCCCACCCCCAGCCATTTGCTTCTGGACTCTTGAAAGACCCTGGGAGGTCTGCCAAGGAGAAATAGAGGCCAGCATACAGGAGCGATCACTTTGGGCACAAACAGGCAGTGTGGGTTTGACCTCAAACAGCAGGTGGGTCTGGCTTCCCATGGGGGTTTCTTTGCCTCCCTCCCCCCAGCTTCAGCTTTCTCCCATCCAGAGCTCAGGCGTGCTTGACTTCTGTGAAACTATTTATGAAATTGTGATTTAAAACAACAACAACAACAAACCCCTCCCAGGAAGGAAGCTTAAACTCCCTAGAGACTGATAACCAGAGTTGGCCTTTAAACTTTTTTGGGGATGTCCTGGGTTGGTCTTTTACGATTGCCCTGGGAGATAGATGTTTTAGAACCCCTGGTTATCTTAAGATGTTGGCTTTAGAGTGGGAGAATCCTCCTAGTCCCTCTACTGCCACATCTCCTTTAAGAGGTGACAAATCTACCCCACCCCCAGGTGAAATGACTTGCCCAAAGTCCTATAGCTAGTAAGTGCCAGAAGCATGATTAGAAACCAGGTCTTTTGAGCCTAGGGTTAGTTTTTTTTTTCCCCCCCATAATTTATATAGGCTGCAGCTGCTGCTCAGGAGAGTTGATAATGTGTTCCCGAGTCTGTAGGTACTAAGCCGCCAGGATTTGAACTCATTTCTTCCCAACTCCAAGCCTAGCACTCTAAGGACAATATCACACTTCTTTAGAGAGCTTTAACAGATAAGAGCAATCCCTTTAGTGACTCTAAAGGGAAGCTGGAAGCCATCCAAGGTTCTGGAGCTGGAAGGTCTAGAGGTCATGGAGTTCAACCCTCTTATTTTACAGACAGAGAAACTGAGGCTAGGATATTTACTGGATGGTAGACCCAGTCAGGGAGGAGATCTCTGAAGCCCTTTGGTCCCATATTACAGATGGGAAACAGAGTTAGAGTAACTCTCCTAAGATCATATGTTTATTAACAAACATGGGCAGGATTCAAACCCAACTTGTGACCTAAATCTAGTACCCTTGAGAGTGGTTTTTCACTGCCTTCATCGACCTAATCCAGTGCCTCCCTTAAGAAGTCTCTCCTCTATATTGTAGGTAACAGTGGCCAATGGGAAAAGCTCCCCCCAAACCAGCGCATTACACTGAGGTTGGACCGTCCTAGCCCGTTCTGTCAAAGTTCACCAGCTCTCCTGTGTTTCTGGAGAAGAGCCCCGATGTGCCCTGGACATGGGTCCCAGGAGCTGGGCTTCTCTTTGAATTCCCAGGTCCCTGGGTTAATCTCTTTGCTTTCTTTGGGAGCACCCTGCTGGCAAACAGGGGACAGCTCAAATTTATGCTTTGTTCTGAGTCTTTCTGGCTCCAAGTGCGGGTAGGAGGCTCCCCCCTCCCGCTTTCCCTCCTTCCTCAAGGAGTTCCTTATATCCCTCCCTAACCTACCCCATTCCCCCGGAGCTTGCCAGCTCGCTGGCCTGTTCATTGGTTAGCCCTGTTCAGCTCACCCTCCTTTCCTGGCTCTGCCCGCCATCCCTCTGTGCAGAGGCAGGGGCTGAGCTGGGTCAGAAAGATGGCTCAGGATGTGTTTATTCCTTTGAATGCTTGGGAAGCCCCCTTAGAGTGCCCTCCCATGACCTGAGCTTAAAATCCCAGGCCACAGGTGACATTTTCTACAGCCAGCTTGAGGGGGAAGGGGAGAGGGGGATTTGGAAACTTCTGGGTGAGCAGGAGTTAAAAGGTGTTTCTATGGCAACTCTGGGCCCTGTACCCAGAGTGTAGTGTTTGGGAGAAGAATAAACTACATGCAGGGTTATAAAACACGCTGGGGGGAGAAAAGGACTTGGCAGGGCCAGGGTGTGTGTAGTTCCTTGCCCCCTCCCCCCCACCCCCTTCCCAGTTACCTTCTCCAACTCCTTTGGAGAGAGGGATTGGGGTGGGGGGGGGAGGAAGTAGCAGGTGAGGCCTGGGGAGGAAGGAGCCAGGCCTAGCAGGCCAAATCCTGTTCAAGCAACTCCGTGACCGACATGTGGAGAAAATGCCCCAAGAAGGGAGTCTACTGCTCCCTCTTTATTTCTTTTCATCCGTGGGTCTGGGGTGTTTACTGTGTTAGAGGCAGGACATACACACTAGTGGGGACCCTCAGAATAATCCGGTTTCAGAACTCAGAGCCCTTTGAAGGAGAAGAGGAAGCCCTGTGGGCAGGTCGAACTGGGAGCATCCCCTACCATGCTAAGCCTCATACCCTGGGCTAGGAGGATGGAGGCTTCAGTGCCCCAAGGTCACAGGGGGTGGCAGGAGGCCAAGCCCCTTAGGATGACCCTTAGCTGTCTGGAAAGCCAGGCCAGGGTGGGCACCATTAGAACAATGACAAGGATGCTGGATTTAGGTCACAAGACTCAAATTTGAATCCTGCCTGTGTTTGTTAATGAATATATATGATCTTGAGAAAGTTACTTTAACTGTTTCCCCATCTGTGAAATGGGATTGGATCCCTCGATCCCGGAACAGGAAGGATGCTGGGGCTGCGGCATTCCCTGGAATAATGGGACCCTCTTGTTCAGTATGTCTGGGACAGCTTATTATATTGGCATTCTCTGCAGGAATCCTCTCTCTAGACCTAGGGCTGGAAGAAACTTTAGGCCATCAACAACCCCTTAAATGTTATAGAAGAGGAAACAGCCTCAGAGAGGGAGAGGAGCCAGCCCAAGGACACTTAGGTTGCAGGGCCAGGATTGGAATCCAGGTGTTCTCATTCTAAATTGGTGATTTTGGGATGATGTTAGAACTGTTTTAGAAAAGAAATAATATAGTGGTGTAGATAGAGGGTTGGCCTTGAATTGAGGAAGGTTCTTGTCTGACCTGTATGAATTGTGTGACTCTGGGTAGGTCTTTTAACTTTTCTAAGACCTGTTGGTCTCTGTATCAATGGAGAGAGTCTCCACACTTGGAGTGCTGAAATCCCAGGTCCCCTTGAAACAAAAAGCAAAGAACACATTTCCCAAATGAACCTTACCATGACTCTGGTGGGCAGATATCCTAATCTCACAAGAGATGTCAAGTGATTTGTTCCAGGTCACATAGTATATGGTAGAACCAGAATCTAGACCCAGGACTTATTTAATTCCCAAGCCTGGTGTTCTTGGCTACAGTGTGTTTTCAATAGATATGCTAATAAATGGAACCTGAAGGAGTCAGGAAGACTCATCTTCATAAGTTCAAATCTGGCCTCTGACACTTACTAGCTCTATGACCTTGGGCAAGTCACTTAACCCTACTTGCCTCAGTTTCCTCCTCTGTAAAATGAGCTGGAGAAGGAAATGGCAAATGACTCCAGTGTGTCTGCCAAGAAAAACCCCAAATGGTGTCATGAAGATTCAGGCACAATGGAAATGCTCCTGAACAAGGATTTGAATTTGAGTCTTCCTGACTCTGATGCCCATTGCCTCTTCTGATGGTGAGTGGCAAAGAGGAGACTGGTTTGAAGAGAAGGGGTGAGGTAGAAAGAAGAAATCTACCAAAACTCAGGACGTGGGCCCTAGGCTGCTATCCCATGCGCCTCATGGCTGGGGTATAGGGCATGTGCCCTTTGCCAAATTCTAGGGCAGATAAAGCTAGAGTGTCCATGGAAAGTGACTGGGGTGGGGGTTGTTATTGGTTTTGCAGAAACATCAGAAACTGTTGTACTCAGCTGCTGATTGAGGCATTCCTACAAGTTCATTTAAAAAAAAAGAGGGGGGAAAATTGAGTATCCCTTCCTAGTCAGCCATCCTGGAGGCAAGCACACTGTCCTGGTCTGGGTCAGCTGTTGATGTCCTTGTCTGCATGTGACCCAAAGAAGATCTCCTTCCTTGCCGCCTTCCCCCCTCACTCCCTGCTTTCATTTGATCACACAAAATAGTACATTTATAAAGCATTTACTGTGTGCGGTGTGGGGTGTGTGTGTGTGTGTGTGTGTGTGTGTGTGTGTGTGTGTGTATGTGTGTGGTATTCAGCACCAGTGGTTGGTCATAAAGATGAATGTGAACCCTCTTTGCCGTCAAAGACCTCATTTCAATTGGGCTTGCTTATTTTCAGTTATTCATGATTTCTTTGCCTATAATAGTCTTAGCTAGCATTTCTAGAGCATTCTGAGGATGGCAGAGCACAGTATGCTCCCCATCTCGTGTGACCCTTGGGACCACCCTGTGAAGTAGGCGCTATTATTATTAAACCCATTTTACAGACCAGGAAAGCTGGGTGAGAATGGCTAAGTGACTTTCGAGAGGTGGGGTGGGGGGTTTGTGAGGAGGTGGGGTTACCCAGCTAGTAAACATCAGGGGTGGGATTTCAGCTTGGGTCTTCTTGAACTCTAACCAAGATGGTATCTGGCTGCCCCTAGATCAAAGGCTCCTCATGTAGGATTACCCCTTCCTACCCAGACCCACTCCTAGGGGTCTGTAGAGAGATTTGGCGGAGGGAGGGGAGAATTCATGAACTTAGCTAAGAGAAATACTTTGGTATGTATTTAAATATAATTGGTTTCATTTTGTAACCCTGCATATATTATTTTCTACATTTAATAAAATTCTTCTGAGAAGGGATCCTATAGGCTTGACTAGGCTGACAAAGGGGTTTGATGCAAAAAATGGTTAAGAATCCTTGGACTGGATGATTCTTGGGGTTTTTGGGCAATCCTGGCTACTCTACTTTATACCTTAGTGCTGAGTTTAGCAAATACAATATGCATTTATGTAATGAACTGTCTCTTATGGTGATGAGTCTCTTTTCCAGGGTGTGGGACTTTGAGGGCTCCAGAGGTGGGATAATCAGAGGCCTGTCTGGCCTAATCAGTCAACAATCCTGTATTAAGTATAGCATATAAATAAATATATATTTTTCAAGTAGAGTATGTAAGTAAATATATCTCTATAGAGTGCTGGACCTGGAATCAGGAAGACTCATCTTCCTGAGTTCAACTGTGGCCTCAGACACTTATTAGCTGTGTGACCCTGGACAAGTCATTTAATCCTTTAATTAACTGTGTTTGCCTCAGTTTCCTCATCTGTCAAATGAGTTGGGGAAGGAAATGGCAAACCACTGTAGTATCTCTGCCAAGAAAACCCCAAATAGGGTCACAGAGTCAGACACAGCTGAAAAAATGACTGAACATTGAAAAAACTAGATTCCCCTTCCTTCTGAAGGAATTTGCAAGTCTGGGATGCTAAGAAGGCAAAACCAAAAACCAACCCCACCCAAAAAAAAAAAAAAAACACTGGTCCTTGCTCTCAAGGAGTTTACATTCTGGTTTAACAGTAGAAAAGGATTTCTGTTTATTTCATCCTCAATTTTGGGTTTGTTTCCATTTACCTTTGGCCAACTACCTCTTGAGCTGAGGGCGAGTCATGGAGAAGGAACTCTGAACTCTTGACAGTTGGTTTGTTGACACTTAGGACATAATTTATCAAGAGAGGACTTTCCCTCTATATAATAAGCAATGGATGGGACCTTTATTGTATTTTGCTTTGTTTGACTTTGGGGTTTCCACTGGATAAGAGGAACAGGCCACCCTGTTTGAAAAAACAAACAGTGGCCACCACTCTTGGCCTTTGGTGGCAGGCATAAGGAAGCCTTATTTCCTGCCTTTGGGGCCTCGTTGACTTTTTTATATCTAACTGGTTTTTGTGGACAATCCATCATGGGGCTAGGCAAACCTTCTCTCTGGATCCTATACTCCTCCTCCCTGGTCTTCCTCCTCCTTCCTCTGTTGTTAATACCCTGCTTCACCTTTTAATGGTGGCATCCAAATACCATTGGTTAGGGGATTGGTGGCAGGTGACTAATTGGGGGAGGTGGAAAGGAAGCTAGGCTAGACTTCAGATTCTTTCAGAATAGCAGAAATGGACTTTACTATTAAGGAAGCCTGTCCTGAAAGGGGAAAAAATAATTTTATATTCTGATGGATACAATGAAAGCTCCTTGAGGGCAGGAATTTGTTGGTTTTATTTTGGTCTTTGCATTTCCTTAGGCAGTGGATGCTTGAATGCTTGTTGACTTTATTAAGGCCCCCTTGCCAGGTATGAAATGGGGGTAAAAGTAGGATCCCAGCTTACATACCAGTTGGTCTAGGCAGGCCCTAGGGCTCTTTCCAATTCTGTTGTTGTTGTTTTTTTTGGTCATTTCAGTCATATCTGACTCTTCCTGACCCTATTTGGGGTTTTCTTGGCAAGGATACCAGAGTGGTTTGCCATTTCCTTTTCCAGCCCATTTTACAGATGAGGAAATTGAGGCAAAGGTGAAGTGACTTGTCCAGGGTCACACAGCTAGGAAGTATCTGAGGCTGGATTTGAACTCAGGAGGATGAGTTTTTCCAGTTTTCAGGCTGGCTTTTTCTCAATGTGCTGATCTGAAGGGGGAGCAACCAAGCACTCTGTCTTCTCACCAATGGGCTAATCTGCTTATGAGGAACTGAAGATTAGAGTTTGGTCCTTCTTCAAATTCCCTTCTTTTTCTCCGTTCATAAAATCTCCCCCACTTGACTCCCCCAGACTCCCCCTTCCCCAAAGCACTTCAGCTCCCCCATAATCTGAGTCAGACGGTTTTCTTTCCTATCCGGTTTATGCTTGGAGAGCCTGCACCAGATCCCTCTCAGGAAATGACTGTGTAGAGAGGCCCCTGTGCTGGTAGAGGCCCAGATGTGCAGGCCCAGATGTTCCCAGCCCTGACTCCTGGACTTTCTTCTTTCCAGTATCCCGGTTGCCTCTGAGCTCCTGTGCATGTAAAGGCCTTTCTTCTCCTCCCACCCCTTTTTTCTCCTCTGCCCCTCAGTCTTGCCCTATTGAAGAGGAGTGAGAATGGGGGGAGGGTGGGGAGAGAGAGATGGGGGGAAGGGGAGAAATGGGGGAGGGGGGCAGGGAATGACTTGCTTTAATGACATTTTGAAAACTGCATTCATGGGCAAATTCCCCATCCTGAAAAGAGTGACTTCTCTATAAACCAGGGAAGGCTCTTTGGGAAAGGGAGGGGCTGCTCTGTTTACCGGTCTCTGAAGGAAACTTGTGAAAGCCTCAGAGAAGAAAAGCACCTCTTGGATTGCCCCATTACCTCATGAAAATACTGGCCTACAGTGAGAAACTCACTTCACTTTGGTTTGCATGTCCTGGGAAGACCTCCAGGGGCTATTTGCTTCCTGCCAAACTGTGCTGCCTATGGAATGGGTGGGGGGGTGGGGGGGGGGGGAGAGAGAGAGAGAGAGAGAGAGAGAGAGAGACCTGGCTCCTTCATTTTCCAGATGAGGAAACTGAGGCCAGTAGCAGATCAGTGATTTTTAATTTTAATAGCTTAAAAATGGCACAAAGACTTTTGGAACACCCTATAGAACTCTGTACAGAGGGACTTGGGTGTTTCTCCAGCTTTCGTGATCAGCAGGACATAAGGGAAGGTATACTGGGTTTGACTTTTGGGTCTTCTGGGTTTCCTCATCCATAAAGTGGTGGGAGATGATGTTTATTTGTTTTCTAGGAGTGGAAACTCGATTTTTCTGTTTTTTGTTTTGGCATTGTCTTAATTAAATGCTTTGTTCTAAATCACTTCTCAGACTTGGGTAATTAAGTGCCTTTTGCTTTTAATTTTAAAGAGATACTTTTGAATTTCATCTAATTTTACCTATAGGTGTGGTAGAGAATGGGGGAAGATAATAAGGCAGGTTTTGTTAGTCTCCTTTTTGGAATGAGGAAATGTATAGACCTGAATTATTAGAGCTGGAAACGAAGACCCAGAGAGGGAGAAAACGACTTTTTCCAAAGTCTTCAATGTTATAATGGAGCTAAGAGCCAGAAGTCTGTTCTCTCAGCCAGTGTTCTTTCTGATACATACCCCATTAGGCCCCAGTTCTCTCTCCACTTAACTAGTGAGTCTTCTCTAGTTTTTGAGAAGTAAAGTGGGGAGGGAATTATCCCTAAGGGACCAAGTCACCTGTTGCTTTCCTTTTTAAATACAAGAGAGAAGTGGGGTCCATGGTACAATGGAAAATCACCATCCCTGGAGTCAGAGGAACCGGGTTCAAAGCCTACCTTGGATGTGTATTATCTGAGTGAAAGTTAGCTAGCTTTATTACCTAACATTCTTAGGTCTAAATTTCCTCATCTGGGTGTGGACTGGAGTGACTGGTCAAGGTTGCCAGGATAACAGAGCCAAGATTAAAATGAGTATGAACTAGAGAGCCTTCTTTCCTTTCCTGGGCCTCAGTTTCCTTCTTTGTCAGTGGCCTCTAAAATTGTCTTCAACTTGGTTTATGATTTCTTGGTGGCTGGGATAATGACCTTGGGGATGAAATGGGAGAAACTGGCTGGCAGCCTCAGCCTTCCGACCGAGGTCCAGTTAGACCTGATTGCCCAACTGTGGTAATCACAATTTGGAGATGGGACACTTGAGGCATTCCTAGGGCTGTGACCACCTGGCTGGTGTAGGGGCAGGGGCAGGGTGTGGACCTGGCCTCTGAGAACTGGTTCAGGGATATCAGAAAGTGGGATGGCTTTCTGAAGGAGAGGATGGGAAATCTGTCTGGTCAGGCCATCTTGAGGCTTTGCCTATCAGAGTAGCTGTGTCTGTTAGCCATTCCAGAACCAGAGACCTTAAAAATAACGTGGCAATTATCCCCCTCCTCCCTAACCGCAGCCCCCAATTTAATCCCCCTCCAAAGGAGGGGACTAGTCATCAAATAACTTCATTGCCAGACTTAACTGCTTTTCTGTAGTGAAAATTGAGGAGAGGGGTTGGAGAGAGCTCATGGGCAGCTTCCATCAGGGCTTAAAGATTCTGTTATCACCCTTGATGAGGGAGTGTGTGTGTGTGTGTGTGTGTGTGTGTGTGTGTGTGTGTGTGTGGAATGTGCTGGGACTTGTTGGATTAATGTGTCATAAGGATAGCTCACATTTCTGCAGCCGGTTGGGGGAAGCAGCAGGTTGCAGTGGTAAAAGTATTAGATCTGGACTTGGAAACTCTGGGATTGAAACCTGGTTTCTGGAATATTGGACAGGCCCGTTCCTCCTTCTGGATTTCAGTCTCTCCCTCTGTAAGGAGAGTTGGCCTTATATGACCTCTCCCGGGGTCCAGTTTATCTCCCCAGATGACCCTGGGAATGTTTATTTTTGACATGATGGGCTTAAGGTAGGCAAGAAAGCAAAATCATCCCCATTTTCCATATGGGAAAACTAAGGCTTAGCAAGGTAAAGGGAGTTATGTGGACTAGCCCTAGATCAGAGCGTGATTTATTTGAGAGGGGATCTTGGAAAGCATTTAGCCCAAGCCTGTTTATTTTGTAGATTGGTACAAAGTGCTTCATTTCTGAGTGTTCAGTCAGTTCTTTCAGGACCACAATTTATAAAGCAGGTGCTAGGTAAGTGTTTGGGTGTTTCCTGTACCAATGAAATCACAGGTGTGGGGACCTTAACCCTTTGCAAAAATGCCTGCCCACACCTGTATTGGCAATGGTGTATCGGTGTGCATTGTGTTGTTATGAAGGACAAAAAGCCCTAATGGGCTCTGGTTTTCTTTAATGATCTAATTGACCACAAAACTTCCTATCAGGGCCTCTCATTTGTCAGCTGGACAGGAGATTGGGCAATGCAGCTGACTTGTAGGTGTGAGAATCAAGGTCATCCCAGAATAGGATGCTGAGAGGTGAATTCTACTTGGAGAGTGTGGATGGTCCTTCATCACGTGGAATGTCATAGTGGACATCTCCCTTTGTTTATCTATAAGATCCTAAAAGGAGAGCAGGAAGAGGAAAGATCTCAGGGCTAGCTTGTTCACCGCCCCCCCCCCCCCCCATTATACAGAAGGAGAAACTGAGGCCCAAGCAGGTGAAGGGACACAGGGGTCTAGGATAGTATTTGAAGCCATCCAGCCTTTACTGATTTGTTAAAAAAATCTTTAAAAATTAGTATTAGATTCAGCCCATTGTTAGATTTGGACCAGGGTTCAGTCATTCAATGAGTTAACTGTCCTTGCCAGTATCATGGCCTATCCAAACAATGTTATGAGTTTCTGAGATGTTGTGATAAAGAATGGGGAACATTTCCGGGAATAGTTCAGAAGTTACTATTAAAGAATTAATGTACAGGAGACACTAGAAAACTTGAGATCCTAGTCTGAGAGCTGGGGGGGGGGGGGTGCTTAGAAACCATCTGGTTCAACCCCCCTCATTTAAAAAAATTTATTTTTAGATTTTTCTTTTTGGAGGGGGTAGGGTAGGGCAACTGGGGTTAAGTGACTTGCCAAGGTCACATGGCTAGTTTTGTGTCCTCCTGACTCCAGGGCTGGCAATCTATTCACCGTGCCACCGAGCTGCCCCAAACCCTCCCTCATTTTACAGATGAGAAAACTGAGGCCCAGAGATGAAGAGATGTCACAAAGGTACTAATGTAGAAAAGCTGGATTTAAACCCAGGGCCTTTGACTTGAAATCCAGCCCTCTCTAGTCAGAGTTTTTGTGCCACTTAAGTGAGTAAGTTCAAACACCTTTAGAACCATTACTTGTTTGAAATGGAGGCTGCAGACCTCTGTAGGGTCCACGTCCGGGGTTTTTTCCCTCTTTTAATTAATTGACCCTGAACATCCTAAATTCTTTCCCGTGGTGACCCAGGCTCACTTTCTTACCTCCGCTTCCTTCTCCCTCAAGTGCTGAGATGATGTATACAGATTGCTTTTGCAAACTGTCAGTACCAGTTCTTCTTAGGAGAAATTGCACAAAGGCCAAAGGATGGGAGGGGTGGGAAGGGGAGAGATCCAGTTTTCAGGAAATCCTCTTCTCCTGCTTCTTCCTGGACTGACTGCAAGGCACCTGGCAGGGGGGATGGGGTGGGATTGGGGTTTGGGAGTTGGTCATCTGGGAGGGGTTGAGCCTGCCTTGTGTACAAACTGGGACATTCTCTTGAGCTGTTAAACTTGGCTTCCCCCCCTCCCCCCAAGTAGAATGTCAGCACCTTGAAGGCAGGAGACCAATTCCTGGTTTTGTTTTTGCTCTCATGTCCAGTGCCCAGCACAGTGCATTGGCTCAGGGACCTCAGAGGCCATGTAGGCCAAGTCCCTTCATTTTATACCTGAGGCTGAGAAAGCAATGATAGCTTCATAGATGGAGGGTCGGAAGGGACCTCAGAGGCTGTCTACTTCAGCCTTTTGATGTTATAGCTGACGAGACTGAGTCCCAGGGAGATGTGTTTTGGAGTTTGCACACTGTCCTCTGATGGCCGAGTCAGTGTTGTGTCCCTGGTAAATGGTTGTAAATGGTTGAGTGCTATGCTGATATAGGCCTTGGACTTCTTGGAAAAGGTAAGAATCCCGGAATATTAGCACAGATTGATAGACTCATGGGGTATAAAAGGGAGTCAGAGGAATCCCAGTGACTGGCTAGGCCAACTGTCAATGGAAGGGTTCTCACTATTACCCTCCTAGGGAGCGGTCATCCCGATTCTGCTCAAAGACCGACAAGAAAGGGACCTTGGCAAATGCTGTGTTGGTGACAGAAGTATGGAGGCCCTGGGAAGGGAGTACTGCCCAAGGTTTCTTAGTATCAATACATAGTAGCGGCTTGACCAGAAGCCCACCCCACTGAATATAAATTTGAGGATGGCTACATGGCCTAGTGGATAGAGTGATGGGTATGGAGTCAGGAAGGCCCTAGATTGAAGTGTGACCTGTCGCTTTAAATGCTGCCTGCCTCGGTTTTCCCCATCTATAAAATAGAAGTAATAATTGCACTTGCCTCCCAGGTTTGCAAAGATCAAATGAGATTTTGTAAAGCTCTTAGCCCATAATAGTCACTTGGTAAATTCTTCTTTCTTTCCAAGAGCAATTTTGGTTTTGCCTTATACCTCTAGGCCCTGATACAGTGCTTGGCATACAGAAGATACTAAATAAATGCTCATTCAACATAAAAATAAATGAGTGAAGTCTTGGGCAGACTCTAAGCTCCCTGAGAACAGGCCCAGGCACATAGTAGGTGCTTAATCATTGCTTGGTGAATTGGATTGAAGAGGGCTGTAGTGATGTTCATTGGTCAAATGTATTTGTTAGATGGGAAGCTGGGGACCCCTTCCAGCTCTGTAATCCTCTGGGGGGGGGGTGGCTTCTTATCCTCAAGGTGTTTACACATGCTCTTAAGTGTCTGTGGTCTTGGGGAGCACACTTTGTTGAGACTATGCCATTGAAGAAAATGGGGAGGGAGATCTTTGAGACAGAGAAGCAAAAGAAATTCAGAGTGATTTGTGGGGGGGGGGTGAGTGGACGAGCCATGCTCTTTGGAGGGAACTGGAAGGTAAACAGGAATTCCCCCAAATCCACTGTTCTGTGCTCCTGACTAGTAGGAATCACACCTGGATGTGGCCCTCTGGGAGCCAATGCTTGTGAAGTATTTAAAGTAACACAGCAGTGTCTGGGTTCTGAATTGAAGCCTAAGTAGGTGGGGGGAGTATTGGGAAGGAAAGGGGTTGGGTGGGCCAGAGCTGGCCTCAGACTCACCGTGTGACCTTGGGTCAGTCCCTTGCCCTTTCTAAGCCTTGATGTAAAAGGACACTGGTGGCTAGGACTTGCTGATCTCCCAGGGTCCCTTTCTGTTCAGACATTTTGGTGACTTTAATTTTTTTCCATGCCATAAGCAAACAAACCCCACAAGCACAATTGGAGACAATGAGAAACCCACTAATGGATTTTTCAGGACCAGTCTAATTTTATAGCCAAGGGCTGCTCCACACTGGGAAGCAGTGTGTGGGGGGAGTGGTGGCGCTGCCTTTGCTGGGCATCTGGTGGAATTCTGGGGGTTTTGCTCTGTTCCAGTGGGAATGGGGAAAAGGGGAGCCTTGTCTGTGTGGGGGGTTCAGGAATGGGGGTGGGAAGGAAGAGGGTGAAAACCGCTTCCACCCAAGCAGAGAGAGGAGGAAACAGCCGGCCTGTGTGGAAAGTACCAGGTAAGGAGGCCTGGGGCCAGTCTGCTGGTCAACAGGCACTTGGACCTGGTCAAGCATTTCTCAGTCACATGTTCTGACCTCTGCTCACTACTTGGGCAGGGAATGCATTCCACGCCTGCAGGGTGCCTTGGCCCCTACGTTCCTTCCAGCACCCCTCATGGCCCCCTCCTTTATAATTTCCTATTTCCTGCCTCTCTCTCCTCTGACATATCTATTAATAGTTTGTTACCAGCCCTTAGACTAAGTATAGGTGAATGGGAGGGAAGGGGAGAGACTGGAAGAGGGGACCAGCTCTCAGAGCTGTTCAAGTGGCCAGCAGTTGGGGAGGGGATCTGGGGGAGTTTCAGGTTTTCGAGAAGGAATGTTCCCCCTCCCTGCCCCCTTTTTATTTGGGCAGAGAGAGGGAGGTGTGACAGATTTGTATCCTGAAAGAAAAGGCTTGAATGCATATGTTAAGTGGCACCCACGCATCTAGGTCTGAAGAACTGGGATCTGAATCTTGCCTCTGATAGTAGCTGTGTGACTCTAGGTAAGTCACTTTGCCCCCCGAGCCTCAGTTTCCCCATTTGTAAGATGAAGAGGCGGCTCTCATGACCTCAGAAGTTCCTTCCAGCTCTAAAGCTGTGACCCTACAAAAATCCTTCTTTCTCAGATTTAATTCATAGGATTACAGATTTAGAGGTAGAAGGGACCACTGAGGTCATCAGAACCAGCCTCCTCGTTTTACAAATTGGGAAACTGAGGCTCAGTGAGAGGCAGTGACCTTCAAGTCAAAGTTTCTTGTTTGATGTAGTGTCTGAGGGAGGATTTGAACCCAGACCTTCCTGACTCAGAGTTTGGGGCTATCCTGCATCTCTGCCCGAGGCCTCGTCCTTGCATTGGATCAGTGGCATTGGCATCTGAGGCTGCTCAGACCAGCCCCTGCCAGCCTGTGATCAGTCTCCCTAGATTATGCTCACGTAAAGGAAGAAAGGGTCTGTGGGCACCTTTATTTCCACTTTGCTCAGGGTCAGGAGGGCCTGGTGGACAGGCACTGCCTCAAGGCCATGGTGAAGGGGAAGTGTGTTTCTGTGAAAAGAGGACTAGGTTGGGAATCTGCAGTCAGAGGTCCTGAGTTCAAATTCCAGCCTTGCCACCTGCTGCCTGGAGGACCCTGGGCAAGCCACTGGAACTCTGACCCATAAAACAAAGGGATTTGGTCCCTTCTGCCATTGAATCAGTAACCCTGTGAACTGGTCTGCAACAGGCGGCATTTGTAGGAATACAGATTTAGAGCTAGAAAAAAGCTTTTGAGGTTAGAGTCCATCCTTACAGAGGAGGAAACTGAGGCCCCAGGGAGGTTAAGTGAATAGCTCAGAGTCACAAAATTGAGGTGCAGGATTTGAACCCAGGTCCTTCTGACTCTAAATGCTGGGCTCAGTCCACTGGTGAAAGAAAGAAGAGCCAGGCCCCTGCAGCTTTACATCCTCACATCATTGTTCAGGGTCTGGATTGTCAGAGGGACTGCCAGTGGACACGGAGTCCTGGGGCGTTGGAGCTGGGAGGAGGCTGTGGGGGTCTCCAAGCTCAGTTGTTTCCTGGGGCCCCCTGGGGCAGGCTCCCCTCTTCCATCATCAATGTTTTCCCTCTTCTCCCCTCGGGAAACTGGGGAAGGGAGGGAGGAGGTCAGGAAAGAATTTGGGCAGAAGATCGCCTGGCACTTTCCCCCACCCCTCCCTCGGGCACACCCCCTGCTTACTCAGCAGCCCCATCACCACCTGCTGGCCTGGGAAACACGAGACCCGAAGCCAAGCCTGGGACCAAGCGAAGCAGGCCCACAGGGCGCCTCCCTGGCGGGGATCCTGTGGGCCCTCGTGCCTAGGGGAGGGGAGGGATTCTTCAGGGCCCAGGAGGGGCTGCATTTGCCTTCCACTTTTTTTCTTGCTTGTGAGTTGTTAATGTTTTTCCTTCCCTCCCTTTGGATGGAAAACATATCACTTTCCATTCTAGGAATCTCCTGGACAGCTGGATCTGCTTAGGTGTGGAGGTGAGCATCCAAGGATAATCTTAAGTTCGTTAAATATTAATAAATTATAGGTTTATTCATATTTACATAGTCACCAGGCATTTACTGAAGACCTACTATGTGCCTATCACTAGGAGGGATACAAAGGAAAGCAAAAAACACACTCCTGCCCTCAGGGAGCTTACTTTCTAAGGAGTCCACATGTAAACAATTATGGAAATACAAGATATAGACTGTGCAAAGAGATGGTAGTTTCAGAGGGAAGGGATTAGCCATGAGGGAGACCAGGACATCTCTCCTGAAGAAGGGGGGGTTTGAGCTAAGTCTAGAAGGAAGCTAGACAAACCAAGGCAAAAGTGAGGGGTCAGAGCATTCCAGACATGGAAGTTAGAGACAGTGAAAAGTCTCAGGAGTCCAGAGATGAAGGCTTGTATTCAAAGAATAGAAAGCTGGGTCAATGGCTCTGGACTGGGGAGCATTTCAAGGGGTGTGAGGTGTGAGAAAGTAGGAAGGGGCCACCTCCTATGTCCCCATAAGTTATTTAACATCTCAGACAACCTATAAGTTGCAGACAAGGTGCTTATCTGTCTTGGTAGAGGGAATTTCTCCACCTTAGAGTTCCGTATACTAAAAGGTCATAGGGCCAGTCTGAGAAATAATAAATAATAAGGGAGTATCTGAAGATCATAGAGGTTCTATGGTCACACAGCTAGTAAATAATTGGTCTTAGGTTTGGGGGGCGGGGCAGGACAGTGTAGTGCTGTGGAAAGAGCCTGGTTTGGAGGTCCTAGGTTCAGGTTCCAGTCAGAGGTCCTGGGTTCATATTCTAAACCTGCCACCTTTTGCCTGTGTGACCTGGGAAAGCCACTTAAACCCTTTATCGTCGTAAAATGAAGGGGTTCTGAATCTGTGGCCTGTGAATTGGCCCTCCAGCAAAAGCATGGCTTTGTGAGGATGCTTGGGTCCATGGAGGGGAAGCGATTTGTTTGGGCCACACAAGTAGGTAGTTGTGCTCCAATTTGACCCTGGGTCCTCTGACTTCCAAGCCACTACTCGTTCTGCTGCCCTAGTCACCATCTGTCTTCCTGATTCCTGGTTCTACTCTCTCTTCACTGTGCTATGACTTGGGGAGTTGGAGGAGTCCTTTCCTCTTTATACAGGAGTCCTGCTCTATGTTCTGGGTGGTTTCCCTTTCCCTCTTGCTTGGATTTGCTAATTCTGAAGGTGAATTCCTAGTAGCCAGGGACAGAGGAGCTCATCCAAATAGAGGCCATTCTTTGAGTCTAAGAGTAGCCAAAAGAACTTTGAAAGCCATTTTCCCCTCCTATTTCTTTAATTTCTGCCCAATTAAGCTAAAGGACGAGTGATAGACACTGACTTTTTGTCGTCATGGACAAAGCAAGTCTTGCTTATTGAGTTCCAAATCAGCAATATTCATGAAACTTTGGGCATTTGTCATCTGGCCCTTGTTATTCTCAACTGGAGTGTAGCAATGGTTTGTGGACTGGTCTCCTGCCTCCAGTTATCCCTTCCTCCCCAACCTCCAGTGTACCCCCAGTGCTACCAAGACCATCTTCCTAAAGTACAGATTTACTCCCTCTGCTCCAAGGACTTCAATGGTCACTCTTTAGCCCATTATCATCAGGCTCCAATCTGCCTCTCCAACCTTATTTTTCGCATGGGCACAAATAGCCATCAGTCATGGAAAAGAGTTAGCAAGGGGACTTTGGGCCATCAAGGTTGGGTAATAGTCATTTATTCCTCATCGGCCAGTCCTCTTGGTCTCCTTCACTCACCCTATTTCTTGGCCAAACTGGGCTTCTCTTGTTCTCTCCATTGCACCATTTCTGGGCTCCATGTTTATTTGTACAAGCTGTACTACTGGATTTGCTCCATCCTTATCACTGCCTTTGAGATTGCTTTTTAAGAGATTAGTGTCTTTAATTTCTTCTATTTGTTGATTCATTTTCTCTCTCTCTCTGTCTCAGTCTTACATCCCACCTCTCCTCCTTTCTGCTTCACTCTCTATCTTATGTAATTAATTTGCATTTATGTTGAGCCCCCTAGTAGAATGTAAGTGCCTTGAGGATAGACACTCAGTCCATCAATGAACATATATTAAGCAATTACTCAAAGCCAAGCATTTGAACCATACAAAAAAGAAGTAGTTTCTGCCTGTCATAGAACTTGCATTCTAGTGGAGGGTAGGTTGGCAACGTATATACAAATAGGAAATATAAGAATCGTATTGTAGAATATGGTGTAAAATTCTGATCTAAACCTTATTTCTGCCAGACTCCCAGTTTTCTTAACAAATTATCAAATGGAGGGTTCTTCCTAGGTAACTTATATATTTTAGGGTTTAGGTAACAGAAAGATCAGTGATTTCTCATTTTCTCCCTTGTCTATTCCATTGATCTGCTTTTCAATTTTTTTTTTTAACCAGTACTGAATTGTTTTGATGATTGCTGCTTTATAATTCACTTTGAGTCTGGCAGTGTTAGCTTCCCTTTATTCCCACATTTTTTCATTATTTCCCTTGATATCCTAGATCAGGAGTGGGGAACCTGAAGTCTCGAGGCCACCTGTGACCTTCTAGGTCCTCAAGTACGGCCCTTTGACTGAATCCAAACTTCACAGAACAAATTTGGGGCCTTGAGGCCTCAGGTAGATTCCCCACTCCTGTTCTAGAGCTTTTCCCTAGGAAAATAGGAACTTCATAAACAGTTGTTGAATTCAATTTTGACTAATGACGTTTGTTATTTTGTCTCAGCCTTTGGTAGATTGGTGATACCTTAGGTCTATAAACTAACTTTGGTCACATTGTAATTTTCATTATTTTGAACCATGAGTCTGTGATATTTATTCCTCCAGGTATTCGTTTTTTTTTTTATTTAAGAATATTTCATAATTGGATCTACATGGATATTGAATATACTCTGGCAGATTGATTTATAAATATTATTCGTATTTTGTAGTTATTTAGAACGAGATTTCTCTTCCTATTATTGTCTCTTAAATTTTGTTTTTAATTATAGTTTTTGGATTTTTGTGGGTTTATTTTGTAATCTTAAAAGTTTTGGAGATTTTAATTATCTCAACTTCCTTGTATATTTCCTAAATTTTTTTACATTAACTCTCATGTCATTGGCCAGAGGGATAGTTTTGTCTTATGTCTGCCCACTTTATGCCTTCAGTTTCTTTCCCTGGTCTTAATTGCTATTGCTAGCATTTTTGGAACTAGATCAAATCAAAGCCAAGAAAGTGGGGTGGGGAGAAATCCTTGCTTTACTCCTCCATTTCATAGGAACGTTTCTATTGTTTCTGCATCGCACATAAAGCTAACTTTGGGTTTTCAATTTTTGTCATTTTAAAAAAAAGATCCCTCTAGGCTTATACCTTGAAAGGTTTTCAGCATAAATAACTGGTGTACTTTGTACAAGGCTTTTTTTGTGCATATTTTAAGAGGCTCACATTTTTTTTGTTAGATATTCTTGTTTTTAATAAGATTAATGTTCATTTCTCCCCCCTCCCCAATGTTTAACAGTCCTTGGATCATTGATGTAAATCCAACTTTTTCATAAAAAATGATTTTTTTCATAAATTGCTTTAGTCTTTCAGCCACGATTTCATTCAGATTTTTGAACATAGATTCATTCCTTAATACTGTTATCGATCTATAGTTTTCTTTCTTTGCTTAGTAGCTGCGTGGCCCAGAGCTAGTCACTTATTCTCTATTTCTCTTAGTTTCCTCAGCTGTAAAATGGGGGTATTATAGCAATATTTCCTGGCTTGTGAGGATCAAATAAGAAAATACTTGTAAAAAGCTCTTACTTAACACGGTGCCTGGACCTTAGTGTGCACCAGATAATGCTTAATTCCCTCCCTTTTCTGTTTCTTTCCTTTTATCTGTCCCTAGATTAGGCACAGGAGAAGATAAAACATATGTACATAAGTATTACTGACCAAATAAACGAAATATAAAATAATCTAGGGAGGGAGGGTGCTTGAGGCTGGGGGGAGGGGGAGGAATTTTCAAATATAAAATGGTACTTGAACCACATCTTGAAGGAGACAGGGAATTCTATGAAGATTGTGGGTAGGCATTCCAGGCATGGATGATATCTAGGGCTAAGAGATGAAATATTGTATAGACAGTGATCCAGAGGGAAGGTTGGTTTCATTTTTAGACCATAATGTACAGGAAAGGGAATAATTATAATGAGGCTGAAAAGGGAGACTGGGGCCAGTGGCAAAGGGCTTTAAAAGCCAAACAGAGGAATTTAAATTTTTATCCTAGGGGCAATAGGGAGCCATTGGAGTTTATGGAGAAGGGGAGTAGTAGATTATGATTTTTTAAACTTCTGAGTCACTGAATAGAAGCTTCATAAATATTTGTTGAGTTCAATTTTGGCTGAATCATCATCATCAAATATTTATATATAGCACTTACTCTATGACTGGTACTATGCTAAAATGCTTTACAATTATCTTATTTGAACCTCACAACAACCTTGAGAGTAAGTGCTATTTATTATTCAGATGTTACAGGTAAGGAAACTGAGGCAGTCAGTGACTTGTTCAGGGTCACATGAGGCCAAATTTGAACTTGGATCTTCCTAACTCTAGACCAAACACTCTATCCCCTATATCACTGAGCTATCAATGATGAATAAACCCTCTCTAATTATAGAGTCCTGTTGGGGTGGGGCCTACGGGCTGGCCAAGTAGAACTCACAAAACATGACTCACATGTTGTAGGAAGTCCTCAGCGTCCTGTGCTCTCCAGGAAAGATATTCCCTTCTGACTATATCTCAGCTCCCTTTCCTTAGAAAATGAGAGTATTTGAAGTGAGCAGAGGTCATTGTATGGCCATTCCTGGAGGTAGCATCTGTGGAGTTGAAGCCAGTGACCAGGGTGCAGAGAGATTGAGTGATGGCCACAGGTATGAATATCCTGCAAGAGGGTGGCCTTAGGAACAGCTGGGCTGTAATTGCTTACATTTCCCCCTGGCATTCTGTCTGACATTTTAAGGTTTGCCAAACTATTGGTAGAGGGGGACCCAAATGTCTTGAGTGTAGTTTGAAGTTTTCATTGCTTGAATACGTGAAGTCACTTGTCTCTCACCACCCTGACAGGAGTCACTGCAAATATTCTTTCCCCCCTGGTTTATAGATGAGGAAGTTGGGGTTTAAGACGGCATGACTTGCTCATGGGGATTTGAACTTGGGTCTGACTCCCAGCTCTAGCATTCTCTCCCACAATGCCTTGCTTACCATCACCTGTCCTCCATCACCTGCAGCAGGGGGAAGCTTTGGTCCAGGAAGGGAGAGATTCTGAGCATCTTCTCCTGGGTCCCTTCCTGCTTCATGTGTCATAGCTTGTTGACAAGCCAGTGACTCAAACTGGCATCGCCATCTGCCTGACATTAACCAGGAAGGTAACGAGCTTCCTATCAATCCCCGCTCTGATTCCCCCTGTCCAGACTGAACAGCACCCCAGGGGGCCTCTGGCTTTGGGGCTGAGTCATAAGGATTTGGAGCTGAGGGATCTAGGTTCCAATCCCATCCCTGTGCTCTGTGATTTTGTATAACCAATTGGCCCTTATTAAAGTGCCCATTAGGTGACAGGTACTGGAAATATAATGACAAAAAAAACCCAACCTACTTTCTCTGTGACTTAGTTTCCTCATCAGTCACCTGCAGTGGGGGCTGACATAGATGACCCCCAAGTTCCTTCCCCATACCTGTCCTCCTTGACATTACAAGCCCCCTCCTACTTTCCCCCTTATTGCATAGGACACGGTCTAGCACACAGTAGGTACTTAATAAGTGGTTATTGACTGACTATGACTTTCATGTACATGGTTACTTTCATGTTGTTCTCCCCTTTAGACTGTGGTTAGGAATTCTGTTTTTCTCCTGCTTTCGCATCCCTTGCACATAGTAGGTTCTTAATAAATGCTGGTTGATTGACTGTTGGGGACCTGAGAGCCCCATCAGCCTCCTTTTTTCATTCTTTTGAGCCTTTCCCCCCCCCTCTTCCTTTTGGGAGGTTTTAAGCAGCTGTTGTGGTCTCTGGTCCCAAGACCCTATCATTACTGCAGCTGCACTGTGCTCCGTGCCCATAAAGTGGGATTTCCTTTGCCTCCTGAAGTATTTTGCAAGCAGCAGGATGTGCTGGAAAGTTGGATGGAGAGCCTGGAGGCAGAACTTTGGGTCTCAGCTTCTTTTCCACTAACCAGCTATGCAAATTAAATCAAGGCCCTCCCTTCATGGGCCCCCATTTCCTTCCTTGTAAAATGGTGAGAAGATTGCTTTGGGCCCTTTACCTCTAGTATCTGGGGGCAGGGATATCTCTGGACTTGGAAGGAGTCTCCGGAGGGCAGAGGGACTGACCCTGAGGGATGCACAGCTGGGCTTTCCGTGGATGGGTGGACTGAGGGGAGGTGTGTATGGGGGTCTTCTCAGCTTGGCTCCCTGGCAGATTATATATCAGTCAGACTTGCTTTGGCTCAGCTGCCAAAGTGGCATATATAACTGGTCCTGTGAGAGATGTCAGCTACGGCCCACAATTGGTCAGCAGGGGTCCTGAGGGGGAGCAGAGAGCTGGCCATGGGGGAGGGTCAGAGGGGGTGGAGAAGCAGAAATAGCCACAAATGGAAAAATGAGAAAGAGGCACCTGGAAGAACCTTCAGTCATCAGGGATAGGGCCCGGTGCCCTTATAACCTCAGAGAGGTCTACTGGAAAGAATGCTGGACCTGAAGCCAGGGGAACCTAATTTGAATCCTGATGTCTACTTATTAGACTTATGACCTTGGACAAGTCACTTAAACTCTAGAAAGTGTTTCTGTCTGCTTCTTCTGTATGTTGAAGGAGGTGAGTGAATTTATTAGGTCCTCCCAGAAGTCCTATCCAATGAGTTCCAGCAGATACAAATCCCTTTTCATCACTTAGATTCCTGGTTCTATTCTAGTTGGGCTGGCTTTCCAGCCTTCATGTTCATCACTGCCCTTCACTCACTCTCTGGTTCAATCAAATTGGCCTCTTCGTTCCCATCCACAACTCTCATGAGACTGGATTCATAGTTTTTCTTCTAAAATAATCTCCTTCAAGTTAGAGGAGGAAACCACGTAGTCCTAGGGGACTATTCTATATTGCCCAAGGCATGAAGTGAGTTAATAATTATGGTCACAGGGTAACACAGGTCTCTTATTTCCACACCTTTGCCCCAGTCTGGCCCCCATTCCTGGACTGCCCTCCTTCCTCATCTCCACCCCTTAGAATTGCCAGCTATGTCCAAAGCACTGCTTTTCCAGGGTCTCACCTCTTCAATGGAGCCTTCCCTGGCCCCAAATTATCTTAAATTTACTGATGATGCATCCTCCTTGAGGCCAAGGGGACCATACATTTTTGGCTTTGAAACCGAAGTGTAGGCAAATTGCCTGGCATGTATGAGGTGCTTAATAAATGCTTTTGGGCAGACTGATTCTAGTCACTGATAACTGTCCAAGGCTAGAGAGAAGCTTGCTTCTTTCATGTTGATGGAATCATCCACATTGGAAGGGGGACAATTCCTACTAACAGTCCACAGACACCACTCCCTCCCTCCTTTCCTCCCTCCCTCCCTTCCTCCCTCCCTTCCTCCCTTCTCCCCCCCCCCCTTTTTTTTTTTTCAGAAACAAGCCCTTGATGCTTTGCGTATCTGGAGCTTGATTGCTATTTGTTAAAAGCGAAAGGAGAACATGATCTGAATAGCCCCTTTGACAGCTTTTCATAGTGGGAGACTGAAATGAATCCGGAGAACCAGGTTCCATCAGAGCTGTGTTTAGGGCCATATAAGGGGCCTTGCAGGTAGAGACCAGGGCTCCTCAGACTTTTTCCCCTCGAGACCCTTTCAGAGCTTTTTAACCTGTGGATCTTGACTGAGAATCACTGCAGACCCACCCTCTCTTTTTCAGATGAGCAGTTAAGTGTCTTGCCCACACAGGTAGTAAATGACATTCAAATCCACATTCTCAGACTCTCCAAAGCAATTTGTTTTTCAACTGAGTGAATTACTAAATGCAGTCTCCTTGAGGGCAGGGACTGTTTCATTGTTTTGCCTTTATATCTCCAGGGTCTGGCACTGAGTAGGCACTTAACACTTTTGTTGTATTGGGGACAAAAGGGTTCTATGATAGGGAGTCTGAAGTCCCTTCAAGCTCCAGCAGAGAGAGAGAGAGTGCGTCCTCACTTTCTTAGGAGGCTTAGAATAGTCTGCGGGCATATTTTGGCTCAAACTGACCCTTTTCTCTCTGACTTCCTAGCAGAGCCCAGATGCTCAGTGAAATGCAAAGAGCACATGGCAGTCAGGAGGGAGCCAGGTGTGTCCTGTGTTGGGTTTTACATGCAAGGCCTTAGTCTCTGGTTTTACTACGTCAGTGATTAAGGTCAGGGGGAGGCATGTTCATCTGTCCCTGGTTATTTATTCAGGCCTCGTAACTTTGAAATAGCAACTGGCATTGCGTGAAGAAGAAAAGAGAGGAAAGAGGGGGGGTAAGAAGGAGAAGCATCTTTGTCTCTGTCCTGGGCCCTGCTCTGAGTATGTGGCTTGTTCCAAAGCAGCATTGGACAGAAGGGAGAACATGAGACTTAGAGTCAGGAGCACTTGGGTCCAAATCCTGCCTGAGGATACATACCAACTGGGAGACACTGGGTAAGCCATGGAGCCTTTCTGGGTCTCAGGAGAGGAATAATATTACCTACCTCGTGGGTTGTTGTGATAAGGTATGTCAAGTATCTTACACACCTTAAACCGATACCAATGTTATTGTCATCAGATTGAAAAGCAACTGGGGGAAGCATCTTAGATTTGTCATTTCATCCCCATGAGGGTCGCTGTGTAGGGAGCCCCTCCCGCTTCCATCCACATGAATGTCTTTGTGACTTAGGGGTTTGAGACACTGAGGTTTGAAGGGACTTGTCCACAGTCACACAGTCAATGTCAGAAGGAAGCCTCAATCCCCTGGTCTCCCTGATCCCAAGGCAGACTCTCAATCCACTAGAAGGGTCTTCTGTTTACTAGGCCAAGATACATGTTGTTGAAAAAACAACAGTGCCAGAATTTTGCCTGCTACTAGGCAGGTATGCTTGGTTGTAGTTTTTCTATTCAAAGTCCAGTTTCAAGGGGAGAGATAGATGGGCAGCCATTGGAAAACAAGGGGCCCCTGTTTGGTGCAGTGGAAAGAATAGTGTATTTGGATGAAGGCAACCTGAACTCTGATCCTTATTATATCATGAGATGGCAATTATTAGTCTAGGGCCAATGTTTTGATTTCTTTGGACTCTTAGTTTCTTTATCTGTAAAATGGGGATGATTCCTTCCTGTAGATACCAGACCCAGTGATCTCTTGAGCTAATTGTCTTAAAATTTTCAAAGGAGACAGATAAACAGTTTGGTAGATTATGGGGTCGTAGCTTTAGGACCACTTTAAATGAAGGCCATGAGGTCCAAACCTCTTGTTTTTCAGATGAAGAACTGAGGCCCACAAAGCCCCAGTGACTTGGCCAAGATTATAGAGCCAAGTTAGCAGAGCTGGGCTTCATATCTGGACCCCCTAAGTCTGAATCTGCCATTCTGACCCAAGGTTCTAGGATTTACCTTGCAGGTGGGGATGTGATAAGCTGGAAAAATCATAGAAGTTTCAGACTTAGACTCAGTGGCCTCTAAGGACCCTCTAACATTCTAACTTCACAGATAAACTGAAGGTTGAGTAACCTGTCCCAAGTCACAAGCTCTTGCTTAATTGAATCAGGATTGGAAATCAGGTCTTCCTAGTTTTGAGTCCAGGGCTTAATCTCTCTGGCTCTGTTTTCTAATCTATAAAATGAGGGGGTTGGACAAGATGACCTTTAGGTCCCTTCAGGCTCTCAACCTGTGATTTGTAAGTGATGGTTATTAGGGGGACATTCATTGGCACTCCAAGGCTTGACAGCTACCTTAAGCTCCCGATGATTGAAACTTCATTTCTCTAGTCTGTTGGGTTCTCCCTGCTTAGCAATCTCTGTAGAGTAGTAACAGGTCAACAGAAGTGGACTCTGGCCAGGAAGACAGTAAGTCTGCACTGTCTATTGGCTCCCTTGTCTTACTTGGTGTTGCCTTTCTCAGAAAAAAATGGAGCATTGAGGATGCCTCATGCCCCCTCAGTCAAATGTGTGCCATGACAGCTGGTTAGCCTACCATCTTTGGCAGGGTGGAATTTGTTATCCTGCCCTCTTTCCTTGGAATCTATACAGTGCAAGTGGAGGTGGGAGCACTGCTGTCCCTGAGGGCAGAAATGCAGCTGAGAACTTGTGATGGAATCGGCCATTATGCCTGGTACCTAGTAGGAGCTTTAAAAAAAATGGCTTGTTGACTCAATTTGTTACTGGACCCAGGAATAGAAACCAGGGGTTGGGGGGGGGGGGTGATCAAAGCAGATGTGGATGGAAGTTAGGCCTTGCAGATGCTAGAGACATTTAATGCAAGTTCTTGGTTAGCAAGGACTAAATTCTCTTTGTATCTGTTGGTTTAAGCAAAAATGCATCTTGGAGATCCTCAGGATTAAGGATACAGGATGTTGGGGGAACCTTGACATCTTGCCAGCAGCTGGCTTCAGGGTTTTTTTCCAGCAGTTGCAGGTTGTGGCCAGAGAGCAGGCTTGGATTTAACTGAAGCAGTGTGCTCTTGGGATCATGGATTTTGGCCTGGGAGGACCCTCAAGGTCAGCTAGTCCCCCTTCTCTCTCATTTTACAAATGAGGAAACTGAGGCTTCACGAAGTAGTTTCCCAGGGTCCTCTAGTAGTTAGTGTTACATAATTGGCCTTCTAGGTAAACTCCAGAGACCACAGGCAGAACCAGCTTAGTATTGGTTAGTACTAGAACCAGAGAATGTTGGCCCTGAAGAAACTGGAAAAAAGAGTAGGCTGGGGACCTAGGTGCCTACATTTGTAGACAGAAAGCTGGAAATGGATCTTTTCAGAGGGGGAAGATAGCATGGGATAGGCTCAAGTGGCTGTTAATCAGCATCTTTGAGAAATGCTGCTTTTCTGATGAACTCTCTTCCCCTCAAGTACATTGTAATGCTGTCTGGGATTGATTGAGTAGCCAATTCTACTGGATTTGTAGTTTACTAGACTATGAAGTCCAGAGATCTAGAGCTAGAAAGGGACCTTAGAGGTCATCTAGTCCAATTCACTCATTTTCCAGATGAGAAAACTAAGGCCTGGGCACTGGTGGCACAGTGGATAGAGTGCCAGGCTTGGAGTCAGGGAGACTCCTCTTCCTGACCCATAATCTCACCTCAGACACTTACTAGCTGTGTGACCCTGGGCAAGTCATTTGACCCTGTTTACCTCTGTTTCCTCATCTGTAAAATGAGGTGGAGAAGGAAATGGTAAACTTCTCCAGGATTTTTTCCAAGACCCTAAAGGGGGTCATGAGGAGTCTGACAACTAAAAAAACGACCCAACAACACACAGTTAGGAAGTAATCTAGGGCAGGGTAAATAACTTTATCTCCTGAGCCTTGGTTTCCCTGCCTATAAAGTAGGGGTAACGATAACTTGCACTTCTTACCCCATGAGATTGTTGTGAGGAAAGTACTTTTTAGTCCTTAAAGATGGAGCCATTCCACGGGCCATCAAACTTCTTGGAACATTAGGATGTAGGTTATTTCTCTAACACTAAAATATGGGCTGGTGGAATGGCACTGGTGGGGTTGGCCAGGTAGTCTTAGAAAGCAGCGTTGATGTACCCACTATGTGCCAGGCAGGAAGGTAGGGAGAGGAACGGGTAAAAAGTTCCTCCCCACAAGTCTCCAGTCTGATTGTCGAGACTACACACAGCTATGTGAAAACTAGACAAATGCAGGCTGAATGGGAGGTAATCACAGAGCAGGCAGTCATAGCTGAGGGTACAAGGAAAGGCCTCCTGCAGAATGTGAAAGAAGTTGGGGAAAGGTAAGGAGGGAGAGCATTCCAGGCATGGGACACAGAGAGAGAGCTCTGTGGGAAGGAGCTGCAAGGGTGTTGTGAGGAAGAAGACAAGGAAGAGGAGGTGAGGCTCAATGTCAGAGACTTTGTATTTCGTCTTGGCAGCCATAGGAGATCCCCAGATTTGACTAGGAGGCTGATGGAAGCTTTAGGAAAATCATTTTAGGATCACTGATTTAGGTGGAAAGGACGTTAGTTTATTTTTCAGTCATTTCAGTCATGTCTGACTCTCTGTGACCCCATTTGGGGATTGTTTTGGCAGAGATACTGGAGAGATTTGCCATTTCCTTCTTCAGCTCATCTTTATAGATAAAGGAAACTGAGGCAAATGGGGTTAAGGGACTTGCCCAGGGTCACACAGCTAGGAAGTGTCTGAGGCTTGATTTGAACTCAGGTTTTCCTGACTCCAGGACTGACACACTATCCACTGGACCACTTAGCTGCCCTGTTAGTTTGGGCAAGATAACATTGTAGAAAATTCATCTTTTCTTGGGGCCCCAGGAAGGGCTTCTCTCACCCCCTTGGTGTGGTGGTCAATGAATGGAGGAAATGTCTGGGAAGGAGTAAGGGAAGAGAGAAAGAGGAGAAACACATGGGAATGTCAGTTTGGAACATGGGTTGACCAGAATAAATCAGTCCCAGTCCTTCACTTGAGGGAGAGGGAGAGGGAGAGGGAGAGGGAGAGGGAGAATGAGAATGAGGATGAGGATGAGGGGAGAGTCCACAGCTTGGTTCTGAACTTGAACTTGGTATTGGGAGATAGCTGACTGAAATGCCTGCCATTTTCTTCTGTGGTGTCTGAAGAGATCCAAGGAGGGCAAAGCCCCTTTCACCTGAACATCACTCCAAGGACAGGAGAGAAGCAGGGCCTAAGCCGGATGCCCTCTGCCATATTGGATAGGAAACTGATGCTACCTTTCACATGCATTCCACTTTTCACTGCCATGGCCAGTTCAAAGGAATCATGCCCCAGCTCCCTGTCCCTGATCGATAGGGAAACAAAAGCTCTAATTGTTTCCAAATGGGATGGAGGAAAGCTTTTCTACACAGCTGGTTCCCAATTGGCACTTCATTAAAATAGAGACACAGAGTGAGAGAACCATCTTTTCTTTGTAAGAGATGATTTCTGTTCCATATTGTCACCTCCTGACTTGGCTGGTGATCCATGCCAGTCTCCTTCCCGCCAGGCAGTAGGTGTCCCTAAGGCAATGAAGCCTACCACACCAGATTCTCATCTCATTAAGAACTACACCCGGTTCCAATTGGCCTCTAATTGGTTTCGTTCCTGGCTCTGCTGCTCACTGATTGGGAAGTCCATTTTTTTTTTTTTTTTGGGAGGGGAGGATGGGAACCATCCAGTGCACCCATTCTAAACCACCCAATCTTTTTGGGTGCTTCTGAGAACGATGCAAGTAGATGTCTGATGGCCACTGGGGTCCATTGTGGCCTTGCAGGGAAAGGCAGCAGTAGGAAATGAAGTTTCAATAGGAAGGGGTGTGTGCATGGGGGTGGGGGGCAGGATTTGCTCACAGCAATCTCACATCAACCTATGACATCAGGCCTTTCCAGACTTCCTGTTTTGTTTGTAGGGTGGGTACTTGGGTCAGGAGGTGGGGGGGTGGGGGGGGGTTCTTAACTGAAGGATCAGTTCATATGACCATTAATTAGCATTTCTGAGAAATGCTGGGTTTTCTCTTCACTGCCTTCCCCCTCAAGGATATTGTGATGTTGCCTGGGACTGATTGAATCACTAATTCTACTGGACTTTAGCTTACTAGACTGTAAATTCCATGAAGGGAGATTTCAGTGTCTTATCCCAGGGGTTCTTAATCTGCTCTGAGAGATTTTAGGACCTCTTGGATGAGGGAAAAAAGTTAACTTTGTTTTCACTAGCCTGTAATCGACATTTAGCATTTCCTTCAATTATCTGAAAACATGACTACGAGATGGGGTCCACATAGACTTCCCCAGACTGCCAGAGAGGTCCTGGACACCTTGCCTGTGGACAGCCAGCATTATTTCTCGATTCCCACATTCTTCTTTCTGGTCATTGGGAGAAGGTGGTGGAGATCTATCTGTCTGTATCCATCCATTTATATGTATATTCATTCATTCATCTATATGTTTATTCTTTTATTTACATGGAGATTCATTTATCCATCCACCCATCCATCTATCCTGGATAGAAGAAAACTTCCTTTGTCTCTGGTTCTACCCAGTTGCACCCCAGATCCCTGGGTAGAACCAGAGTCTGGACGCTGGCAGGAGTAGACTTAAATAGTTTCACCCTCTCTTTTCTCCATAGCCACATTAGAAATCTTTCCAAATGTCTTTTCTATGCTTGTTGCTGTTACTGTGGGTCTATTTTAAAAAAAAAGTTTTGATATAAATATGGTTTTTCAAAAAATCATATAATCTTTGTTCCCTTGGAGTTAATGCTTTTCTCTGCTCCATCCAGAGCAGTGTGTGGAAGCTAGGGGACACAATGGATAGCATACTGAACTTGGAGTCCAGAAGATCCGAGTTCAAATCCTGCCTTAGACACTTACTAGCAATGACTTGCCTGCTTCAAACCTCCATTTCCTCATTTGTAAAATGAGCTAATAATAGCATGTTTCAGATGAGATAATGTTTGGAAAGGTTCTTTGTATACCTTGAAGTGTCATTTAAATGCCGGCTATTATTAGCCTAAGCCATACAGTACTAGGCTAGAGAGAACCTCACTGATAGTAATTACATTTCCTGGCATTTCTTTAGTTTTTTTCTTGTACCCTTATTTTAAAGATAGCATCTAATAGTAATAAATTATTAATTAATATATAATAAATCAACACATTAATAATATAATGATACTAAATATTTCTTGTCCACTCAAGTTGGAAGTGGGAAACATTTAAATGTGGGGTGGACCAAAAGGGACTACACAGTAGGTGCTCCCAAGGTGACGGGAGTCCCCTTTTGGAAGGAGGGGATCTGATGGGTGTAAGGGGCACCCTGGATCACGGATCTAGAACCAGAAGGGGTCTTAGGGGCCATCCATCCCTTTGAATGGAATCTTCTACAAGGCCAGATGGAAGGATAGAGAGATCCAGATCCAGATTTCTACCTATCCATCTATCTATACAGAGAGATAGATGGAATAAAAATACTTGTATTTTGTCATTGTACCTTCAAGCATCTGACATACTCCATTGTTCATGGTAGTAGCTGCTCAACTAATTTCTTGGCTTGAACTGAAATTGGTTCATCTTTGCTTATCCTGCAGATGAAGAAAGGAAGGAGCCCCAAGTAGTGATGGGCTGGGGGTGGGGTGGGGAGAGTGACTAACCCAATGTCCTGAAGTTATATAGCAGAGTCAGGAGCCAAGATCTTCTGCCTCCAGATCTAGGGCTCTGTCCCGGACCCCTCTTCTTACCCATTATTAAAAAGCTCTGTTTAACATGGGAAAACATGGATTCCAATCCTGGCCTCTGCCCCTAGCTTTGACCTTGGGACAAGGAGATTCTTGGTTAGTGAAGGGGGTGGACAGGATAACCTAAGGCAGGCTCCCTTCAGGCTCTGACATTTCACAGGGCAGTTCATCCCTTCCAGCATTGCTTAGAGATCAACCTTAGGCCACTGGAGTATTTATCCTGCTAGCTAGTGGATGAGTCTGTGGTGAGGGTGGCTGGGTATAAACTCTCTCCAGATGTCTTGTGTCGGGGGAGTTGGCTCAGTGGGACAATGATTCCCTCCAGGAACATGGTATGAGCCAAGTGCATGTAGACCATTGACCTAGCTGTCCCTCCTTTAGAAATGGTAACGGGATCTCTCTTGCAAGCCTGAACGCAGCCTACGAGCCTACACACGTTAGACTGTGACTGCCTCAATGGGGGTACACGAGGTCAGCCATGAAATGAACCTTGGGGCTTTCCCAAGTGCCTGAATTACATTAGAGCAAGCGTCAGAATACCACTCACATTCAAGGATGTGTGGTGCCTTCATGTTTCCAAACTGTTTCCTGTCAATTATTACATTTTGAGCATTACAGCAGCCTTCTGGGGTAGTAGGCACTACAGGTATGGTCACCTCCATTTTACAGACGAGGAAACTGAGAGCCCAGAGAAATTAAGGAACACCTGTGGGGATTTACATCTAGTAACTGGCAGAGACAGGATTCCAACCCAGGCCTTCCTGACTCCTAGTCTGATACTCTGTCTACAAGACCACAGTCATTTAAAATCACTATGTCTTAGAGGCATGTGAGGCCTTAGGCTCATGGCTCCAGATCTCAAAGTTCCTTGGTCAAATTACTTAACTCTTCTGGGCCTCCGTTTCCTTAACTATAAAGTGAGGGGTTTGAATTAAATTTGGCGTTCATTACCTTGTGTGGGTATGTTAATGGGCCCTTTGCCACTCTGAAGAAGCCTCTCCTTGGAATGTATTTTAAACGCTTAAAAAGAAAATACATAGGATTACAAAGGAAGCCAGTTGTATTGAAGCAAAATTATCAAAATTGGGAAAAAATATTCACTGACCCCTCAATTAAGAACTCTTGGATTTGATGGTCATTACTCTCCCTTTCACTCCCAATTCCTGACTGTGGAGGGTCCTCAGAATCTTTTGTGTTCAAGTAAAGGGCTTCCCATCCTCATCTGTCTCTTACTCTTGCCCCAGGGGAGCAGAGCCTTGGGTCAGTGCCTGGGAATGTGGCAGGTACAAAAACCAGGGAAAGGGGAGCAGCACCACCCTCAGTTCCATGGCCTTGGCTGGATTCAGGAAAGTTAAAAGAAGAAACATTGGGGGGGAAAGATAGATATATAATTAGATATTATATTATGTAATTTAATTATATTTAATATTAATCAAAATATGATATATCTGCTATTGTATATATATTTAATATCTATTAAGAGAAAAATTATATAATTTTAATATTTAATACAAATATATGCATATATTAAATGTTATATTATATACTGTCTATATTTAGTAGTTTATATATATGTGTATATATATATTACAAGATACTTCATGGGTCAAAGTTACTAATATATCACTTCTGGCCTCCTTGGTAGCCACACTAAATAAATTCCTTCTCCGCTGGCCATGCTGTTGAGTCTAAAATACAAGGAAGACCTTTTGGCCCTTCCCCAATATATGTTTTAAGAACAGATATTCTGTGACAGGAGCATGAGAGTTTGGAGAAGAGGCCTCTTCTGGATAGCATGGAACAGGTTTTGGTTATCATAGCCCTTGTTAGCATGCTGGCTTCCATCATTAAAAAAAATAAAATCAAAATGACACAAGGCCTGCAAGACGTTGCCAGCCGCCTTGGCCCCACCAAAAGACCCAGGACCTGAAACTCCCAAGTTCTGAGAAACTCTTGTCCCCACGGTGTGTTTTTCTGGGCAGGGCTTCAAAGGGACTGTGGTTTAAAAATATGCGGCTATTTCAGTGACCACTTGTGTGGGATAAAATTTCTCAGGCCCGTAATGAGAGCCCAGGGAGGGATAGGGGTGGGGAGCAGGGTGGGGAATGGTTAGAGTACCACCCCCCCCCCCTTGACGCTAGATCGTTGTTGATGAAATGGGAGCTTTGGAAAGTAAACATGTACCTCCTGAGTCTGATTGAACCAGAGTGTGGGTCAGCAGCTTTCTAGAGATTTGGGGAACTTTGAGGGGGATTAAGGTAAAAGCTAGCAGTGGAAAGAATCCTGGAGAAAGGAAGGAAATGTTAATTTATTAAGTACCTACCATATGCCCAGCACTGTGCCAAATGCTTTTTAAAAATAAGTGTGTCTCTTTTGATTCTGACGACTTTTGAGAAAGCACTCTGATTTTCAGCATTTTGCAGTTGGAGAAACTGAGGCAAACAGGGGCAAAGAGACTAACCCAGGATCGTGTAGCTAGTGAGCATCTCAGGTCTTTCTGGGCCCAGGCTGGGCATTCCGGTCATCGCCTCTTCGGCTGCACTGGCTCTGAGGTCAGACCTGGGCTTTACTGCCCGGGGGGCGGTAGAGGGAAGCTCGCTTTTCCATTGTCAGCCTCCGTTTCCTTTTCTGTAAAACGAGTGACCTGTTTTGATGACCTTTGAGGTCCCTCTCAGCTCCTATGAGAGAGCAAAAACAGAGCTACACTGAGACACAGAGAATCTGGGTTCAAAGCCTCCCTGAGTATCCTCGAGGGCATTTGCCTCCTCTACGATGAGGGGAGTTGGACTCTGGGATCCCTCTGAGCCCACCGGGGGAATGTAAGCTCCCTGAGGGTAGGAACTTGTGTCAGCCACAGTGTAGACCTGTGTTTAGATGCTGCCTCAGCCCCTCAGTGGGTGACCCTGATGTAAGTCACTTATTTATATGAATAAGTAATTTAAGTAAATGTTGTATATAAATTGATATAAAATCATGTATTTCAAACTAAATTAGTCCTTACCTCACTGCATAGATAGGAGGATCAGGAGAGAGAATGGATGTGCTCTGCAATCCTTAATGCCCCATGATAGCCCCATTTCTTATTTCACAGTACTAAATGAGATCATAGCCCTGCAGACCACATCTGGAGCCTCAGGGCTCCGTTCTGGGCGCCACATTTTAGGAGGGACGTTGACAAGTTGGAACACCGCCAGAGGAGGAAAGCTGGGATGCTAAGGACAGTCTGAAACCGCGCCACATAGGCATGGATGTTCTAGGAACTGAGGGTGTTGTAGCCTGGAGGAGATCATTTAATTCAATTCAGCAGTACCTGAGTGCATTTCATACGTCTTTGCATCCCTCATTTCCTGAACAGCCTCAGCGCGGGCCCCACCTTCTCCTTGAAGCTATTCCTGATTTGTTGTGTGTGCTCACTACTAGCTTCCCCGCGCCCCGAGTGACATGACACAGCATGGTATGGTACAAACAGAACTACCCCGAGACACAGAGAACCTGACTTCAAATCCCAAGTCTCCTCAAGAATATTTCCCTTGTCTGGCACTCTAAAATGAGGGGAGCGATCGGCCGCTGAGGTCCCTTTGAGTCCTGGTTATTTTTCTTGGTATAAGTTGGTTCTCCCATATGTTGAAAGCATATATCTATCACTGTTACTTATGAACTTAATAAAATGCTTGCTGATTGATGTTGGAGGAGAAAGACTTGAATAAGAAAATGCCTGAAATTTGCACAAGTTTGCAAAAGGAACTTATCTTAATTTGAACCTCCTCCTTCTAGCTTTCCCTCTGTAACAGGAAGAAGAAAAAGAAACCCAGGCTTGGAAATGTCCTGTCCCTGTAGATGGTCAGTTTCTAGAGCCTAGATCCTTAGGAATCTTCAGAGACACTCCAAGGAGCCCACCAGTGGGGAGTGACTGTTTATTAGATTTTTAAAAATTATTTATTTTTAAGTTAAGGTGACAGGTGAGACCAATCATCTCCTGGAGAGAGAGAGAGAGAGAGAGAGAGAGAGAGAGAGAGAGAGAGAGAGAGAGAGTGTGTGAGTGTGAGTGTGAGTGTGAGTGTGAGTGTGAGTGTGTGAGTGTGTGTGTGTGTGTGTGTGTGTGTGTGTGTGTGTGTGTGTGTGTGAAACACTGAGGCTGTCCTCCCTGGCCTGTTTTCCATAGGCTCAGAGATCTTGAGCTGTAAGCCCATTTTATGGGTGAGAAAACTAAGGCACAGGCAGGTTGGGACTTGCCCAGGGTGGCACAGTCTTATTATTAGTAAGCCTTCCTTAGCACAAAGTTAGAGAACAACCCATACCAGTGGAAGGAGGGAAAGAGAGAAAAAGTAATTTGAGCAGGAAGAAGAGTTACAAGCTTAAAGTCCAGTTAGGTTTTCCAACATGACATCCAAGCTTAGCAGGAAGACTCTTCACTCTCGTCAGTTTGACAAAGCACCCCACCTTCCCTTTATTATTTGTGGGTTTCAAAGCTGAGACCCAGCATTTAATATGCACTTAGCATAAAAGATAAGCCTGGAAATTCAAAGCCCTTGCTGACGAACTCTTTCCGTTAAGTCAAAATATTAATCTTGGTTTTATTTAAGCAGGTTTTTTTGGGCACAGAAGAGAACTCAGGAAACTAAAAATAAACCCAAACACACAAAAAAGAAAAAAAATCTGGAGAGATGTTAAGTCATTTTAGCCTGAGTTTCCATCTCTACAAAAGCTATTAAAAATTAGACAGCTAAGAAACCTCTGTGGCACTCTTGGTTTTCTGAGGGCTTACAGGTCAACTGACTGAAAATGCCTATCTGATAGAAGCATGCCCAGATCCTGGGGAGGGTGGAAGGGATGGTTGGCAAGAGGATTTCCTTATCTCCTAAGTCCACCAACTGATCATAAAGGTAGCAATCATGGGCCTTGATATTTAAGAAAAAACCCTTAAGAAAGAGAGGCTAGCTGGCGCAGTGAATAGAACACTGGCTCTGAAGTCAGGAGGACCTGAGTTCAAATCTAGCCTCAGACACTTAACACACACACACACACACACACGCACACACACACGCCATGTGAGCTTGGGTAAGTCACTTAACCCCAACTGCCCTCAAAAAAAAAAGAGGAGAGGAAATGAGAACACTGGATCTTTAGTATTTTTGGTGAGTGATACCTTCAGCTTTTTCCAAAGAAGCAAAAATGAAATTTCCTTTCCAATCTCCTTCCTTTTTAAAGATCCTCTTCTAATTTTTAAATAAATGTTTGTTTAAATAAAATTTTGTTAAATAAACATTTTAAAATAAATTGTGTGTTTTTTTTTACATCAGTGTTACTCTTTTCCCAGAGAGTTATCCCATATGATACATAATATTTTTCTTAAATTTCTAAAATACATTTTCCCCGGTTTCATGTAACAACAAATTTTAACATTTGCTGTTATGTTTTCATTTCCATATTCTATCCTTTCTCTCCCCCATTTCTGAAACAGTAAGCAATCTGACACAGGTTATATAACACATAATATTTTTAAAAGACGAAGGGGAAAAATTAGCAAAACTGACCAAAACATTGAAAAAAAAGTCTTAAAAACATGTGCAATGTGGACCTCCCACCTTTGCAAAGGGGTTGGTTGGGGCTGCCATTGCTATTTGATTTTTAAACAATGTGAGATGAAGTTTGAGTTCCTAAGTTGCATTCCCTGATGAGTATTATGTGACTATATAGCAAAACCTGACCTATTACTATAATTCTAGTCTTTTTATAGGTAGACATAAAGGCACCTTGTAAGCCCTCTAGATCAACAACTGCCCGCCCCGCCAGCAAAATCCCCAGCAAATTATAATCTGGTCTTTTGCTCAGAGGATTCCTGGGCAGGTTCAAAACTCAGTTTCGTTACTTACTGTGTGACCATAGCAAGTCATTTCAACATCTCTGGACACCCGTTTCCTCATCTACAAATGAAGGCATTGGTTTAAGATGATCTCTATCTCTAAATTTGAAATCCTGTGACCCTAAGAAGGATATTTATAAATCCCAAGGTCGCTCATTGCATTGCTGGACAGCTCATTGTTGGGAAGAGATCCTACCTAGTTGGAATCTGACTCTTCCTTATTCTTCAAGAAGGCTGAGGCTCTTTTTTATGCCACATTTCAAATATTTGAAGGCTGCAGTTCTGCCTATCCGGAGCCCTTCCTAAGAGGGGGTAACTCCTCAAAGGCTGTAACTTCTCATTCTTGCCTTTCTCTTTGGGGTGCTTGATTTCATTCAGTGCCTGCTGTGCTAAGAAACAATGCCTTCCCTCAAACTTCCAGGAGAGACAACATGCATGTATAAATAGATTAAAAAAGAATAATAAATATGTGTTTATTTCATGATGGTGGTGGGGGTTGGGGGGTTAGTTTCACAAAGAAAGTCGTGTTTAAGGTCTATCCTGAAGAATTCCAGAGAGATTAAGATACAGAAATGAAGGTGCAGGACATCCCAGGCAGGGGTGTGGTAGTCTGGGGAAAGGCTGAATTAGAGAAGTAAGAAGGCAAGATTACTAATTCATAAGGTGGACAGCCGAGAGTCAGATGTACTGTCCATCCCTATGCGAGCAGATAAAAGCTGGAGTCTTTTAGGTAGGTGCATTTTAATGGAAACACAGACTCAAACCCTGTCCTCGTGTAGGGACAATGCTTTTTGGGGGGTTGGAGTAGGTGGCCTTTTGGCCCCATGGACTGCTAGAGAAACGGGGATTCAATTATAAACCCTAGTAAAAGAGGTCTGGATTCAATTGACAGATGGGGGAGTGGGGAGATGCAGCCACTCATTGGGTGTCTGACTCCCCTCTGAATATGCTAATTCATAGCATGTGGAAAACCTCTGGAAACAGGCTAATAGGCACATTGGCAGTGGGGCTATGTTTGCCACCAGAATTCCATTTCTGTTCAAAGCCTGGGCTGCCTGCAGTCCACATGGAGGTTCAAAGTCAATAAAGTAATGATTTTATAGAGGAAGAGAGTGCCAAAGCAACGCCCTCCCCACCTCCCTTCCCCCCTTCTGCTGAGACTGAGAACCAGAAGAGAGAGCTGGGCTTGGAGTCAGGACCCCCTGGGGTTCAGATCCCAGCTCTTCCCCTGGGTGGCTATGGGATCTTGATCAAGTTCCAGATCTACCAGAGAATAGATCTGCCAGCCCCAGTTTCCTTATTTGCTAATTTGAGAGCTTTGGGCTAAGATAACTTCAAAATTCATATTATCTTCATTTGATAGATTTCAAAAAGTATTAGGTATGGACTCTGTGCCAGGCACTGTGTTAGGGGCCTGTGGATATAAAGACAAAAGAAAATTCTCCCTGCCCTCGAGAAGGTTACTTTCTGTTGGGGAGGAAACAACCTGTGGTAACTAGGTGGCTAGACTCCTGAGTTTGAATCCTGCCTCAGATACTTACTAACTGTGTGACCTTGGTGAAGTCATTTCACCTTTGTGGAGTCAAGACAAAATGAAGCCCCAGAGTGATAGTAGAAAAGTGATGGATAAAAGGCAAGATTTGAACTCTGGTCCTAGGACTCCAAATTCTACATTCACCCCAATATGCCAAAATGCCTCTCAGTTCCCTCATCTGGAAAATGGGGATAATAGAAGCACCTACCTCCAAATGAGATATTTGTAAGGAGTTTCACCAACCTTAAAAGCACTATATAAATGCTAGCTGTTTCTGTTTTTTATTATTATTAGGTAGGGTCAGAGCTGGACCTGGGATTTCATTGCCATAAGGAACTCCTAAACAAGAGTCAATTTCTTCACTGGTAAAGTGAGAGGGTTTGACCAGGGTCATGATTTTGTGATGAGGAAACTCATGATGCACAGAAAAGTTATGTGACACATCTAAGGTCACACAAGTAATTAGTGGACAGGTCAAGAAACTGAGGTCTTATCCTAATCTGATCTAGTGTTATTTCTAATTATGCCCAAAGTTCCTCTCAGGACTGTCTAACTATTCTAGGAAAAACAAACACAAAACCTCAGTTCAGCTGTGGCTGTTAGAGCTGGACTCCATCCATCAGCTCAAGTTGGGTCAGAGTTCAAGGCTACCTGCTCAGAGTTGTGCAGCTGTCCAGATGATGGGAGGATTTGTTTTTGGAGAAATGTTATTTCCCTTCTCCATAAAGAAGTGGTCTTAATACCTTCCATTTCTATAGCTATTTGAGAGGTGGGAGTGGGGTGAGTGGGTTCAAATCTTGTCTTGGAAACATAGAGAGTTGGCACAACAGCTGAGGGTCCGATGTACTGTCCATCCCTATGTGAGCTGGAGTCTTTTAGGCGGGTGCATTTTAACGGAGATAGCAGGGGGGCTGTTTCTCCTGACTTGAAAGGCAGTGAACACTGTTTTGGGAAGGGCTTTGTTTGTGAACCCTGCTGGGAGGGGAGCAAATGAAGAAAAATTAGGGGTATATCCTTGTTCCTGTTCTTGGCCAAGGCTTTTGCTGATTTGTGGGTCTGTATGATCTCATTTTTCTTTGGGATCAGGATGTTTTGTTACACCTCCTCCCCCTTCACCCAGTACAGTGAGTAGCATTTACTGGGACATTGGGGATCATAGGTTTTTGAGCTAGACTGAACCTTGGGAGTTCTGGTCTAGTCCCCTCTTTTTACAGAGGGGGAAACTGAGTCTGTAAGAGCTTTTTTTGGGAGGTAAAGGTTATGACCTTTGTATTGTAGGATATGCTGTTCTCATCCCTCATTTTATAGATAAGGAAACTGAGTCTTAGGTCATAAGATCGGAGGATCCAAAAGGCATCCAGTCCAATTTCTTTATTTTAGAAATGAGAAGACCCAATCCCAGATAGGACATAGGAATCACAGGTCCAGGGCTGGAAGGAAACTCAGAAGATATCTAGTCCAGATACTTTGTAGATTAGGAAAGTGAGGCCCAGGGAGGTTAAAACCCTTGCCTAAGGTCATGTCAGGGGCTAAGCGTCCAAGGCAGGATTGGAATTCAGGGCCCCTGACTTTCTCCCATCTTAAGATGTGTGAAGGTGAGGGGTTCTGGTGGTGGTAATGGCTGTCCCTGTAGCTGAAATGAAGAAATAATCTATTGTGAAAGCCTGGCAGATAGGGAAGGAAAGGCTGAAGGCAGCCCTCTCTGTTGCCACCTGCCTTTGGCTTCCCTGTTCTTCCAGATGCCCGAGAGATGAGTCCTTGTGGACACTGAGAATGTGGAGGCCCTGCCAACAGCCACTAATCCACGTGGGTGGATTTGGACTCACTGGGGTCTTGGGTGGAGGTTTGGCCAGCTCTGTGTTCAGCACAGCTTTGGAAGTATCCACTTGCCCAAGCAGAGAATTGTGCATGAGTCGACCCTGCTAATGCCGACTCCTCCTTTCTCCCCTCGGGGCCACTGAGGTCTTGTCCTCATTAGCTAAGTATGTGTGGAGGATTAGAAGTTTGGTTTGCATCTAGGTTACTCTTTATACTTTACAAAATCCTTCTTAAACCTAACTCACAGGATATGCAGAATATAAAGCATTTCAATTTTACAAGAAACTAGGGAAACATAGGCAGGTGATGTCTCCAAGTCTCCAAGCTGTCTAGGCACTTAAATCAAAGCCTTGAGCGTTGGGAGAGGCCTCTGAAGCCATTAGCCTGGCCTCTTTATTTTACATGTGGGGAAACTGAGGCTCAGGGAGCTTATAGGGTCATTGATCTGAAATTGGAAAAAACTTTAAAGGCCACATGGTTCAACCTTTCATCTGACAGATCAAAAACTGAGGTTTAATCTTGTCCAGTGTCACGTAGGGAGCAGGATTTGGACCCAGATCTCAAGCCCCTAAATCCAGCGCCCATTATAAAGCGAGTCCCACAGTACTTCCTTACTGCAAGCCACTTTGTAAGCCTTAAAATGCTACATAAACACAGGGGCCCAGTGAATGGGAAGCCTGAGTGTCAGTCTGGATGTGATATGACAGGTAACAGGAAACCCCTTGAGGGTGCTGAGTAGGAGATGACATGACAGCTCTATTTGGGGGAATATTTATTCTGGGAATAAAGGACAGCGCCCGGGCTGCAGCAGGGGAAGGAGCAGAGGCAGGGAGGAACCGGACTAGAAGGGTGGGGGGGGGTGGGGTGGAGAAAAGAGGTTAAAAATGACATTAAAATTGGAAAGAAGCAAGAGGAATAGCATAATGGAGAGTCAGTGGGATATCATGGAATTGGGTCAGAATTTAAGGCCCACCTCTGATGCTATCAACTGTGACCCAGGCTTCTAACTTCCCTGGGACTCTATTCTCCACCTAGTAAATGGGGTTGTCCTTATTTCCTAGAGTATGTAAGATCATAGAGTTAGCTGGAAGGGACCTTAGAGGCCAGTTATGGAGTCCAGTCCTTCCTTTTCACAAACAAAGAATCTGAGGCACAAAGAGGTTAAATAATTTGACTAAGACCACAGAGCTAGTGGCTAAAGTGATATTTGAACTTAGGTCTCCTGGATGCTAACCCATAATACTGTGTTGCCTTTCAATTTCAAGAATAGCTATTTTGTTTACTTTAAAGCACTATAAATATTTTATTAGGATCCCCTGGGGGGGGGGGAGTGGAAGAACTACTGGCTTTTGGAGTCAGGTCCCCTGGGTTCAAATCCTGACTCAAAATCACACCCCTTCCCTGGACCTCAGTTTCCTCCTCTGTGAAATGAGGGGATTGGACTCACTGGTCACATGGATCTAGCTCTAGACCCATGATCCCATGAAAGTTTTCGTTGTGCTACAGCTCGGATACCAGGGAGGTTGAAAAGAAGAATGAGGGGTTAGTGGGGCTGAGATCCAGTTTTTTTTAAACAGTAGAGAGAGCCACAGGGGTATGTGACTGCCTGGGGAGAAGAGCCGAGGTGCTGAGTTATGACTTATTTGTGGAATAAATTTGGACAGCGCCAGTTTTCCCTTTCTCTTCTCTCCCTTCAGAGTCTTTGCTCATGTAAACAAAATCATCTTTCCAGTTGGCTCCCGAAATACAAATGGATTTCCAGAGAAACTTGGAGCTGGAGACCTCACCCTGAGACACACGCTAGTGGGGTGTGGAGCTGATTTCTCTGTCATTGGAAGCCTCTAGTAAATCTCCTTTCCCGTCTTTTTCTCTTATTCTCCAGTGATCCGTGCCAAAGTGGTTGGGAAGAAGCTGGTGAAGGAGGGACCCTTTGGGACGCTCATATACACCATCAAGCAGATGAAGGTGAGTGAGGTTGGCCCTCTGAGAGGGGTCTGCCCTTCCTTAAACCCTTCCTTGCTTATACTTGGTCTCCAAGCATGTACAACCCTAATACGCCATCCTTCTGGGGATGTAAAGATAACGTCGGGGTGGGAGGGTGACGGTGCCACCCTCTCCTTAAGGCTGAGTATCTCTCAAGCCAGAGAAGGGTAGCGTCATGGAAAGAATATTCAGTTGGGCATCCATAGATTTGGCTCAGCTACTGCTGAACTGTGTGATCACAGATAGCCTGGTGCTTTAGAGGGGGAGGGACTTGGGAGTCAGAAGAACTGAGTTAGAATCCTACTTCGGACTATGTGTAGCACATGGGAACTAAACCCATATCTATAGATTGACACTCACCTTATGTCTTAGATCTTTAGGTAGCTGTCTATGGCCCAAAGTCAGAGAAGGTACCAGACCTGCATTGCTGGAGGGAGTTTCTTTATCTGAGGGTTCCCCATGCCAGTGAAATCACTGGTCCAGATCCTTTCTTGTGCATTCTATGTACTTAGCACATAGTAAAGCTTACTTGTATTTTACTCTTAAAATTGTTTATTTTTTTACATTCATGAAGTTTTTTTGAATTCAAATTCTCTCCCTCCCAACCTTTGAGAAGGCAAACAATATATGAGTCATACATGCAAAATCATGTAAAATAGATTTCCATGTCAGGCATGTTGTACAAAACAAAGACAGAAAGGGAGAGAATTTGACTTTACACACATTCAGAGAGTGTCCCTTCTCTCTCTGGAGGTGGCTAACGCTTTTTTCATCATGACTCCTTTAAAAATGTCTTGGATCCCTGTCTTGATCAGAGTAGCTAAGGGAAGACTTACTTTTAAATATTTTTTCACTGATTTATTCATTCTAAGAGATGGTCTGTGTCTTAATTCTCTTTGTAGCATAGACTTTTATGTGCTATGTATGAATTTATGTATGAATTACTGCATGTAAAGGACTTTGTAAACCTCAAAGTCCTATATAAATGCTAGCTGTTATTAATACTGTTATATAGATACATACATGCATATATGTGTGTATAGACATACACACATACACATACACACATACTGTTTTTTTTGCTCTGGACCTCACATTTCATAATTGTAGGGAGCTCTCAGCATAAAATTCCCCTCTGCCTTTTTGAATCAGCAACTTTTCTGTAGCTTGTAGTCATAAACAGTTGTCTGGGTACACTGAGAGGTCGGGTAACTTTGTGGTCACATAACCAGTAATGAATCAGAGGTAGGACTTGAACACAGGGCTTCTTGACCCCAAGGCAGGCCCTCCATCTACCCTACAACTTTGGCCTTTCTTCACACCCACATAGAGGAGGTTTACAAGTGGCTGGTGAATGAATAAATGAAAAAAAGAGCTGGCCTTGGAGCTGGCTAAATCTTGAAGGATTTGAATTTGGGGGTTGGGGTGGACAAGTCATTCTCAGGACTCCTTTCTCTCTGTTGGGTCTTTGTGAATGCCCTGGTGTCCTAAGGGGCTGGACAGGGACACCTCTGGAATGAATTCCTCTCCCATGTTCAGATTTCATGTAACCTGCTTCTTCAAATCTAATTTTTTGAATTTCTGGACATACCCATTGACCTCTTGTTATGTAATGTTAAAAATTTGCCCTGGCTTGCTTCCCTTGGCCCAGGCAGCCTGGTCTTGAGACTAGTTTATATCTTTGTAGAAGGCGGCAGTGATGAGGGAGTGCCGGTGGGGGGGCTAGCATGGGGCAGCTGGGAAACAACAAGCCGAGGGAGCCGAGCCCCACCTCTCCCCTTTTAAAGGCCTTGGCAGTGGTCATAGCAAATCTGAAACGGATTAGACAAAGCAGAGGGTCAGAAAGCGCCTGCTCCATAACAATCTCCCATTTTATGAGGTGCTTCTGAGCCAGCAGCAGAGCTCTTGGGGAGGGGAGGAGCTGGGCCAAGAGTGGTCACAAGGCCTTCCAAGGGATATGGCACACCCTTCCCTGCTTTGTGGACCTTAGAAATGGGGGACTCTGCACTGGGGGAGAGACTTAGGCTGGAAATGGAGGTGGGTTAGTCCTTGAGTGAATCTGCCCAATAACAGAAACAGTCCACCAAAAGTCTCATGCTTTGGGTCAATCTTTCCGGAAAGCCTCAGGTCAGAGATTCCTGCTGGGAGTACCCTTATAGAGCCTAGCACAGTGACTGGCACACAGTTGGTGCTTAATAAATACTTGTGGCTGAATACACCTGCATCACACTGGGAAAACTGACAAAAAAGAGAAAAGGACAAATGCTGGGGGAGCCATGGGAAACTAGGCACTTTAACATACAGTTGGTGGAGCTGTGAATGGGTCTGGCTGGTCTAGAGAACAGTTTGGAATTGTGCCGAGATGTGTGAAGGGAATGCTCCCACCCTCTCAACTGGAGCTGGGGCTCTTCATCTATTTTCATGGACCCCTTTGGTTAGTGAGTCGAGGTCTCTGGACCCATTCTCAGAGTGGTATTCTTAAATGCACTAAACAAAATACATAGGATTACAAAGGAAACCGATTCTCTTAAAATACATTTAGCAGGGCAGCTAGGTGGCACAGTGGATAGAGCACCAGCCCTGGAGTCAGGAGGACCTAATTCAAATGTGACCTCAGACTTTCTATCTGTGTGCCCCCGGGCAAGTCACTTAACCTTGATTGCCTCTCCCTAACAACAACAACAACAACAAATAGCAAAAATAATTTTAAAGAAATTTCACAGGGGGTGGCTAGGTGGCGCAGTGAATAGAGGACTGGCCCTGGAGTCAGGAGGACCTGAGTTCAAATCCGGCCTCAGACACTTAACACAAAAACTAGCCATGTGACCTTGGGCGTGTCATTTGACCCCAAGTGCCCTTCTTTCTCCCTAAAAAACAAAGCAAAAAATAAAAGAAAGTTCAGGCTTCAGGTCAAGAACCCCTGGATAGAGTATTGGATTTCCATCCCATGTCAACTACTTTGGAGTTTTGTGACCTTGGTCAAGTTACTTTGTTTTTTGGCCTCCGTTTCCTTGTGATAAGGTTCATATGAGATAATGTAAGTGGTGGAGCCTGGCCCTAGGATTTCATAGGCATAGAGAACTCCCAGAAGAGGAAAACACCTTTTACCAATACAGAAAGGCACCTGTTCTGCATCTTATAGTATTGGAGAGTTGCTTAGACAAGTGACTTGTCGGGGGTCCTACATTAGTACACGTTTAGAGCAGGATTTGAATCCAGGTCTTTGGGGTCTTAGTTTTAAGACTCTGTTGTCCTATGATTCCTCTTAATGTGTATGAGATACTTTGTAACTATTACAATGCTACATAAGGGTCAACTGTTATTCTTCAGTCTATGCTTGTGAGTTTCTCAGTTTAAGGTCCTCCCCAAGTGGGAACCCCCTTCCATTAATAGAAATCTGTTCATCGTCTGCAAACTTTGAGCCTTGGTCCAGACAGCAGCCTGTGTCTGAGGTGGGGCTTTAGCTTGGGCATTCTCCCCTCTAAGGCTGCTCTTCTCCCATTATTGCCATGTACTGGGGTATTTTATCCCTTCTAGCCCGCTCTCAGTGGCTTCTCCTAACAAGGTTTTCACTGACCTCAAATTAGAGGAGGCACACAGCTCAATTTGGAATCAACAGAGAAAGGAAGTCTGTCTTCCTCTTCCCCATCCTGTTTCCATCTGCTCTTCTCCTGAGTTACTTCACCATCATTTAAAGAGCATGAGATAATTTGGTATTTGCTGACCTAGAATCCTCCAGTGCCTGAGTTAACTGTGGGTAAGCCTGTTCCCCCTACCCCCATCTGGAAAATGAGTGGGTAGGCTTAGGTGACCTCTGAGGTGTCTTCCAGCCCTAAATCTAAGCCCTGAGTTTGAATCTTGCTTCTGCCCCTCAGTCTTATAACTTGGATGGCCTCTCTGACCCTCAGTTTCCCAACTTGTAAAATGAAGGGATTCAGTGACCCCTAAGGTCCCTTCTAGTATTAAAAGGGAATGAACAGAGTTTGTCTCTGGCCCATTCACCAGCCACTTAGCACTTCCTCTGTGACATCTTGCCAAGGGTGTATCAGAAAAAAATATTGTAAGGGAGAGGAGAGACAAGTCCCACGTGTGTGTTGGCAGGAGCTTGGGGCCTGTCTGCAATTGCTTTGTTCTGTTGGATTAGTGAGTCTGCCCCAGAGTCAGCCAGGGTGATGGAGGGCTCCCTCCCAGCAGGATTAAAGGAAGTCTGAATGCAGGAGAGAATGCCCATGCTTTCTGTTTCTGACAAGAGGGTGGTCTTGACGCCTTCCTGAGTGGAAATAGAGACAGTTTCTCCATGAACTGGATCTTCCAGTCCTGCTCCTTCCTTCCAGCCTCGTTCCGAAGTCAGGGGACTAGGGCTTTTAGTCTACCTCCAGTATTTAACCTGGGCATGGCCCTGGAGCAGTGACACCTTCCCTGGGCCCCTCATTGCCTTATTTGTAAAATCGTCATGTTGAACACATGGTTCTGAGTCTCATCTAGTTCCAGATCTCTGACCCTAAGTCATTTAGCCTCCCCTGGTCTCTGTTACTACATCTATAAAACTGGCTTAGGTTTAGATGATTTGGGAGGTGGCACTCTAAATCAATGGTCATAAAATGTCTGTCATCAGACAGTCTTCCTGGAAAGGGCAAATGATATCTAAGTGGAAGAGTCAGGAATTTGGGGGAAATAAGGTTAGCCCTAAAACCCAACCTGGAGAGTAGCTGTGTCTAAATCATGAAGGTTCATGGGGCAGGTGAGAGTGATGGCTGACAGGAGGTGTAGCCCTAATCTGTCCAAGCCTTTATCTCTCTCAGCAAGACCGTGAGAAAGTGGTCCCCTTTGCCGGGAGCTGTTGTTCTTGTTCTCTGGAAAAGTCTCTCAGGCCTTTGGTTGTGGGAGGGACTGCACGTGTGAGACAATGTGTCCAGCCTGGACTGTGGGGCTGTCCCAAGGAGCGGGACACTGACTCATGCATTTCACCCTGACCTTGGGCAGGAAGGCCCCCTGGGCTAATCTGTTTGGCTCTAGCTGTGCCTGCTTCCTTCCTTCTCGCTTCTAGCAAATACATAACTGGGGGCGGGGGAGAAAGGGAAGTCTCTTTGGAAGCTTGGGCTCATGGCCTTCCTCCCAACTGTCAGGGATTTACCCCACCCTGGAACTTACATATACCTGTACTGGCTCCATCACTCATTGGATGCATTTTGGGTCCAGCCTTGGTCTGTCCCTTTATCTCTCAACCTCAAGTGCCTAATCTAAAAAATGGTGCCAGTAAATGACTTGTGCTCCCTACCTCTCAGGACCCTTGCAGAGAGGGGCTCTGAAGACATAATGCCTTGGAGGGTAAGGTCTGTGTCTCCTACTTCTCATAAAATGTAACCTCCTTGAAGGCAGGGGCTGATTGACTTTTGGTCTTGTAGCCCTACCACCTACCTTGTGCCTGGAGCACAGAGTAGGTGCTTAATAAATGCATATGGCTTGATTTTTCTTCCCAGCACAATTCTCTGCATATCTCCCTCTCTTCTCTATGTAGAGATTTCATATAGATGCATAACATACTTATAAGTAAGGACCTCAAAAGCCACCCCTCGAATCCTTGCTGATTCTTTCAAGGGGACTGCCATTCCTCCTAGTCACTTAGGGTCTCAGTTACCCCACATACCCACAAATCATCACCCTTTTCCCCACTCACAGAGCCAACACCTGGGTTACAACTTCATCTTCTTTCACCAGGACCATTGCAATTGTCTCCTCACTCTCCTTCCTGCCTCCAGCCTCTTCCCCTCTCTAATGTTCGGGGGAACATTTACTTTACAGAACCTTAGGGTTCATAAAGCACTTTCCTCAAGCAGTGCTATTATTGTCATCCCCATTTACAGACGAAGAAACTGAGACTCAAAAAATTTAGCTGAGGGGGCAGCTAGGTGGCCCTGGAGTCAGGAGGACCTGAGTTCAGATCCGGCCTCAGATACTTAACACACAAAAAAACTAGCCATGTGACCTTGGGCAAGTCACTTAACCCCAATTGCCCTACCTCCCCCCATCCAAAAAGAAAAAATAATCAGCTGAGTTCAACAGGTGCACATTTTATTGCTAGCCAATTTTAAATTGTGAAGGCTCTATAAGCTCCTTGAGGGCAGCATCTGGTACACAACACTTAAATCCTTTTTGAATTGACTTGTCCCGGGTCCTACAAGAAGATAACATGACCAAGGCAGGACTCAAAACTAGTTTTTTGCAGTACAGATTTATTTATTTATTATTTATTATTTAGTCAGGTCCTCCTGACTCCAGGGCCACCTAGCTGCCCCCTCAGCTAAATTTTTTGAGTCTCAGTTTCTTTGTCTGTAAATGGGGATGACAATAATAGCACTTATTGGACCTGCATCATAGGACTTTTTGAGGAAAATGCTTTATGAACCCTAAGATTTATTTATATATTTTTATATTTATATATTATTTATAACAGATTTATTGTTTTGTTTTCCTGGTAATATATAATGGAAGTGGCATGTCAGGGTTTGGCTATGTTTCCCAGGGGTAGAGAAGGACTGGGGGAGGGGGGCATTAGGTTGAAGCCTAAAGCTCCCCCACTTGAGCAGATCCACTGCCCCCAGTGGGTCTCTGGACCCTCTACCAAGGCCAAAACCCCTCCAGCCCACTGAAACCACAGCTGCAGACAGAGAGGGGAGCATGAAGCTGCTTTTGATGAGACACCCATGAGGTGATGTCTGGTTTGTATTAATTAGCATAAGCAAATTAATAACTCTTGCCAGAAAAACCGGAATAGAGACGTTGTCCTGTTACAAACAATTCACTGGAGACCACCATGGGCCATAATGGGAGAGGCCCTGATGGGAAGGGGATTGGGCAACACCCACAATGCCCTCCTCAGCTCACCCACTAACAAGGTTGTTTCAGCCCCTGGGAACTTGGCCCAGTGGACTCAGTGCCTTCCTGCTGCCCCCTCCCCTCTGCCCCTGAGTGGATTTGAACTGGGCTTCATTAAATAGGTGAAAGGCAACTCCTTTTCTGGACTGGATGGGCCAAATTGAGTGGAGGATTAGGTACAGGGAAGAACAAGGATTTTGGCATCTGTACTCTCCTCATCTGTAAAATGCAGAGGCTGGACTCGATGGGCTTCAAAGTCCCTTTCAGGTCTAAATCCTGGGATGCTGCCAGCATCTCACCCTCACAGCCCTCTCTGTGACCGCACCTGGACTGAAAGGTGAGGCTTGGTCTAATTTCTGGAGGTAAGTGAGGGCAGGAAGAGGAGTACATTGGGAAGAATTAGATGACCTGAGTTTGGGGCCTGGCTCCAATTGCTTGGTGACTCGCTTTGTCTCTGGGCCTCAGTTTCCTCCTTTGCAAAGTGAGAGGATTGAAACTAGATAAACCTAAGAGGTCCCTTCCAGCTCTTTGAGCCATAAGGCTATGATCCCAGTGTATCCCTGAGATTAGAGGATGGTTCACTAATACTTGGTTTTAAAAATCTTCCTCTGGGACGTTGAGTCGAGGAGATGAGGCTCTCTGAGTTCTGCCCTCTGGGACACCAGAGAGCAAGGGTAATCTCTCTTCAAAGTAACAACATTTCAAATGCTCTAAGACTGCTTATATTCATGTGGAATAAACTTGAGGCTCCTCACTTTTCTGGGTGCCCTCTTCTGGGATCTCTTGAGGTTATCCAAAAAGAGGGTGCCCCGAATGGATCTTGACCATCCAGGCCACACAGCTAGAAGGTCTTCTGTCTCACCTGCCTTTCCATTGCCCTGTGTCAGCTCCCAAGAGTTACATACACGGTGATTCAGTCCTGAAAATCCATGTGTTCCATGAGCCATTGGGTGTGGCAGGGATTTGGCAAATCCAGCTGTTCCTCCCTCTTCTCTTCTTTGGATTATTGTGGTAATTATGTCTGTAAGGGGAGCTGAGAAGCATGGCTGCTGTGGGCAGGTGCTGGAACTTGGAGGGGTCTGTGGTCAAAGTGGCCCAGTTAAGACATCTTTTCTGTAGGCTGGATGAATGAAGGAAAGAGGATGTAGTTAAGTCCCCACTGGGGGCAAGGCACTGGGTGATGATTCTGAATCATAGGATCCATAGGATCTTGTACTTGTATCTGTCTTCTCCAACCCATGCCTGAACAGGAATACCCTTGATGTACCAGTGGTCACCTACTTAGCATTTGAAAACTTCTTATGATGGGGAACAAAGCCCCTCCCGCCCAGCTGATTCCACTTTTGGACATTGGATGTTTTTCTTTACCTTAAGCTGAAATTTGCCTCTGTTACTTCTATCCATTGTTTCAAAATTCTGATTTCTGGAGCCAAACAGAAAAAGACTAATCCCTCTTCTATGTATTTAAAGAGAGCTTTCCTATCACCTCCAATTAAAAATTCCCCCTTTTCTTCAATGGGTTCTCGAATCACACTTTATTAAGGTCCCCTTCATCATCCAGGCCATCCCTACCAGTACCCTTCCTAAACTGGGGTGCCCATTTTCTCTCTCAGTCAAAAAGCATTTAGGTGCCTTACTCTTTGCAGACTCTGGGGAGCCAAAGAATGGCAAAATTACCGTCCCAGCCAAGGAGCTCACACTATTATGGGGAATTGTGGGGGAGACAGTATGTAAAAAACTTAGTACCTCAAAGGTCCATATAAAGTACACGGAAGGTAACTTGGGAGGGAAAGGGCTGGTTACTGGGAAAATCCAGAAATGATGTTAATGTACAAACAAAAGGTATTGACAAAACTTTTTTAAATAATAAAAAAATAGAACCCAGAATTGAACGCAGTATTTCATATGTACTTCAGTTTCCTCATCTGAAAAATAAGGGGGTTGATCAAGCTGGCCCCGAGGCCCCTTGTAGCTCTAGACATGCAATCCTATAGGGTCTGGCCAAGGCTTATTCTTATCTGAATACTGTGTTTCTCAAGACAACTTCAGATTTCTCCAGCTTTTTGAACCTACTATTGATTCACTGAGGACATCATCTTTTAAAATCCTGGGATGTTTTTGTTTTGTGGTGCCAGGCACTGTGAACAAGGAAAAGCACCTGTTTTAATATGGGTTGAAACAAAGGAACTGCATTTGGGGGGGTTGGAATAGAGCAGAGAGAAGTGAGGCAGATTGGTGGGGCAAGCTACAGATGCCGTCAGACTCAGTTGGGGTGGTGGTCAGTTTTGCAAAATTATTTTCCCTTTTATTTGTGATCACAAGGGATGGCTCTCAAGGGGGAGGGGAGTGGAATATATTTGGTAACAAGGAAGATTTATAAAAAACAAAAAAGGCATTGGGGGGGGTTTTTAACCTTAAAAAGAATAAAAGAAATGATCATCTGTCCTTGCTCCCAATCCCCAAACAACTCCTGATTTATCCCAAGTCCTGCCAAGGCCTGGCATCTAACAGAGACCCCCCTTTCCTTTTCCCACAGATGTACAGGGGCTTCAGCAAGATGCCCCATGTACAGTATATCCACACAGAAGCTTCTGAGAGCCTTTGTGGGCTGAAGTTGGAAGTCAACAAATACCAGTATCTGCTGACAGGTAAGGGCCCAGCTCCAGTAGGGGCCACTCCATCCACCTTGGGGGCCAACTGTCTTCCAAGGGCCACCTTGGGTGGGGAGAGGAAAGTCTAACAGTAGGGCCCGGCCCATAGTGAGTGGTTAATAAATATTTGGTGATTGATGGCCATTGGCCAGGTTACAGATCTTCACCCTCCCTGCCCTCCTAACATAAAGCCTGTTAACTAGTTCAGCAATCTGGTCCCACCTTAGCTCCATGCCAGGCAGAGAGGTCACCTCACCCTCTGTCTTCCTCTTTCTCCCCCCAGGCCGGGTATATGATGGCAAGATGTACACGGGCTTGTGTAACTTCGTGGAGAGGTGGGACAGGCTCACCCTGTCCCAGCGCAAGGGACTCAATTACCGCTACCACCTGGGCTGCAACTGCAAGGTAAGATGATGATGGGAGTGAGGGAGGGGGTGATGAGGGAAACACAGGGGGCCTGGATTTGAATCTAGGCTCTGTCCCTCACCTACCTATATGACCTCAGGTAACTTTTTACATCTTGGTTTCTTCGTGTGTGAAATAAATGGCTTCGACTGGGTGGGTTGTGAGGTCCCTTACAACTCTCACTTGATGGGCCTCAGTTTCCCCTCTCTGTAAGGTGAGGGGGTTAGAGCAGCTGGCCTTTGAGGTTCCTTTCATCCTGTGCAGAGGACTGAAAGGTGTGGCCTGTGTTTGGGGGAAGGAGAATGGACTTCTCTTTGGGATCTAAATGGAAGACAGCCATGTACAAAGGACTCTGCCCATGGGGATCCTTGGCTGGGGCCACACCCCAGGAGGCGCTTTGCTGAAAGTGGGGCTTGCCCTGAAAGCTGAGTCAGAGCCCTGTCCATCCCCTGCTGAGGGGAGAGAATAACCAGACCTGCCTCAACTGACAAAGTGCTTTTCTCACTACTATGGGGGGAGATGGTGAAATATTATATCCCCATTTTACAGATGGGAAGCTGGAAGAGAGTTTGGAGGTCATCTCATCCAAGCCCCTTCTTTGACAAAGGAGGAAACTGAAGCCCAGGGCGGGGACATAACTTGGCCAAAGTTATTCCTATGACCATCAAGAGAGTGGTTTTCCTTGAGGTCAATTATTGACTCAAAAAACATTTGGGAAGGATGTGAGAGCTGGGAGGGACCCCAGAACACTGAATGTCAGAGTTACGTAGCTAGCTAGTGATGGAACAGAGACTAAAACCCAAGTCTGCTTTTGATTTCTTGGCCATGTTTATCTTTTGGACTTGAATTCAGAGTCAGGACTACTGTGGTCCTTTTCTATTCCTTTGGATGCCATATGTCATAAGATTTTAGATGCTAGATGATGGAGACCTGTGTTCAGATCCCACCTGTGACACCACCACTCCCTGCCTCAGTTTCCCCATCTGTAAAACAGTTGGCTTCAGTGGTGTCCAAGGTCCCTTCCAGCCACTCACCTGCCTCCACTTGTTTCTATAATTACAGATCAAATCATGCTATTACCTGCCCTGCTTTGTGACTTCCAAGAACGAGTGTCTCTGGACGGACATGCTCTCCAACTTTGGCTACCCTGGGTACCAGTCCAAGCACTATGCCTGCATCCGGCAGAAGGGTGGCTACTGCAGCTGGTACAGGGGCTGGGCGCCCCCGGACAAAACCATCATCAACGCCACAGACCCCTGAGTTGCCATCCCTCCCCTTTCCCCTTCCCTCCTCTTCCGGCTGAACTTCCCTCGGACACTAACTCTCCCCAGACGATGACAATGAAATTAGTGCCTGTTTTCTCGCCAATTTAGCACTTCGAACACTTAAAAGGAAAAGTCTATGCCATCATACTGAGTTTATTTTTAATCATGTTTCCCCCTCCCCAACCCCCTTCTTTTTGGCTTTGGCATCACCTGTTTCCACCTGGGGAAATCTATGATGGCTTGCCAGAAATGAACACGAAGAGCAAACTTCTATCCGCGCCTATATAATCTATATTTTTTTAGGAAAACAAAAATCTAAAAACTATCCCAGTTGGGCATTGTAATCCCCTCTGTCCCTTCCCTTGTCCCCTCCCTCTTTATCCCCAGTGCACAAATTATATATAGACAAGGCATTTTCTGAAGGGAGGAGAGCGGTAGATGGGCCAAGACCAGCAAGGAAACAAATCCCAAGGCATGTGGGGAATTTCAAACCATGAAGTGATTGGATTGGATCCCCCAGCAGCCTCTTGGAGCTCTTGTCTGCATGTATGAGCACGTACACCGGAGAGCATGCTATGAGGGGGAGGTGGGCATGCTTGTATGAGCCACAGCCCCCCCCCCCCCAAGCTGGGGATGTCCTCCCCAGGCTGCACAATTCCATCAGTGCCGAGCCAGGAGGAAGTGTGCCTGCCTCTCACAGCAGGTGAAAGGCTGAGACCCCCAAAAAGTGCTCCTAGAAACTCTGTGGTCTCTGTTTGGCAGGAAGCTTAACATGTACATTTAAGAAGTACATATACACAACTCTTAGCTAGAGTCTTTTAGAATGTTGCTTAGAGAACACCATTGCCAAATTAGCTTTTAGCTCAAAGGGGGAGGGGGGTATGTATTAGATGCACATATACCTATAGCCACACAGAGGTATAAAGCTAAGTTTTTACAGGACACAGAATTACATTCAATGCTGTTGAAATCCCCTTTATCCCTGCCTTTTTTGTTTTGACATTCCAAGTTGTTGGCTTTTGATATTAAACTTTTCAGCTCCTGAGAACTCCAGGGCAGTGGCCCAGAGCATGTAGAACCTCTCCTCCCCTCCCCAAGGCTGGTGGCTTCAACATGGCAGCCTGGGCAAGGAGATGGGAAAGGTGGGGTGGAGTGAGTGCAGATAGGGGGGGAGAACAGAATCTGCTTCTCCCACCTGATGGAATGGCCTGACTGTACACTGTCTCCTTTCCTAGCTTCCCATTGCTGGACCCCACGGCCATGGTTCTTCCTTGTCCCCACAGCATAGCAAGTGGTGTTGGATATTTAGACTGGTTGATTTTACTGTTTGCTGGAGGGCTTTTTGTTGTCTTTTGATTTTTTTAAAAAAGAAAACTATAATATAAATTCTCTTATTAAATAAAATTATTTTAAGTTTTAATGTTGATAAATAGGAGATACTGAGAAAAACGGTTGATGTGCATTTTACAGAGTTGTGGGGGTGGTGACATTAAACACAAGATTTTCCTTTTCTTTTTTTTAAGATTATAGTTATTTATCAAACATGATTTTGAACCTTCAGTTCATTCCACTTTAGGAAACAGAGCTGCTCTGCTTTCTGGCTTTGTTTTTATTTTAAACCACCACCATGATACTTCTGCATGTACATAGACACATATACCCAAACCCTTGAAAAATGCATTTGAAATAACCCCAGTTTATATGCCTCCTTTGTCCTCAATACCATTCTGCCTTCCAGTCTTTCTGACCTGGAGTGCAGCAGCTTGGAGAGTTTGGATGAAGATGAGGTAGTAACCAGACTGCTGGAGACAACCATCGTGCCCATAAATGGCTAAGGCCTTTTGTAGCCCTATAAGGCTGGCCAATTGGGTATCCTGAATTCTGGTTTCCTTGAGGGAAGTGTGTTACCTTCTTTCGAAGGTGGCCAGTTATGTTGACCACTGGCCATCTTGGGTGATCTTCAGAATTCCCCTCATAGTAATGGAGACACTCAAACTAAGACCTTAAAAAAAAGCAAATGTTGGATGACCTCCAGGGAAGACAAAAGTGATGGTAGGGGGAAATCTACCTCTTTCTCTACCAGCTCCAGGACAGAGACAAGGGGTGGGAGGGTCTTAGAAAAAAAAAAAAGAAAAAAATTCTCTTGTGTGATGTCCAAGGGTAATTACTGAGCTAGCTATAAGCTACAGCTTTGTTGACTATACCTGTTCACTTAATGTTTAATTCAAGGTCATTTATGTAGCTGAGACATCTCAGTACTTCAAATTATTGTTAATTTTTTTGTTTTGCTAAGTTCTGTGTTATATGTAGGTTGTAATATCTGCACAATTTTTTTTTCAAAGCAAAACTAGATTCTTCCCCTCCCTCCATATGCCACCAAATTTTATTAATAGTTTGAAAGGTAAAATATTTGATGTGTAGACAAGCCAGACTGGCAAAATGTGGTTGATTAGAGAGTAAATAATTCTTTGCTTCCATTGGAAGAAGTGACATTTGACTTGGGCATGCCCTTGAGTGGCAAGAATTTTCCTGGTGGAAGACAGAACAAGTCAGGCCAAAAAAAGAAAAAGTTGCATGACTGGTAAAAACATGGTAGGAAGACTTGTCCTATGGATGTAATAATGGATCTTTAGGAGGAGGATGAGGGTGTCTCAGGATTGAGCGTTTTCCTCTGACAAGCCAAGTTTGGCATCCAAAGTTTGTTGACTGTCCTGGCCTCCTCTCTCACTCTCAACCTAATTAGCAATACCTATAGACCTAAGGTCCTGACAGACCAGGAATTTGACTTCAGATGCAGTCATTCTGCTTGGCCAGGTGATGTCTTTTTCCCTTATCCCTAATAATCCCCACAATCATGGTGGCACGGGAGATATCCGTTCAAGATCCCCATGAGCTCATCTGGTTCACTTTCCATGATTCTTGGGAAAGGACAGATTGGACCAGGGGAGGGGAACTAGAAGCCAACAGCCAATTGGAAACATACTTCCCAACAGACACAAGAGTCTTGCCTTTTTGGAATGATTTGTCTTCTGGGTGTAACATGACAGTGGTGGCTCCAATCTGTCCTCTCTTACCATCCCTACATTCTCTCCACCTCTCTGTATGGATGCCATTGATTCTGGCAGTGGTGGGGGGGAGGTGGAGTCAGTTACCATGGGGTAGGGTTTCACTGCTGGCTACTTTAAAAAAGACAACGGTCATTGGAGTAGCTGAAAGGAAGCCGGAAGCAAAGTGCACGTGGCTTTGGCCAAAAGAAAGAGTGATGGGGGAGTTGGGCAGACATAGAATTTAGAGCTGGAAGGAACCTCGAAGGCCCTCTCGCTAAATCCTCTCTCATTTTACAGATGAGGGAACTGAGGCCCAGGAAAGTTGCGTAGTTTCCCCAAGGTTACACAGGTAATAAGAGGTAAAGCAGGGATTCGAACTCAGGCCCTCTGATGCTGAATCCAGCCCTATTTCTGCTACACAGACATCAACAGCTTTTAAATTCAATCCCCTTCCCCCTGCTGGTCAAGCGAAAGCATGAGATGGAAGGAGCAGATTCTCTGGCACTGATTAAGCCTTCAGAGAATGACCTGAATGCATCTAAACTGCCTCCACCCCTTCTGTGTAGCCAGTCTGCCGTCCTCGTGTGTGGGAGGGAAAACCACCAGGAGAAAGCCTTGTCTGGAAGGAATGTATTTGTCGCTAAATTTTGTAGCACTGTTTACAGTTTTCCTCCATGTTATTTATGAATTTTATATTCCGTGAATGTATATTGTCTTGTAAGGTCATGTGGCATAATGTTCACTTTTTATAGTGTGCCCTTTATTCTAAATAGTAAAGTGGTTTTATCTCTATCACAAACATTATCTGGTCTCCCCTTTGTGTTGTGTGTGTGTTTATGTCTGTGCGCCCTTTGCTCTTGAAGTTCCTTCCTGCCCAAGTGGAGACTTAGGGAACTGTTCAGAGAAGTGACTTTGCAGCAAACTCGCAGAGATTGTCTGACCCCCATCTAATCTGCAATGAGGCAGACATAATCTGCAGAAAGTCACAACCCTCCTTAAGATGTGGGGCCCATGGTAAAGGTTATTCCATAAAAGCCTGACTGCATGGCTCAGTTGTAAACATCATCATATAAATCTGTCAGTCTTGTAATCTTATCTTTCCAAATGGGAAGTCCCTTAACTGGTACAACTCAAAACCCATCTGTCATTTCCAGTCTTAGTAAATTGCCTGGGACTCATCACAGACCTATGGTCATACAATTAATAAGGGTCCTAGGAGGGACTTGTGCGGAAGGAATTCTGAACCTGAACAAGTATGGCAGCTCTGACACTTATTCCATGAAGCTCAGCATCTATAGTCGCTCTACGTTTGAGCAGCACATTAAGCTTTCTCAGGTTTCCTCATTTGTAAGACAAGGTCCGGTGGGGGGGCAGGGGGGAGGTGCGCAGACTAGATGGTCTCTATAGCTTCTTACAGTTCTAAGTCTACAATCATAGGAATACAAATCAGGATTCTATCAACTATGCCCATTTTGTCTCTTGTGATTGCAACCACACCAAGATATCATTCTGGCTCAATCGCTAAAGTTTGCCCCAAGAACATTACTTCCTATGGGATTGTGCCTATTGGTGGTTTCAGAATTGTGTATACTCAAAGACCCAGATCCTTGGCTGTGACATCTACCCACGTTAGGGGAGCATAACATTCCCCATCTACCTAAAGCTAACGATAAAATAGCACATTCCTATAATATTAATAAATGCACAACAGGTAAAAAGAACTCTACAGAAATCTAGAATAAACTCAAGTAATAATGAAAGCTGATCACATGTACATGCCATTGGGTTTGTCAAATGGAAATGAAATGACATCTCCAGATGGAGCCTATGAAATAGGTAAGATATAGGAGGGGAATCAAAAGGCCCTCCATGGGTAACACCCACATAAACTCAGCCACTAGTATTTTGACAAGCACCAAATGGCTGGATTAGCTTGTATATACAGAGGAATTTATTGTGGCAATTCAGGACTAAACTATTGCCACCAGAAACTACAGATGGGTAGTAATCAATGCAGCTTATGACAGGAAAGGGAGAAGACGGTGGGACCCATTATTTGTTGACTATGTAAACTTAGAAGATGATCTGGTTGCTAAAATTATATATCAGAGTTCATTCTTTCATGGACAGATGGACTGATAAATCTCTACACTATCAATAAATTTCTGGAATTAGACCATTAATATGGGAAGATCAAACTGTTACAATCACCCCAGACAAAAAAATTGATTTATAAAACTCTAGAATAGCATTTTTAAAGATTGTTGCCACCCCACCTACTCAAGCCAAGCTGAATGAAATGAGAAGCTTTTCTAATATAGAGCCCTGGCCAAGGAGATCACAATTATGCAGAGACAGGCTGAGATACATATCAACCTCATCATATTGGAGTCATACCAAGGGTGCTTTCAGTGAACCTAGAGAGGATAGATTGAATACTTTTATTCAACTACAAAAAACAATATTTTATCTACCTGTATAAGAGTTCACAGAATATTGACTATGAAGGAATTATAGCAGAATAATGATTTCAGCCAAAATCTCTCTTACACTCAACAAAAACCTTATGGGTAGCTGGGTGGTGCAGTAACTTGGAATCAGGAAGACTCATCTTTATGAGTTCAAATACAGCCTCAGACACTTTCTAGCTGTGTGACCCTGGACAAGTCACTTCACCCTGTTTGCCTTAGTTTCCTCATCTGTAAAATGAACTGGAGAAGGAAATGACAAATCTCAGCAGTAGCTCTGCCAAGAAAACCCCAAATGGGGTCATGGTGAGTCAGACATGACTGAAATAACTGAACAATAACAAAATAATTCACACAACACTTAAGTGAAAAATAATAAGAGTATAGCAACTTTCCAAGAGCTTTTTATGTGAATGCCACTGGCAAAAGATGAGAATGAAATAATAAGAAGGTAAAGACAATAATGGTCACAAGACTTGCCTCTGACAGACTGCCTGGGACACCCTGGGTAAAGGCACTTAACTTCAGTCAGCTCCATGAACCACAGAGAAGGGGCTCGTCTTCACTGGAAGAAGAAATTCCTGCCTCTGGGAACTCCCTACTACATCAATTTGAGAAAGAAAGGAGGAAAGAAAGGAGGAAAGAAAAGGAAGGAAGGAAGGAAGGGAGGGAGGGAAGGAGAGAGGGAAGGAGGGAGGGAGGAAGGAAGAAAGGAAGGAAGGAAATCTAGCCGGTTCACTCTGAAGCTCATAGATTGGACCACAATAGGTTCCTGCCTAAGCTCCACTTCTTGGCTATAATTCAGGTCCTCCTGGCTTTGAGTGAATGTCAATGGTAACTGATTCTCTTTCTCTTTGAAATAGCAACCCCGAAGGTCTTCCCTTCCAGAGGGTCTTTCCTTCCCAGTTTGATTTTTTTTTCCTAATTAAAGGGGCCATCACTTCACTTTTTTTTTTTCTTTTTGTAAGGGGGAGGGCAGGGAAATTGGGGTTTAGTGACTTGCCCAAGGTCACACGGCTAGTAAGGGTTAAGTGTCTGAGGTTGGACTTGAACTCAGGTCCTCCTGACTCAAGGGCCGGTGCTCTATTCACTGGGCCACCTAGCTGACCCCCCTTGACTCACTTCTTAAAGAGACCTATTCACTGAATGGCTGTTAACTCACCCTAAGTGAGTACTTGAAAAAGTCTTAGCCTAAAAGGGCCTGCGTCTCCCATTGCATCCTGGGCCATCTCCAGTCTTCCTGATTGATATCTGGCCACTGGACTGGGATGGCTCTTGAGGAGAAAGTGAGGCTGGTGACCTTGCATAGCCCTCCCTCACTGAAACCAAAGTCAGCTGCAAGTCCTGTCATCATTCCCTGATGACATGGCCCTCTTTGAAAACGAAGGATAAACACAGCTACACCAATGAACCAGTGAACTCCCAACTGCCATCCAAAAACATAATAATACTAGATTGCAATTCTTAAAGTGCTTTAGAAATGCAAATGGCTTTATAGGAATTATCTCACTGGATCCTGGCAAGAACCCTACTAGATAATGCTATTCTGATTCCCACTTTACAGATGAGAATGCTGAGGCTTTATCTAAGGTTTCCCAAAGTCTCATAGAGACTTTCCCAAAGTTATACAATTAATAAAGTTCTGACAGAGGATTTGAACTTGGGTCTTCCTGATTTGTGTCTAGCACTCAATTTGCTTTGCCCAACAACTTCTTTGGGAAGAAAGGCTGATATTGAGATCAATCCATTTATAGGAATAATAGAAACCAGCTGTACATCCCAATAATGGGCATTCTATTGGTACCTTTTTAGAGCTTCATCCAGCCAGAGAGCTAAGATTTCCTGGATCCCTATCCATGACACAAAGCAGCCCCAGTGATGACCACAGCCAAAATAAACCTTAAGCCAGAGGCTGTCAGACCTGCTGTCATGTCCTGAGTCCTATGGACTATTCCTGAATTCTTTTTAAAGTATCAGTGGTATCCAATGGGGAGGAAAGAACCAAGTCTTACTTTCGTTTCGGCGATAGATAAAACATGATAGTTGTGTGTTTTCAACATCAAAAGAGGAATGTTATCTCCTCACCACTCATTACAGGTCTTTATCCACTTTCACTGACCACATACTTCTATGTTTGGCCTTGGATTCACACAGGCAAGGGTTCTCTCTGCCCTGCTGAGAACCCAGATCCAAAAACACGGCTGCCTAGATTTACCACTTGACCTGCCCCACGGCATTTAACCCAAAGAGATCATTATTTTCTGAGAAAAAATGAGAGAGCTTTGCCCACATGACTTCACAACACCTCTTTAGCTTTCAGTGGGTCAGAGGGTCAGGAGTGAGAGAATGTTTTCTCATGCATACCCTCGCCTCATCGTACCTCCTCCCCTCTGTCTCCTTTGTTCCATGTACAAAATGGTGCCGTCTGTATATGCTAGGCAAATTCATTGAATTCCCAAAGAGCCTTGTGTCAGACCCCTGAGTCAAAAGATGATTCAAGGAAACCAGTTGTACTTACCATTTGCTTGTGATTGGGGAAAAATGTTTTTTCTACAAGTGGAAACTTCTCTGGGTCCAGTGAATTGAAGATCTTAATTAACTGGAAAAACTGAAAGAGGAAAAAAAGAACTTGCTGAGAGTTCTGAAGATGGAAGACATCATGGGGTCTGAGGGACCTCAGAGGCCGCCTACTTCAGCCCCCTTACTGTACAGATGAGAAAAACGAGACTCCAGAGGTGAAGTGACTTATCCTACAGGTAGTAACCTTCAGAGGCAGGCTTTGAATTCAAGCCCTCTAGTTGCAGTTCCTGCTCCCCCTACCCCCTCACTGTGACCTGAAAGAATCTCAATCTCTCCTCCAGTATCCTTCAGCCTGCCTCTAATGATCTTCTACTACTATACAGTAGAATCCACTTTCATCTAGAATCCTAAGCCCTTTGTAGTCTCCTCCCTTCTTCCACCAATACTTATCCCCACCTATCACCAGAAGCTTTCACCTTGAGCCAAAATAATTTGTTTTATTTTTTAAAGTTTTTAAAATTAATTTATTTCAGTTTTCTATATTCACTTCCATAGGTTTTAAATTTTCTCTCCCTCTCTCCCCACCCGAAGATATGCAATCTGAGATAGGTTCTACATATACATTTCTATTAAACATATTTTCACATTAGTCATGTCAGATAGAGGAATTAGAATGAATGGGAAGAACCACGAGAAAGAAAACAGTCTGTTTCCCTCCGCATTCAGGTTCCACTCCTCTGGATGTGGATGGCATTTTCCATCATGAGTACTTTGGAATTGTTTTAGGACTTTGCATTCCTGAGAAGGGATAAGTCTATCAAAGTCAGTCATTGCACACTGTGGCTGTTACTATGTGCAATATCTCCTGGTTCTGCTTACTTCACTCAGCATCAGTTCATGCAAGTCTTTCCAGGTTTTTCTGGTCTGCCTATTCATCATTTCTTATAGCACAATAGTATTCTGTTACATTCATATACCACAACTTGTTTAGTCATTCTCCAATTGATGGACATCCCCTCAATTTCCAGTTCTTGGCCACCACGAAAAGAGCTGCTATAAATAATTTTGGGTCCTTTTCCCATTTTTATGATCTTTTTGGGATACAGCCCTAGAAGTGGTACTGCTGGTAAAAGGGTATGCACATTTTTTTTTGGAGGGGGGAAGGCAAGTCAATTGGGGTTAAGTGATTTGCCCAAGGTCACACAGCTAGTTAAGTGTCAGGTGTCTGAGGTCACATTTGAACTCAGGTTCTCTTGACTTCAGGGTCGACATCCTATTCACTGTGCCACCTAGCTGCCCTTGAGTATGCACATTTTTACAGCCCTTGGGGCATAGCTCCAAATTGTTCTCCAGAATGGTTGGATCAATTCACAACTCCACCAACAACTAATTAGTGCTCCAACTTTCCCACATCTTTTCCACCATCTATCATTTTCCTGTTTTGTCATGTTAGTTAATCTAATAGGTAGGATGTGGTACCTCAGAGTTGTTTTGATTTCCACCCTCTAATCAATAGTGATTTAGAGCATTTTTTCATATGACTATGGATAGCTTTAATTTCTTCCTCTGAAAACTGCCTGTTCATATCCTTTGATCATTTATCAATCGGGGAATGACTTGTATTCTCATAAATTTGATTCAGTTCTCTATACATTTTAGAAATAAGACCTTTATCAGAGACACTGGCTGTAAAAATTCCTTCCCTGTTTTCTGATTTTCTCCTAATCTTGGTTGCATTAGCTTTGTTTGTGCAAAATCTTTTTAATTTAATGTAATCAAAATTGTCCATTTTGCATTTCATAATGTTCTCTATCCCTTGTTTGGTCACAAATTCCTTTGTTATCCATAAATCTGACAGATAAACTATTCCTTGATACCCTAATTTGTTTATAGTATCTGCCTTTATGTAGTTTTTTTAAAAATATTTTTATTAAACTGTTTTTAAAAATTATTACTTAAATATTTTAATTATTTTTTTGAGTTTAAATTATCTTTTCCCCTGTAGTCTTTCCCCTACCCAGTGAGAAGTCAAGAAATATATCAATTATACATATGAAATCATGCAAAATATCTCAGCACAGTTTTCTTGCTTTCCTCTAAACTTGGACTCATTCCCAGCTCCAGAGGCTCTGGCCATAGGATCACAGATTTAGAGTCAGAAGGTATCTTAGTAATCTCCTCTATCCTTTTCATTAACACGGGAGGAAACAGAGTCCCATAAAACTGAAATGGCACAAGTAATGAAGGCCAAAGTGGAATCTAAACTGGAGATTTTTGCCTCCAAATCCAGGGCCCTTCTCCCAGCTCATGAGTATACAGGATTTTCACTGAAATTAAAATAGGACATATTTCTTTTGCATGTAGAAATAGGTTGATTCTGGGGTAGCTAGGTTGTGCAGTGAATAGAGCACTAGCTCTAGAGTCAGGAGGACCTGAATTCAAATTGGCCTCAGACACTTAACACTTACTAGCTATGTGACCTTGGGCAAGTCACTTAATCCCAATTGCCCTGCCTTCCCCTCTCCAAAAAAGCAAAAATAAATAAATAAATAGATTGATTCTTTTGACATATTCTCTGGCTCTTAGAGTTCCTAACCCCTAATTACTATTTATTCTCCCCCCATCCCTCTCTTCAATGTGATCCTTTCATTAGGATTGTACCAACAGTATTTTTTTCTCCTCCAAATCAGAATGGAATTATAGAAATATTTCCCAAAAAATTATGGTCTAACAATGTTAGTGCTGACAGGGACCTTAGAAAACATCTAGTTAATCCTTTCATTTTAGGGAAACTGAGTCCCAGGGAGGTTAAATGACTTGCCCAATGTCATATAAGTATGATTTTTTTTTAAAAGGAGCATACCTTGTTATTTTAATCAGCCCAGCATCTAATCTTCTGTCTCAACTTTCAACTAAATCATAAATTCATAACTGAAAAAGTTAAAAACTAAATAAATTATGTTCCCTGAATTGTTTTGTATAAAAGGGATTTTTAGAGACCACTTCATCTGACCCATTCATTTCACCCATGAGGAAACTGAGATGTAGAGAAATGAAATGCTTGGTGTTCCCCGACAATTTGGTGGATTAGTAACTGGGTGAATGTCAAAAAGTAGCATTTGTTAAACTTTTTGGTCTCAGTACTCTTAAAAGTTTTTGTTTATGTTGGTTATATCTGTCAGTATTTAGGAATTAAAAGATCTTTTTTTTTTTTACATTTTTATTTATTTATTTAAACAAATGCTTTATTAACTTCTGTTTTACATCATTCATTTCCGCCAGATTTTGAGTTACAATCATTTTCCCCCCTATTCCCCTACCCAACCTCCCAGAATAGTAATCCCACAAGATATCGCTTCCTCCAATCTGCTCTCTCCCATACCTTCTCCCATACCCCCATCGACTTTTCCATTAGAGGAAGGTGAGTCTTTGTATCCCAATGCCTGCACATCTTATCTCCCTATTACAAGCAAAAGAGTATTAATAATAGTATTTATATATATTTGAAATATTTAATGTTACGACCTCGAATTTCAGATCCATTTTCTTCCTCCCTTGTCACCCATTCCCTCTGGGGAGATAAGTAATTCAGTATATGTTGTACATGTCTAGCTATGCAAAACATTATCATAGTAGATATATTGTACAAGGCTGCTTATAATTCCTCCCACTCATCCCACCCCCCACCTGGTCCATTCCCTACATGATCCTGTCCCTCTTCTATAGTGGGTACTTCCAACCTCCCCTCACCCCAAGGATGCCCTTCCATCCATCATCCCTCCTCTCATCCCCCTTCCCCCTATCCTGCTGCAGGTTGAGATATCCCATTTAGTTTGTATGTCATTTTCTCCCTGAACCAAATTCAATGTGAATGTGTTTTTGCCTTTTTAGCCTTCCTTATTCTCCCCCTCTTTTGCAACCACTTCCCCTTGCTTCTTCTGCATGGGGTAGTTTACACTACCCTGTCTCTCCCCATCTCCTCTTGCCACTTTCCTCTCTCACCTCATAATTTCATCCCTTGAGTATTCTCCCTTCCCAACAAATTCAACCCATGCCCTCTATCCATATATAACTGTAAACATATATACACACATTCACATATGTATTCATATGACCATATACCCTTCTTCCATTATTTTCATACTGAGAAAGATTTCATCAGTCACAGTTATTGTTTTTCCATATAGGAATGTAAACAGTTCAACTTTGATAAGTTCCTTTTGATTTCTTTTCCCTGATTACCTTCTCAGGCATCTCTTCCTTTTTGTGTCTGGATGTCAAATTTTCTATTCAATTCTGGTTTTTTCCTCAAGAATGCTTGAAAGTCCTCTATTCCACTGAATGACCATATTTTCCCTGAAACAAAATACTCAGTTTTGCTGGGTAGGTGACCCTTGGGTTCATTCCCAGCTCTTTTGCTCTCTGGAATATCATATTCCATGCCCTTCAATCCCTCAGTGTAGAAGCTGCCAGGTTCTGTGCTATTCTGATTGTGTTTCCACAATATTGAAATTGTTTCTTCCTGGCTGCTTGTAGTATTTTCTCCTTGATCTGGGGATTCTGGAGCCTGGCTATAATATTCCTGGGAGTTTTCTTTTTGGGATCTTTTTCAGGAGGTGATTGGTGGATTCTTTCAACCTCTATTTTGCCCTTTGGATCTAAAACATCAGGGCAATTTTCCTTGAGAATTTCTTGAAGGGTGATTTCTAGGTTCTTTCTTTGATCATGGCTTTCAGGTAGTCCAATAATTTTTAAATTATCCCTCCTGGATCTATTTTCCAGGTCAGTGGTTTTTCCCATGAGATATTTCACATTGCCTTCTAATCTTTTATTTGTTTGGATCTGCTTAACAGCATCTTGATTTCTCATAAAGTCATTAGCCTCCATTTGCTCCAATCTTTTAGAAATGAATCTCCTCAGTGAACTTTTGAAATTCTTTTTCCATCTGGCAAATTCGACTTTTTAAGGCATTCTTCTCCTCATTGCCCTTTTGGGCCTCCTTTGCCATTTCAGTTAGTCTATTTTTTAAGGTGTTGTTTTCCTCAGTCAGGCTGTTGACCCTCATTCATACTTTTCCTGCATCCTTCTCATTTCTCTTTCCAATTTTCCTCCACTTCTCTTATTTGATTTTTAAAGTCCTTCTTAAGGTCCTCTATGGCCTGCAACCCACTCATGTTTTCCCCTGGGGCTTTTGGAGCAGGACTTCTGACCTCACAGTCCTTTTCCTGCTCTATGTCCCCAAAATAGGAATCTAGGGTTGCATTTTTCTGTTTCCTTTGCCTTGACATGTTGCCGCTTAATTACTTGACTTTTGGGCTTGTTGCCACACTATGGCTTTAGGGCCAGATAGAGGAATTTTCGTCCTGAACGTGTGGGGGGCAACTTCCGTTTCTGGCAAGTTGTAAACCCACCCACGACTTCCACCCTAGATCACAATCCAGATCCAGGGAGGTTAAAGCAAGAGCGATTACCCCCAAGACTGATCGCTGGATCTCCCCACGATTTGTAGGCTGGGAGCCGGAAATGCCTATGAAAACTACAAAATGGCGTGTCTCCTCAGCGGCTTCTAGCCCCCAGGGGAGGGAGCTGACGCATTCCCCAAATACAGGTCCTAAAGTCCATAGGACACTAACCTCTTACTTTGTCCTAGGCATGTCTATGTTGATAATTCTGGAGTCGCCACAGCTCCTGGTGTTCTGGGGTTCCTCCAGCCGGCTGCTGGCCCTGCCGCCCTGGGGCTAAAACCTCGGCTCATGCGGACCTGGGCTCGGCTCCGCTCCTGTGCTCTGCACGCTGCGAGATGCCAGGTCCCAGACCACTGCGCTGGTCCTTCCTGCAGGGCTGCTGGGCTGTCCTCAGCGGGAGGTTAGCTTCTCTGTGTCGTTCTGTGGATGCTGGGGCTCCAGAAGTTCTTCAGAGTCCCCTTTTACATAGTTTGGGGGGAATCTGGGGGCAGAGTGGCTTGGATGAGCTGTTTCTACTCCGCCATCTTGGCTCCGCCTCTTTTTTTTTTTTTTTAAAGCAATTGAGGTTAAGTAACTTGCTCAAGGTTACAGGGCTAGTCATTATTTATGCGTGGGTGCTCATTTTCTGAGGCCGGATCTGATCTCGGGTCATCCCAACTCCGAGGCCCGGCACTCTTACTCACTGCACCACCTAGCCGCCCCTTTAGGGCAATTGGGGTTAAGTAACTTGCCCAAGGTTACACGGCTAGTCATTATTTATGCGTGGGTGCTCATTTTCTGAGGCCGGATCTGATCTTAGGTCATCCCAACTCTGAGGCCGGTGCTCTTACTCACTGCGCCACCTAGCCACCCCTTTAGGGCAATTGGGGTTAAGTAACTTGCCCAAGGTTACACGGCTAGGTTTTTGTTTGTGTGGATTAAGTGTCAGAGGCCGGCTCCGAACTCAGGTCCTTCTGACTCCAGGGCCGGCGCTCTATTCACTGCGCCACCTAGCCGCCCCAGGAATTAAAATATCTTATTGTCATGAAAACAATTTTGATCTTATGGACTCCCTGAAAGGGCCTCAGGGACACCCAGGGTTCCCTGGACCATACTTTGAGAACCACAGCTATTGAGGAAGGAATGAGGGCAGTTGGGGGAAGTTAATCTCATTATAGAACACTCATGCTGCTGCCTATCCATCCCTTTTCTTTATAAGTGTGCCTAAAGTATTTATTACATGTCCTCATGATATACACTTAAAAAAAGTTTTAAATTTTTTCAAATTATGTAGAAATACAATTTTTAATTCATTTTTGAAAATTCTGAGTTTAAAATTCTCTCCCTTCCTCCTCTCACCCCTCACTGAGAAGGGAAGTAATTTTATATATATATATATATATATATATATATATATATATATATATATTTACATATGTATATATATATATATATATATATACACAAGTGTAGTCATGCAATACATATTTCCATATTAGTTGTGTTGTAAAGAAAACAGACAAAAAAACCCCAAGAAAGTACAAGTAAAAAAAGTATACTTCAATCTGCATTCAAACTTTATCAATTCTTTCTCTGGAGGTAGATAGCGTTTTTCATCCGAAGCCCTTTGGGATTGTCTTGGATCATTGTAATGATCAGAATAGCTCATCAGAAGTGAGGAACCTGTGACCCTCTAGGTGCTCAGGTGTGGCTCTTTGACTGAATCCAAACTAAGGTCTGTGGATTCAGCCAAAGAGCTGGACTTGAGGATCTAGAGGGCCACGTGTGACCTTGAGGTCACAGGTTCCTTACCCCAAGCTGAGTCACACAGTTGGTCATTGTACAGTATTGGTGATAGACACTTGATTCTGATTTTGACTTCCTTCTCAAATTTGAGATCATCAGAGAGCTCCCTGTGCAGCTAAAACGCTCTATTGAGATACTTGCTACTTTTCTTCTTTACTGGCTTGATTCACATGTGTCATTAGAATTCTGTTCTCAAGAGCCTTCTGGTCTGTGTAGGCCCCATGGCAGCTATGTAATTAATGACAACAGAACAACTCCAGGGGCTCTCTAGTTGATGAGAATTCAGGAGAATGTGGATGGCAGGTCCCCCGTCATCTGTGGCTAGACTTAAAACTTTGTTATAGGACACTGAACTGGAATTTTGCTCTACTGGTTACTCAGTTCCTGAATTCTGGATCTCACCTCTATCTGGCTAGTTTATAGCTTGTTTGGGCAATGGCCACTTACTCTGGCCTTGGGATCTGAAACTCCAGCTATCAGCCTCAACTTCCTTTGGAGCTATCACCACATACCTGGTCCTTTAAGCTCCAAGATGAGTTTCCTGGTCACTGAATTCAGTTTACTTGTACTATAGGCCTGCCTCCAACCTCTCTCCCAGCCTGTACTAGGGACATTCAGCTTTAAGCCTCTCCCCCAGTGCAGGAAAACACCATGGAACAGTTCATTTCCCATTCTTCCAGAAATTTTCTTTTTTTTTGGTGTCTCAGGAATCATGCTTGTTGATTGACTGACAATATGGATCTTTTCTCTAGACATTTCTGAAACCTCTTTTCCTAAAATCTTGGTTATGTATCTGAGCATGATCAACATTATTTCCATTAGCAATCATGAACTCTAGGTTGGTAAAGTCCCCTTCTCCCTGGGTTCCTGTCAATTGCATTTTATCAACCCCCGGAATTGTGTTTAGGCTGGAAGTAATGGCCCAACATTCCTCTACCCTCTCATAACTATATATAACCATATGCCAAATCATGATCATAAAATTATATGTAAAGGTGGGGGCAACTTAAATGATTTCCTGAATCAGCACAAGGTAAATAATAAGATACAAGGTTAGAATAAACCACAATCAACTATAGTCTTGATAGTGGTGTTTATTCTTTTTTTGGATTATAGTCCCCTTTGGCAGTCTGATGAACCCTATAGACCCCTTCACAGAATAATTTTTTAATTGCTTAAAAGAAAATCCATAGGGTTACAAAAAACACAAATTTTAGTGAAAATAAAGATGCAATATTTTTTCTCCTCCAAGTCTAATGCCTCATTTGTCTATAGATCCTTTGAGGGTCCATGGATTCTAGGTAAAGAACCCCCCAATAAAGCCTGTGTGAAAAGTTCTGGTATGAAATGAAGTACTGTATAGGAATCGTGTTCAGATTGACTGAAGGAATTTGGTTATGGCTTAGGAGTTGTCTGTAAAACATCGAGCTAGTTTAGAACAGAAGCAATTCCAGAGATAGAAGCAAGCACAGAATTCTAGTAAAACACTAAAAGAGGAACCATAGAAGGAGAGACCTTGGCCTTGGTCTTGGTCTTGTTCCCTCCCCATGATTTTGGTAGAGGAGAGCCTTACAGACAAGGGTATTTTGGATTCCCCTTCTAACTTTCAGTATCTCAGAGGCATCCTTGGAATAGTTGATGGCCATGTCTGCTTTGGAAGCCAAGATTAGACCAGACATAGACTCATGGCTCAGCAAGGAATCCAGCAAAGAAGTTAAACCATGCTCAAGGGGACCTTTATGAACATCTACAAAGGGGAGCAAAGGACGTCCAGGAACTGGGAGTTATTGCTTGAGTCTACTTTCCCTTGGACTCTGTATTTACTGTAGGATCATGTCACAGACATTTTTGTGCTTTGTATGAACTGTTCTTACTGTCTTACTTCAGTAAATAGCCCTTTCTAAAAGCCACTTAAGGCTAAGTTAGTGCTCTTTGTAATCTTGGGGGAAGGCACTCCAGTGGGGGCTCATGAACTATAAGAAAGACACCCTCTGGAGCCCTTCAGAGGTACTCCTGGAGCACTGATGTGACACGGTAGTCATGTTCTGGGGATGAATTGGTTGGGACCTTGGAGGCCATTGTAATTCAACACCTTCATTGTAGAAATAGGGAAAAATGAGACTTAAGAACATTCAACAACTTGCCTAAAGTCACACGAGGAAGCAAGTATCTGAGAGAAGATTTGAACCCAGGCCCTCTGACTCTACACCTAGTACTCTGCATGGTCTTATTCAATTCCTGGAAACATACCTATGAAGAGAGTTCCCCACATAGATCCATTAGCCTGCAGACAGGTATGAGTCCTGCTCTCCCATCCTGGCATCACAAAGGAGCTCCTGTCTATTTATAATGCCTGGCTGGGGAATATTGGAGGGAAATTTGGTCGTACAACCCACAGGCCAAAACAGACCTGTTTCAATAGTCTGCAAACTTGATGCATCTCAACAAGGTAGAAGAGCAGCCTGCAGAGCCACACGTGGAATTGGAGAAAGCTGAGGGTCCAGAAAGAGGGGGAGGAAAAGGGGAGGGGCCTGCTGTCCTCAGCCCTGCTCAGGCCCCATCTGGGCGCCATGTTTTAGGAAGGAAATTGATGAGTGTCTAGAGAAAGGGGACTAGGACAGTGAAGGGCCTTGAGTTTGAGTTATATGATAATCCTATAATACTAACAACGAGGAGGGAGGAAGAGGACGGTAGCTAGCATTTATATGACACTTTTCAACAATGCCTTCTTTAATCCTCAGAACAACCCTGGGAAGTAGGTATAAATCTCCATCAAGCAGATGAGGAAATGGGGGAAAACATATAAGTGACTTGTCAAGGGTCACATAATAAGTGTCTGAGGCTGGATTTGAACTCAGTTCTTCTTGAAATCCAATTTCCTATCCATTGTACTACCAAGCTATTTAGGCCAAAGAAGAGACCCCATAGTGGTTGTCACAGGAAAGAGGGATTAGTTTTGTTTTACTTGACCTCGGGGGATAGATTTGGGGGCAAGTTGGAGAGAGGATGATTTGGGCTCCAATTAGGGGGAAAATCCTAATACTTAGAGCTGTCCTTGAATGCCATGGGCTCCCTTGTGAGGTAGTGAGCTCCCTGTCACCAGTGGTCTTCATACTGAGGCCAGCTCATCATCTTTGGGAGGGTATGATAGAGATGGTCCCTTTTCCTGAATAGGTAGGACTTAAAGATATCTCCAGATCCTCCTGACTAGTGGGGGTAGACTGAGGAAAACTAGGTGGCATGGTAGAGTGCAGAGCCTGGAGTCAGAAAGACCTGAATTCAAATCCAGCTTCAGACACTTACTAGCTGTGAGACCCTAGGCAAGACCTGCAGTAGGAAATGGCAAACCACTACAGGATCTTTGCCAGGAAAACACTAAATGGGGTCATGAAAAGTCAGACACAACTGGATAAAAGCTGAGGGAAGGCTATTGGGATGGTCACATGTTCTGTATCTGAAAATGGGAATGTTCCTGTTGACTTGGGTCAGAACATGGAGTCCATGGGTCTCTGGGTGAGCTAGAGGTCACATGCCCACAGCTTTCTGGCCTCCAACAGCTATGGCATTAGAAAGCAATCCTCCTTGGCATGTACCACCCTAATCCTGTCATGGGGCTAAACCTTCTACCACTTCCTTGGGTTTGGCTCTCCTCCCAGCCTGGGCATGTAGGTCTGAGTCCCTCCAGGCATAATACCTGTAACTAAACAAATGGAGGGAGGGAAGAAAGCTGAAGCAGGGATGGGGGTGCAGTCCTAGCTCACAGACAGAGAGAATCTTGGGATCATCTATTTCTAGCTGGAAGGAACCTCAAAGGCCCTCTAGTCCAGTCGCCTTCATTTTGCAATTAAGTAAATAGAGGCCCAGAGAAATGAAGGGGCTTGGACATGGGTAGTAAGACCTTGAAGCAGAATTTCAACCTAGTTCTCTGGTTCCAAAGCCAACACTTTTCTCTGTGGAGGAAAGTGAGACAAGGACAATCCAATGCCATGTCCAAGAACCCCATGGGAATCTACTCTGTAGAAACCCTTCAGCTGGGGAGGTAAACTTCAAAATAGCTTGTTAGCTATTTGATGTAATGGATAGAGGCTGGATCTGGCATTAAGGAGACCTGGGATCAAGGGCTTCTTCTGAATTATACTGGCTGGGGAACCTTGGGCAAGTAATTTCACCTCTCAATACCCCAGGTAACTCTTTAGTTATTTCTTTATAGGATTGTAAATGGCAGAACAGGTCCAGATCTGCCTGGGTAGAGCAAGTTCCTCACTGAAAGCCCCCTAAATTGATGAACTCATAGATCCCCCAAAACCCAACCCACTCTGACAGAATTCATTTGGCCTTCAGCCATGCCAGAAACCAGCAGAGGGCAGCCAAATCCTGATTGAGCACTCCTCGCAGAGGACCATTTTTATCTACCCAATGGGGAACTAGGAAAGGGGAGACTGGGATTAGGAACATGGGAGCCAAAACTTTCCAAGGGATTGTGGAGTCCTGAATCCCAGAAGTGATTCAAGGGCAAGAGCACATTGGGAACTTCCCATTTACACACATAACAAAAGTCAAAGCTCTCTTCATCTTGGCTCCCCCATTTGAAGGTAAGCTTGAGGGTAGGGCTTAGTTTTGTGCCTTTCTTTGTATCCTCAGTGCTCAGTATATAGTAAGTGCTTAATAAACATTTATTGATTGACTAGGAAAAAGCAGGGCATGCTCCAAAGTAGACCCCTAGAGAATGAAAAGGAATGTAGACCGAGTCAAGTCAGAGTTCGTGGAGTGAACAAATCCAAGGGTTTAGGCAAGTAGGAGACAGGAAATGGACGTTAAAGCAGTGGTCTGGTTAGACTTGGGGTCAGCAAGGCCTGAGTTCAAATTGTGCCACAAATACTTACTTGCCAATGTGACTCTAGGCAAGTCATTTAACTTCAGTTTCCTTATGTATAAAATAAAAAGGCCATGTCTATGATAGAGAATCCATGATATTGGAACTTCTCCAAGAACTTCTCCAAAATAGCATCTTGGTTAGTTCTCTTACTCTTATACCTGTATGACCCAGGTAAACTCATATCTTCCCTGGGCCCATCTGATCATCTATAAAATGAGAGAGATTGACTAGATGGTTGCTGTGGTCTCTCTTAACTCTAACTCAATATCCATGACTTGGGTCTGAATTCTGGTTCTGCCACTTACTACCTAAGTATCTGTGAATAATCAGCCTCAGTTTCCTCATCTGTAACATGAAGAAATTTCCCTTACAGCTCTATATTTATGCCCTATGTCCTGGTTTTCAAACACAGGAATCCCCTTCCAATCATGCTGGCCATATGATTGTTAACATAGGGCTTGCCATCTCCTTCCTCCACACCTTTGCACTGGCTGTTCTCCATGCCTGGAATATTCTCTCTCCTCCTCTCTCTTTGCCTCCAGGTTCTAGTTTCTGCCAAGACTCAGGTCAAGAACCATTTTCTGCAGTAGACCTTTCCTGTTCCTTCTAGCTTCTAGTGCCTTCTCCCCCAAGGTTACCTAGAATTTGCTCTGTATAGATTTACAAATGCTCTTGTTAGTGCCCTTGTTAGAAAGGGAACTTCTGGAGGACAGGGATGGTTTTAGTAGTTTTTTTTATCACTTGGAAGAGTCTGGCACACAGCAAGTACTCAATAAAAAATCCTTGTTGAGAGACTGCCATCTTGACCATCTCTGAATGTTCCCTAGTGTTAATGGAAGGCTTTGTCCACAGCCTTTGATCAGAATTTGATCACAGACCATAAGGCATCTAAGAGGACGTTGAACTCAATTCAAAACATTTATTAAGCACCTACTATATACCATGCACTCTAATCCAATTGATTCCTCAATAGGAATCTCCTCTCTAATACCTCTGATCTCCACTCTAGTGATGGGAAATCCACTATTCAGCAAGCACCCATTCATTCCCCTTTTGGACAGCACTAACCTGGGAGATTTTTCTTTATATAGAACCCAAATCTGCCTCCTTTCAGCATCTCCTCACTGTTCCTAGTTTTTCTCCCATAGGGCTTAGCAGAACAGACTAATCTTTTTTTCACCTGAGAGACCTTTGGATATTTGAAAGTGGTTATTACATCCCACTGTTTTATATGTTCAAAAAAATTTACAGAGTTTGCCAGAGGGTGGGCAATTTTGACCTCCACATTCCTTTCACCAGCCCAGGAAGCTAGAGACTCTCCTCTCCCTCTATTTTCCAGCCTGTTGAAATATTTACATCTCAGAGTTAGCTCAGCCCTCAGTGATCACAGGAATAACTTCAGCACATACCTGAATTCGCTCCAAACTGATAAAACTTGGCATGACTGAACGCTCAAATGGGTTTTCTGGACAAGTGGGCTGCTAAGAGAAACTTTGATAGATTTTTGCAGGGGTGGGCTTCATTGTTTAAATGTTTTAAAGCTATTGCATTGTGGAGAAAAGGTGTCTTGCTGGTGTCAGCCCCAAGCAACTAAATCATCTGCCTATTCTTAGAATAACCTTAAAACTACCACTTATCCAATCTGTAATACCCACATGTGGCACCGAGGAATATTTCAAAAGCCAGAGGTGGTGGCAGGGATCTGTGTGGAGCAATGCTAGCTTACTTTTATCCATTATAACTTCCTCTATTTCTTCTGTTCTCTAATTAAACTAGGGACCTTGAGAGCAGGGACTGTATAGTTTCCTTTACTTTTGGTATCTTTAGGTCTTGACACAATTCTTGGCATACAGTAAGTGATTAATAAATGCCTTTTCATTTCTTTTTAAGCTAGCACCTAGCAAATCAGCTCACTTGACCAACGAGATAAAGTGATTTGCCTAAAGTCAGTTAGTAGTAAAGGACAGCTAGGTGGTACAGTGGTTAGAGCTGGGGCCTGGAGCCAGGAAGACCTGGGTTCAAATCCAGCTATCACAAATCACTCACTATCACAAAAACAACTCTCTTTCCTAGCCACCACTTCCCTATATATATTATTTCCCTGTATCAGAAGAGAGACTCCTTGAGGGCAGGGATTATCTTGCTTTTTGTATTTGTATTCTTAGTGCACAATACCTGATATATAGTGAATACTTAATTATATGCTTTTTCATTCATTCATTTGTTCTACTGTAGAAGGAATTTCTTAAACCTAGAAAGACTTACACGAATTGATGCAAAGTGAAGTGAGCAGAACCAGGAGAACACTGTACACAGAAATAGCAATATTGTATGATGATCAACTATAAATATTAATTTAGCTATTCTCAGCAATATAATGATCCAAGATAATCCCGAGGAATCAGGATTAAAAATGCTGCTGCCTCCAGAGAAAGAACTGATGGTCTTTGAATACAGACTATTTTTCCCTCCTTCCTTTTTTTTTTTTTTTGGAGTCTTCTTCCACAAAGTGACTAATATGGAAATGTTTTACATGATTACACATGTATAAGTTAGATCAGATTGCTTACTGTCTCAGGAAAAGGTGAGAGGATAAAGGGAAGAATAGAATTTGGAACTCAAACTTAAAACAAAAACAACTCCAAAACAATGTTAAAAAAATGTTTTTGTATGTAATTGGGGACATTTTTTTTAAAAGAAGAGATTTCTTCAAATTTCTAGATTAGAGTAGGTAGCCTCTGGAACATTTTCTATCTCTGTGATTCTATGAGTTGGAATCCCACTTCTGAAATTTTTCTCTCTTTATGATAGTGTAAATCACTTACTTTAATCTGGAGATCTTTTTTTCCAAATGGTAGAAGAGGGATTTGGTCCAGAAGATAGAGTTTAAGGTTTCTTTCATCTTAAAATCTATAATCCTACAAACTTTGAACTTCATTGCCTTGGGGAAAGTCACTTACCTTCTCAGTGAGGACTGGGGGCAGAGAAAGGGGCAGTTGGACTAGATGGCCTCAGGGATTTCTTTCATTTCATCCTATGGGCCCTGCTAAGGTTTAGTTCCAACACATGAAGTGCAATGGACTGCCATTGACAAATGGTACTCCCTCCAACTTTGCACTTCGACCCAGACTTTCAAAAGAAAACTATCTTCTGATCTTGTAGTCTGGTCTCAGCGCTTACCACCCAAGGTTTGTGGCAGAAAGTTGTAAATGGAGTACAAGGAGTTCACAATGTGAAGTTGCCATATTGGAGGACTAGGGTGTGCTAATCTGTTGCCAGGGTCATACTGTAGACATGCGACCGACGAACCAGGTCAAAGTTTGGCTTGGAGAAGAGACAAGCAGAGATCATGGTGACTTCATATAAAGACCGAGATTTTTTAACTGAGCAAAGATTACATGTCCAGCTTTGCGGCATGGACTTGAGACACTGTCTCTCTTCAGGGGACGTTCAGTTCAAAGCTGTGGAGAAGGTACTTTGTGAATTCTGGCTGTATTTAGATGAATCCATTGGGGAGTGAACTTGTGCTTATAGGTCTAGAGTCCATCTAGTCTAAATTACTCATTTTACAGATGGAGAAACTGAGATCCAAATGATTTCACTTACCCAAGGTCACCAAGTCATATATGTCAGAAGTAGAATTTGAACCCAGGTCTCCTGACTTCAAAGACTGGGAGGCAACACGGTGTAGTAGAAAAAACAAACAAACAAAAAACAACAAACCCTGACCTTCTAGTCAGAGGACCTGGGCTCATATTCGACCTCTGATCTTAACTGCCTTTGTGACCTTGAGAAAATCACTTAACTGCCTGGGACTAATTTGCCTACCGCCAATTGAGGGGGTTGGACTCAGTAGTCTCTGAGGTCCTTTTCAGTCCTATATGTCTGGTTCTGTGATCCTATGGTAACCACACTGCCTTTTATAGACAAATACTTGAACTGTAACAGTGGCAGGTACGGACATTTCATCAAAATGTCAGTGTGCAGAATATTTATGGTCTCTTTCAGAACTTCCTTCAGAGTCAAATTTTTGGCCACAGAAGCAATTTCCTAATGTTTAAATACAAAATCACATATATCATGTGTGTGTGTGTGTGTGTGTGTGTGTGTGTGTGTGTGTGTGTGTACACAGGCATACACACATAGGTAATATACGAGTGCATACATACATACAGGAGTGCATTCATATATCCACATGCCTGTAGATAGCCAGATGGACAGACAAGGTCCTGTGACTTCAAGGATCTAAGGAGCTACCAGACAGTAACCTTCCGTCCTAGTACCACATTATCCTCCTCTGTTACTCATACCTTTAGTTGCCTTTACCCCAGGGGGTTAAGTGATTTGCCCGGGGTTACACAAATATCATGTGTCAGAGGCAAATCACAGCCTCTGACTGGTCTAGGCCACTCTCAAAACTTCTAAGTCAGACGTTGAGAAGACATTGAATTCTCTTGATAGAGGAATCGCCTCTGCTCAATGCTGAGGAAAGAGCAGGTGTAGCCTCTACCCTCTGCATCAGGCACCGGGTCAGGTTTGGAGTACGCAAAGAGGGAAGACAAGGGGATAGCATTAATTAAATACCTACTATGTGCCAGGCATTTTGCTAAATACTTTATAAACCTCTCATTTGATCCTCGCAACACCCCTATTTATATCCCACTTTGCAGTTGAGAAAACTGACGCAGAAGGAGATTAAACAACTAGTCCAGGATCATACAGTAAATATGTGTGTGAAGCTGAATTTGAACTCTGGTCTTTCTGACTCCAGACTCTTTTTGCTAAACCATCCAGATGTTTGCTCTCAAGGGGCAAGAAAGGGGTGGTGGTGGGGGAGAGAGGGACAGGGAGAAAGGAGGGGTCAACATACACATAGAGGAGTAAATGCAAATTCTATACAGAGTAAATTCAAAATGCCATTCTCCAGATTCCATCACCTTCCCCAAGTGGGTGCCTCTTGCCACCCTTTTAGCCCCTTTTATATGGCTAAGTCTATTAGAACATAAACTCAAAGGAGGGCAAGGACTGCCATTTTCTCCCTCATATTTGTATCCTCAACCTCAGCCAGCATGATATCTGACACATACTTAATAAGTTTGCTGATTTGCTGATCTTGGGGGTACAGGAGAACATAAGAAAGGGGCTGGTGGTCAGGATGCGCCTTGGATGGGAAAAGGCATTTGAACTGGAAAAAAACTATAGAATTTATGAGGAAGGGTCACCCCAAGGTCACCTACTCACTTTACTGCCCAACTAGGCTCTAAGTACCTTTTGGTTTTTAACTAAAATTCAAATTTGGCTGAAAATTTTCCACTACTTAAGATATGTGGAATTTCAAAGTGCCCCCATCTTCACAGGCAATCCCTACCCCACCCCCAAGAGTTCCAGAAATGCCTGGAGCTATGGTAGCCTGGCCAGAAGGACACAGAGTTCCAGTGTGACTTTTAGTGAAGGGATGGTCATTCATCTGGATGGATGAGTTCTGGAATGCTTGTTTGAGAGCTCATCTTGTTACTTCATTTCTGCTCCCACCACGTCTCATAGGGCATTAGAATTAGGGAACTGAAACAGACCTTAGGAAGCTTGTAGACCCACCCCTTCATTTTAGAGAGGAAAGAACTGAAGTCTGTAGAGGGAAGGTTGGTCCTCAAAGAGGACCATGACATCAGGGAGGTGATGCTATGACGTGCAGGTGAATTGGACTTAAGTGAGGCAGGGCTGTGCAGTCACCAGCCTCACTTTCTCCTCCAGAGTGGTCTGGGTCCAGTAGCCAGATACAGATCAGGATGACTGAAGATGGCCCAGGATACAGTGGGGGACCTTGACTTTAAGGTAAGTCCTTTCTGGGTTCTCACTTTGACTGAGGCAACACCCATTCAGTGATTAAGGTTAGATAAGAAATAAGACAAGTCCAAGAAAAACAAATAAACAAGCATTGATCTGGGAAGGGAAGACCCTCAGGATTTCTGGCCAAAACAGAAACAACTGCTATTTACATTCACTCTGAGCCAATCAGGACTCAAACAGTGACCAAGTGGGGCCTGGGCTGGGACCTATTGTGGGCCAACCAATGAGAGTGATTTGGGTTTAAGGCATGGTATTTATTTTAAAAAATCAGTCATCAAAATGGGAAAGGGGCTGCCCCAAGGCCATGGTAGGAGTTAGAAAACAGAATCAGGAGGAAAACTTGTAGTTACTAACTCCCTCCAGACTTCCTTCTAGTCTTCCTTGAAGGCAGACACTGCCTTCATTTTTTTGTATTTCTACAGAGCTTGGAATGATGCTGAGACAGAGAAGGTGATTGATAACGGCTCAAGAGACTGATTCTCTTATTATACCTATGAACAGCTATGACAATCAATCCATGAATATTCATTAAGCGCCAGCTGTGTGTCAGACCTGGGAACACAAAGAAAGTAAATGTTCTCATTTTAAGGAGTATGATTGGACAAGAATTCCGGGATGGGGAACCTGGGGCCCTGAAGCCACATATGACCCTCTAGGTCCTCCAGTGAGGCCCTTTGAGGGCAAGTTTTACAGAACCAATCCTTTTCTTAATGGGACATGTTCTGTGAAGTCTGGATTCAGTCAAAGGGCTGCACTTGAGGTCCTAGAGAGCCACATGTGGTTCCAAGGTCGCAGGGTCCCCACCCCTGGAAGATGGCCTCCAAGTTGCCTTATAGTTTTATATAGACCTATGATCCCATCCGCAGCGCCCCCACCCCCCCCCAACACATATGGGCTTCTATTCCCTTATCTATGAAAGGGATTGAGAGGGAGTGGATTGACTAGGTCTCCAAGGTTCATTCTCTAAGGAAGTGCTCTTATCAGTCAAAAGGTGCTCCAGATACATTCCTAGAGGCTTACAAACATTGAATTTCCTAGTAGTATGGGATCTCCTATTGTTGAGTATTTTTAGTCATGTCCAAGTCTTCATGACCCCATTGGGGATTTTCTTGGCAAAGATACTGGAGTGTTTTGCTATTTCCTTCTCTAATTTTTTTTTCCAGATGAGGAAACGGAGGCAAACAGGGTGAAGTGACTTGCCCAGGGTCACACAGTTAGTATCTGAGGTTGGATTTGAACTCATGGAGATGAGTCTTTCTGACTCCAGGCCTGGCATTCTATGCACCACCCCACGTAGCTACCCTATGCCTATTTACTGTTGGTCATTGATTGTCCTGGAGGAGGTTGGATCCAGTGGATGGGAAATGGAAGCTGTTTTTCTAGTGACTAGTCTTCAGAATGGCTTTTCCTCCAAGAAGAGAGAGTGCCTGAGATGTCAGTGGAGAGACATTTTCCATGTCATAAAGAACTCTCCTCTGCTGATGCCTGGAATGAACTCAGTAGGAGCTGACTGTAGTTTTCTTCTTTTTCATTGTTTCATGGAGAACTGAACAGCACCCAGAACCAGGAATCCAGAGACATCTGGATGGGGAGATATGTCCTTTTAAGACCTGCTTCAGGCCTCTTCCCTGGCATATTTCGAATGGTCTCACTCCAATGCTAAAAACCGAGAGTCTCTATTTATTTTTTTTTTTTTTTTTTTTTTGCTTTTTTTTTTTTTTTTTTGGAGGGCTATTGGGGTTAAGTAACTTGCCCAAGGTCACACGGCTAGGTTTTTGTTTATGTGTGTTAAGTGTCTGAGGCCGGATCCGAACTCAGGTCCTTCTGACTCCAGGGCCAGCACTCTACTCACTGCGCCATCTAGCCGCCCCGAGAGTCTCTATTTAATAAAAACTAGTAAGTTTGTATATACCAAACAGCTGGGATTTCCAAAGTGGTGGAATTGCCCCAAGCTTATCACTGAAGAGATCAGCCCTCAGAAGTCACTAGGTGAAGTGATTTCTCCCTGACCAGAGTCTGGTGCCTTTTGCATTTCCAGCTTTCTTTGAGATATTGCTCTTAGATATCACTTCTATGTCCTCTAAAGCTAAAATGGACCATTTCCTGACCAGCAAAGATGCATGGCTGCCTCCTGCCTCTAAGCCTAAGCTTCTGTTCCTACTTCTCCCTCTTTGCCTGTTGCATTGACACCCATCCTTTAAAGCTCTACTGAAACGCCAAGTCCTCCGGGAAGCCCCTTCGGATCTCTCTGGCCAATAATTCTCCTTCCCCAGGGAGCTCACATGCCGCTTTATTTTGTAATCCTCCCGTGTGCTTTAACGCCTTTTCTTATGATCATTTCAGTGAAAAATGATGAAATCACCAAACACAAACGTCCCAACATGTAAAGAGTAATCGATTACATGTGAAACTTGTGAACTTTCACTATATCCAGTCTGTTTTGAAAAAGAATGGAGACTGGACCTGTGATTTCACAGAGATAGGGAACTCCCAGGTGGAGAAATTCAAGAGCATAGCTTTAGAGCTGAACTTCAGGGATAACTAGTTCCATTCTCTTATCTATGGATAAAATAATTTGACTTTTAATTAATTAGTACAAATGAATGCAGCGTCAGGTTGCCCTAGGCAGGGATATGGAATGGTGGGGTCTTTCACCATAGGCTGTTGCTTGAGTTCTATACCAAAGAATGCTGGGTAGTGGAAGGATGGCAGTTGGGCAGCTTTATAGGAACAACGGCTGGCATCAAACCTCCATCCTACTTCGTGTTTCTCTACAGCCTGGGCTCTTCTATCAGCCTGAAGACTCCCTGTCATCATTCTACATGCCCCAGCACTTCCAAGGGAGGGGAATGAATTTGCCAAGTACCTCTGAACGCCCTCCCCTTGACTCCAAGCTGTCAGTGACCCAAGGCCTCTGGCTTTCATGCCATGGCAAGACGGCCTCTTGCTTCCAAAGACGTCTAGTCTGCAGATCCCGGCTTGAGGCCTAGCCAAGGTTTTTTGCTTGTTAGGTTTCAGCTCAGAACAAGAGACGTTCTTCCAGTTTCTGATTGGCTCTGATCAGCACCCCTCCAAGCAAGGATTTCTTAAGAGCTGAGGTTACTTCCAATTCTTAACCCAGGAAAGGTTCTAAGTCTACAAGGGGTGTGTATGTACTGGGCATAGAGTCAAAGGAACCAGGACCAATGAAGTCTTGCCCCTGTCACTGAGTGGGCATGTAAGACACTTCATTCTCCTGGACCTCAGTATCTTCATCTGTTAAATGAGGGGTGTGAAACTAGATGAGGACTGCTGGGGGAGAGTGGACAGAGTGTTGGACTTGGAAGATCTGGGCTCCAACTTGGGCTCAAAGCTCTTGGACCAGCAGTGTGACTCTGGGCAAGTCACTTAACCACTATCTATCCCAATTCCTCATAGGTAAAACTGAGTATTACAATAGGTTTACCTTCCAGGGTTTTGGGGGAAAGGAATGGAATACCCATTTATATAACATCTACTTTGTGCCAAGCACTTTCCCTTTCCCCCTCCTTTGCCCTTCCTTCCTTTTCTTTCCTTCTTCCTTCCTTCCATCTTACTTGATCTTAAGTACTTTTATTATCCTCATTTTATAGTTAAGGAAATGGAGGCAGACAGAAGTGAACAGACTTGTCCAGGGTGAGGGAGGAAGCGTGATGTTACGGGGAGAGCACTGAATTTAGAACCAGAGGTTCTGAATTCGAATCCTGATTCCTTAGCAGTTTTGTGACCTGATGCAAGTTGTTCCCCATCCCAAGTTTCAGTTTTCCTATCTTTAAAAATGAGGGATGGAATTGATGCCTCCTTCCAGTTCTAAATCCCATGATTCTGGAATTCTTACTCCCATTGTCAGTTTGCCTCTTGGATATTTTGAGTCTGGGTCAACAAGAGCAAGTGAATTTTTTATTTTAAAGTAAGTTGAGGCATTAAAAGTCAAAGGTAGGTGAGTAGGAAGCAGGCTGGAAGCTGGTAGATGGTCCTGGGCCCTTGAGGAGTAGCCAAGGGGTAGACTTGCTATGGTCAACAAGTACTGCTAAGGGACATTGGATGGCTGGGACCAACCCAAGGCAAAGAGTATGAGCTTCAGACTTCAGAGGTGCAGGAGGAACTCAGACTCTCCATCATCTGCCTAGCACCTCAGCGCCTTTAGGAACCTTTAGGAAGCTTAGTGATGCAGCCGCATCTGGAGTCAGGAAGACCTGCATTCAAATACAATCCAATCCCCACTTATTAAGTGCTTACTGTGTACCAATCGATGGGGAGGGGAATACAATTAATAAGACAGTGCCTGCCCTCAAGGAGGGGACACAGAAAGGGGGACACAGAAAGTAAAAGGAGAAAGAATGTGGGGTGCGGGGGCAAGTGAGACATCTTGTTCTGTGGAGTTGAATGCAGGCAGATGCAGAGTAGAATGAACTGAGAGTCCACTTTCTGCCCTCTAAAAAGGAGGCATCAGGAGAAGCTTCAGAGGGCTCAGACTTACTAGTTGGGTAAGTTGCTAAATGGATCTCTGCCTCAGTTTTCTCAACTGTAAAATAGAGATGTGAATAGCACCTACCTCCCAGGTCATGTTAATAAAGCACCTGGAAGGCACTGTAATGGCAATGGGAATTTGAAGATCTTCCCGGCCCCTTAATAGACCTGGGGGGGCGGGGTTGAAGATCTTCCCTGCTGTGAAAGCAAACTCTGCTGCCTAAAAGGCTGAAAATAATCACATGGAGCCTGGGGTGGGAGGAGTTTGCTGAAGGGAAGCAGAGCCCCCAGCAAGCTGGTCAGAGCTAGTGAGACAGTGGGGGAGAGAGGATGCTCAGGCAAGGAGATAGAGAGGTTTGTGAGTAAATGTTGATCTTGTATTGGTTTGTGGGGAGGCTGAAGGATACTGTGGCTCTCAGTGTTATCATGGCTTCTGAATATCTTTGGTACTGTGATGGAATTGGCTTACTGGTTTTTGGATCGGGTTTTCTGGTGTCTAAATAAATGTTTCATTTCTATCCTCTATCTGGAGAGTTTGGTATATTTTGCAATTGAACATCATGTGATCCTTATAGTCACAGTCTTTATCGTGATCGTGGATGCTGTAAATATTGCATTGGTGCTACAGGCACCTAATAAATGGTGTACCTTGTTCTCTTTAATGTGTGAGGTGGGCATATAACCATAGTAGCAAAGAGGAAAGCAGGGGGGGAAATTTGTAATCAAGCTAGATGAACCTTTAGTATCTCTTTTCGATGACATGTCCTCCACACAGTGGTCAAACAGAGATTTCTAAAGCAAAAGTCTGACCACTGGCACTCCTCAACTTAAGAAACTTTGGGGGCTGCCTATGTCCTCTATCTAAAACACAAAAGTCCTTTGTTAGACATTTATAACCCCTCACAAGGTGACTGCCATCTACTTTGGTCCCTTCACATAATCTACATTTTGGCTCAATTGGCCTGCTTGCCATGACGGCCTTTGCCCTGGCCACTTCTCAGTTCTCAAATTTCTCCTCCCTCTCTTCCACTTTGCAGAATCCCCAGCTCCCTTTGAAACATACCCCTGGCGCCACCCTCTACATGCAGGTGGCCTTTCCTATCCTAGTAGGTGCTGGCATGCTTCCCACACCCCAGTGACTTTTTGTTGACTTTGTGCATATTTTGTACCCAGACACAGGATGGATAGACTAAAATAAGGCAATTTGGCTCAAAGCCAGGAAGATCTGGGTTCAAGTCTCTCCTCCAAGTTGTAACTCAACTGTGTGTCATTCATTGTTTACTCATTTTTTCCCCCAATCATATCCAATCCTCCAAAACTCTACATGGGGTTTTCTTGGTAAAGATCCTGGAGTGGTTTGCCATCACCTCCTCCAGCTCATTTTACAGATGAGGAAACTGAGGCAAACAGGGTGAAGTGACTTGCCCAGGGTCATACAGCTAGTAAGTTTCTGCAGCTGGATTTGGACTTGGGTCTTCCTGACTCCATGCCCAGTACTCTACCCACTAAACCATCTAGCTGCCCTAACTGTGTAACCCTGAGTAAATCTCTCCCTCTCTCCTCACCCCTCTTTCTCTCCCCTTCTCTCCCCCTTTCTCTCTGTACATGTACATGTATGTACATATATTTGTATTTATTTATTCTGCATAGAAGAATGTAAGCTTTCTGAAGGCAGGCACTATTTCCTTTTGTTGCTCAATTCAAAATAGGTGCTTAAGAAATGCTTGTTGAACTGAACTAAATTGAGTCACTACATTTAACTGGTAGGTGCTTTAAGTCAGATGAGGCAGGAGGCCAAAAGTTTGACCTTTAACTACCTGAGGCATGTGGTTAAAAGTCCTCCAACTATGCCATCCCTGGGGGCCCAAGACCGGATGCTGGCCAGTTCACAAGTCAGCTCTGACAGCCAACTCAAGGTTTCCTTATCCTTTAAGCCCAACAGCTATTTCATAACTTTCTCTGTTTCCCAATCAAAGAATGAAGGCAGAGTGAATGGGTTTAGGGAAGGAGAGACATCACCATCAGTGCCCATCTGGATGTTGGGAGGAGAGAAGCTTGCCCTCCACAATGCAGACCTCAATCCAGGGGCATGGAGGACACCTTCAGTTTTGGCTGGCTGATGCTAGAGTTAGGTAACCTTTTTCAGCAAAGTACTTGCTAAGTTGTCCTCCCCCTCATTACTCCAGATTTTCATAAACAAAGAAAGCCCAGAAATTTTGATTCTGGAAGGAAAGAATCCGAAAGGAGAAAAGCTGCCTGCCAATGAAAGGGGAATGTGATTGGAAAGGGAGAGAGATGGCCTGTCCCCATTCTACAGTTACGACCTGATAGAGACACTAATCTGTGCTCCTGAATTCCTTAGTATTTGACAGAGACTGTCAAATGAGGCAGAAATGGTAGAGAGGGATATAAATCAGGTATATGGAAGAACCTTGCACAACTTGGATAGGTTTAGACACTTAAAGATACTAAGGGAAGTCTGGCACAGTGAAAATCAACCTGCATTTGTAGTCAGAGAGCCTGGCTTTGAATCCTGGCCCTGCCCTCTGTCATTTGTGTGAGCATGGGCTCCCTGGGCTCCAGGCTGCTTATCTCTAGAATGAGGGTGGTAAATTAGATGACCTTTGAGGTTCCTTCCACTTCTTACAACTCTAGTTTAGTTTAAAAGGCAACGGGGTGTTTGGCAAACAAAAATATCAGTAGAATGACAAATCTACTTGACTATTTAACTATCATCTCCACCTCAGCAACTGGAATCAGCCCCTTCACCCAGCCTGGGCTTTGCTAGACCAGCTCTGGCCTTGCCTCAGCCTGTTCTGGGTCTTCTTGGCACTTTGGGCATCTCCAGTCACGCCTTCACCCTGCCCCTCCACTGTCTTTCCAATTCCCTTTATGTTTTCTTCCCCCATTAGAATGTAAACTCCATGGAGGTGGGGATTATACGAATAACAAACCCCATGAAATGGTTGTGCATGTGTTAAAAGTCACACTATTCTAAGTTATAACTATGGAAAATATGATAACTCCTTCCAGCCCAATGGAAACATTTAGTATAAATCTGAATAGTGGGACCACTTTCACTGAGAATCATTATTTGCACTAATTGGGACCTAGTTATAGTTGTATCCCCAGTGTTCAACATAGTAACTGGGCATAGTAAATGCTTAATAAATGCTACATTTATCTGTCTATCCATCTGTCCATCCATCTGTCTATCTACCTACTTATCTAATTGGACACAGTGGGAGGGTTGCTTACAGCCACCAGGTACACTAGTACAATGCCAAAGGTCAATTTGTCCAGTCCAGTAAAGAATTTTACCAGTCAGTGAAACTGTTTGTTAAGCTTAGCTTGGCAAGTAGGTTAAGTTTTCCTACTAGTTACAGCAGCCTTTGCAAGGGTTGGTCTACTTTACTACAATGTTTATTAATAAAATATTGCCTGAAGGAACTGGACTCTGACCTAGGTGACAAAGCCCGTAGAGGCTGGACCTGGAATCAGGAAGACCTGAGTTCTAATCCAGCCTCAAACCCTTTCTAGCCGTCACTTAACTTCTGTTTGCCTCAGTTTCCTCATCTATAAAATAAGGATAGAAACACCTACTTTGCAAATGAGGATTAACTACTTATAAAGTGCTTAGTGCCATACCTAGTATGCAGTAGATACTGTATACTCATTCCCTTCTCCCCTCTCCCTCTTTTTTTCTTAATATCACAACTCTTCTCTCCTTGTCTTTCTCTTTTCTTCTTTCCCTTTATAAGAGGGAATAAATTCAGAATCTAAGATCAGAGATCTCCCTTGTCCTTGTGCACAACACTCTATTCTATCTCTGTAGGAACTTTTTCCTTCAGTAACAACCCAACTAACTCTGCCCCCACCATGACCACACCACCATCTTTATCTTGTATCCTCCTCTCCGTCTCCAGGGACTTCTGTCCTTCAGTCTTCCTACCAAGGTCTCCTTATCTTGACAAAGAAAACAAAGTACTTCCACTTGACTTTTTTGATCTCTCTAGGTCAGAGGTTCTGAACCTGGGATTTCAGGGGTTTGGATGGGAAAAAAATATGTCTTTATTTTAATATAATTGACTTTTATAACTCTATGTGTTTTCTTTTATGCCTTTAAAAACAATATTCTGGGAAGGGACCCATAGGCTTCACCAGACTTTCAAAGGGTTCCATGACAAACAAAAAAACCCTTAACATCACAATCTAGGCATTGTCCCGTTTTCCTCCTTCCATTCACTTTCAGACTTCTCAAACGAGGCATCTCCATCTGTATTCTAATTCCCACGAACTCATTCCCTTTTAGTCCCCTAGAACCTGGCTTCTGCCTACATCAGTCTGCTGAAACTATTTGAAGACTATTCTCTCTCCAATGCCCTCCTAAAGATGCCCATCAATAATCTTTTCTTTTTGCTTATTTGCCTATGGCATGCTAGGAAACATCTGCTTTTTTGAGATTTCCTGATTCATGCAGGGTTGACAGGCCTCAGCTGAACCTGGCAATGCATATTTTTTCTCTCTTCTTCCCTCCCCCCTACTTTCTCTCTTCCTCTCTTCTCCTCTCCTCTTCCTTTTTCTCCTTCTTTCTTCCCCCTTTTTTCTTTTTCTACCATCTCTTTTCTCTCTCTCCCTTTCTCTCATTTTCCTGGAGCCACACTTTATATCTTCCATTTGATCAATTATAATTACCTTGTACAGTATAGTAGACCATAAGTCCCTCATGGCGTGAGTGTTTTGTATCTTTGAATTCTTGGTTCCTTGCACATAGTAGGTCAGTCTATCAATAAGCATTTATTAAATAGGCACTACAAGTCTTATTCTCAAGGAACCCACAGTATAACTGGGAAGACAACATGTAAACAACTTTATACGAGCATGCTATAGAAAGTAGACAAGATAGAGGTAAAGTATAAAGTGAACTTGGAGGAGAAGGCACTAGTACCTGGAAAGGTTTGGACAGGCCTCTCACTACAGTAGGTATGCTTGATCTGTCTGGAAAGAAACCAGGATTCTAAGTGGGGGAGGTGAGAAGGGAGAACTTTCTAGGTGCGGGGAACAATGAGTCAATGCAAAGGCAAGGAGCTGGAGAAGGATGGTTGGCTTTCAGAAAAGGTAAGTGGATTTGTATGGGTTAGACCATAAGGGAGGAATGATAAGTAGATTAGGAAACAAGTGTAAGGGTTGGAGGAGATGGGTGTTGACTTGAGTCAACCAAAAGCCATCTCTACCCCAACTGAAGAAACTAACAAGATATTGGAGTGTTGAGACCTTTATCAGTTGAGAAGACATCTATTGTAATCAAAGGCACTCAAGTAAATATGAAAAATTCTTGATCAATTTGACAGAGGTGAAGGGCATTGAGTGAAATGTCATGATGCTATACAGGAATTATCTTGGTATTGGTTGAGGAGATTTGGTCAAGCTCTGTGAGTCTGGTACAAATTGAGCTAGTTCAGAACCTGAGCATTCCAGCAGTGAGCCAGCAAAGAGCAATTTTAGTCAAGGTAATTACTTTGGGGATGGGTGTTGAGAAGAAAACCATCTCTGTTTTCTCTGTTCCCACCCTGCTTTGACTAGAGGAAGATCTGGGGCACCTCAAAAGGTTCAGAAGATTTGGACTTTATATCAGCTATATACTGAGGAAAGGTAGTTTAGGGGCACTACAAAAAACAGAGAATACTAAACACATACACATACACACACATATATACATACATACACACACACACACACACACACACATATATATATATATATAATTTTTTTAAATTGGGAAATTCATGAAAGTCCCAAGAAGAAAGGAAAAGAACTTCTAGGGTCTGTGAGCTATTTTGCTATGTGAGATCTATCAGCTTGAGCCTATTTTCTTCTAGACTCTGTACCTGAGGAAGAGTATCACAGACTTTCAGGGAGATGTTTTGTAATAACTATTTTCATCATATCCCTTTAGAAAACACCCTATATAAATAAGTCTGACAATCTAAGTGAAATGGATAAATAAAATATGGAAAAAATTAATAAAATAAAAATTTAAAACTCAAAAATATAAGTTTTCTTTCTAGATAAATGGGGAAAATAGAAATCTTACCCCATTTTATATAAAATACATGTAAAAAGGAATTAAATTTGGCTATCTAATATCTACTAATAATCATTGGGGAAATACACCAGTGGTGGCTCATGGTCTTACATACTAGAAAAACATCCTTCATCTTTTAGGGTTTTCCCCTTAAGCCATAAGGGGAAATGTTATGGCTACATGCTGGGGACCACACTTTCTGGTGTGCATATGAGCTACAGTAGAAGGAATCAGGTTGTTAAGAGATTTAAATGCCAGAAGAACTTATATTTGATTCTTAAGGGAATAGGGAAAGAACTGGAGTTTAATGAAAATGGGGTAACATGGTTAGTCTTACACTTTAGGAAAATTCCTTTTGTGCCCAAGAGAAGACAGATTGGAATGGGGAGAGACCAGAGAGACCAAATAGGAGATTGTTGCAATAGTCCAGAAAAGAGGTGAGGGGGTCTACACTAGGCTGGTGATTGTATGAGTCCAGAGGAGGAGAAATACAGGAGAAATGCTATGAAGATAGAAATGACAAGATTTGACAAAGAATCAAATGTGTGGGGTGATAGAATAGAGAAGTTAAGGACAGTACTGAGGTTGTAAGCCCAAATAACTGGGACTGTAGTGTTGTTCTCAAGAGTAATATGAAAACTGGGAATCAGGGAGGGTTTGAGAGTAAAGATAAGGAGTTCTGTTTTGGACATGTTGAGTTTGAGAGGCCTACCTGTGGTCTAGTTTGAAATGTCTACTGGACAATGTGTGATGAAGGACTAGAGTTAAGGAAAGAGACTAGAGCTCCATAGATTTGGAAATGGGAATTATCTGAATAGAGACTAATTGAACTCAAAGGTAATAAAGGGGTCAAGAAGTAAGAAAGTATAGAGAGAAAAGAGAGTGTAGTAGAGGGCCTTAAGAGATACCCATAGTGATTTAAACTTCTGGGAGCCAAGATGGCAGAATAAACAGTAAGTTGCTCTCACCCTCCCTTATAGACTCCAAAAAACCCAGAGAATACTGCTCCAGGAAAAATTCTAGAATAGTGGAGCCAGCAGAAAGCGTACAACAGCCTTTTAGATAAGGAAGCTAGGGCAATTAATGGGAAAGGTTCCTCTTGCTGTGCTTAAGGGGACCAGTACAGGGTGTTCTGGCAAGCCAGTGGCAAATCCAACCTCAGCAGGCCAGTGGGAGATCCTGAGCCCCAGGTGGAGGAGCAGGTAAGGGTCAACACCAGGCATACACCAGCCACCACCACCAGCTCCAGCTCAGCATTAGGTAAACAACCAGACCATTATAATATCCAGCTGCCAGCACCAGAGGCCCCAGCACAGAAAACCAGTAATCAGGCCCCTAGCTCCCAGGACAAGAAGTCTGGGACAGTGCTCCCTGGGCCCCAGAAGCAGAGATCAAATTTAAAAGCCAGAAAAGAGGCAAACAATATGAACAAGAAGAATCACATAAAAACAATGACCATAGAGAAATATTTTGGTAACAGGGAAGATCAAAACACAAATTCAAGAGAGGATAGCATGGTTAATATACCCACATCAGAAACCTCAAAAAGGGAATGTGAACTGGTCTCAAGCCCTGGAAGAGCTCAAGAAGGATTTTGAAAGTCAAATAAGAGAGGTAGAAGAAAAATTGAATGATTCCTTTAAAAATACAATTGATAAAATGAGAGAAAAAGTACACCAAAGAAAACAACTCCTTAAAAAACAGAATTGGTCAAATGGAAAAGGAGGTACAAAAGCTAACTGAAGAAAACAATTTGTTAAAAATTTGAATTGGGCAAGTAGAAGCTAATGACTCTATGAGACATCAAGAACCAGTCAAACAAAATTGAAAGAATGAAAAATTGAAGAAAACATAAAATACTCATTAGAAAAACAACTGACCTGGAAAACAGATCTAGGAGAGCACTGATCACCTCCTGAAAGAGATCCCAAATTAAAAATATCAAGGAAGATCATACATAAATTCCAGAATTGTCAGATCAAAGGAAAATTGCAAGCATCCAGAAAGAAACAATTCAAATATCATGGAACCACAGTCAGGATTACACAGGACCTTGCATCTTCTACATGAAAAGAATGGAGGGCTTGGAATAAATATGATAATCTGGAAGGCAAAGAAGCTTGCATTACAATCAAAGATCAACTACCCAGTGAAATTTAGCATAATCTTTCAGGGGAAGAGATAGATATTCACTGAAATAGGGGAATTTCAAACTTTCCTGATGAAAAGACCAGAGTTCAATAGAAAATTTGATCTTCAAATACAAGATGCAAGACAGACATAAAAAGGTGAACAGGAAAGGGTAAAAAAAAACCCAACAACAACAACAACAACAACAAATCCCAAACATGTTATTCAATAAGCCAAGCTGTTTATATCTCTTACATGGGAAGAAATAGATAACAAAACTATACTAGTGGGGGACCTCAATCTCCCCCTCTCTGAACTAGATAAATCTAACCACAAAATAAATAATAAAAGTTAAGGAGATGGATAGAATTTTAGAAAAGTTAGGTATGGTAGACCTCTGAGAAAACTGAATAGGGATAGAAAGAAATATACCTTTGTCTTGGTGGTACATGGCACCTATACAAAAATTGACCATGCACTAGGGCATAAAAACCTCACAATTCAATGCAGAAAGGCAGAAATATTAAACATATTTCTTTCAGGTCATGATGCAATAAAAATTATATATAACAAAAATAACAAAGCGCCATGGAAAGATAGACTCAAAATCATTTGGAAACTAAAATAATATAATCCTAAAGAATGAATAGGTCAAACGACAAATCACAAAAAAACCCAATAACTTTCTCCAAGAAAAATGACAATAATGAGACAACACACCAAAACTTATGGGATGCAGCAAAAGCAGTTCTTAGTGGAAGCTTTTATATCTCTAAATGCTTGTATAAATAGAGGAAGCAGAGATCAATAAAATGGGCACGCAACTCAAAAAGCTAGAAAAAGAACAAATAAAGAATTCCCAATTAAATACCAAATTAGAAATACTGAAAACCAAAGGAAAAATTAATTAAATGGAAATTAAGAAATCTATAGATTTCTTGAACTAATAAAACTAGGAGCTGGTTTTATGAATCTGGAATCAGAATTCAGATCAAAGCATATTTATTCTCTCTTTTGTTTCTTCTTTCTCATGGTTCATTCCATTGGTTATAATTCTTCTTTATAACATAGCTAATGTGAAAATATATTTTATATGAATATATATGTATAACCTATATCAGAGAAAATTTAGAACTCAAAAGCTTGCAGAACTGAAAGTTGTAAATTAAAAATAAATAAATAAAAATTTTAAAATACCCATAAGTTGGATTTGACATGAATGACAATCCAGCAAGAAACTAAGAAGGTGTGATCAGAGAGGTAAGAGAAAAACCAAGAGAAAACAAGTGTTGTGAAAACCCCAAAGAGAGACAGTGTTCAAGAGGATGAGGTACCCAACAACGTCAATATCTACAAAGTAACTGAAAAGGATGGAGCATGAGAGAAGGCCAGTAGAGTTGCTAATTAAAGACCATAGGTAATTTTAGAAAAGATAGTTCTAATTGAATAAGGAGTTTGGAAGTGAAATTACATAAAGTAAGAGAATGAAAGGAGAGGAAAGAGAGGCACTGAATATATATGGTTTTCTCAAGGTGTTGGAGAAGGAGAGAACAGATAAGCAAAGATAGCAGAGATGGCAGGATAGCATTTTTTTCCTTTTTTTCTTTTTCTGAGCATATAAAAGAGTGGGTATACTTATAGGCATCAGAAAACAAAATAGTAGATTTATGACTGAAGATAAGAGACAGAATGGATGATGGAAAGGGGAGTATGTTGGAGAAGACAGGAGGGGATGGGCTCAAGCATACACATAGAAGAGTTGGCCTTTGAAAGAAGAGTGAGCCACCTTTTCAAGAATGGAGTGGAGAAGCACATAGTGGGGGTGGGAGAGTGTAAATTCAAGAGGATGAGATGAGGGAAGAAGAGAGCTTTCTGAAAATGAAATTTATTTTCTCTGTCAATATGAATTAGAGTTGGCAGCTGAGAGGACAGGGTGAGGGGATCTTATTGGAGGCTTAAGGAGAAAAGCAAGGAATTCTGGAAGATGTGCTTTGGAAAGGAGGGTGGAGCAAAAGGACAAATGTATTGCTTTACTCTATCAATAGCCCAGTGAAGACTGGCGGACATAAAACGGAAAAGAGCTCAGTCAACACAATTGTATAATTTTCTCTCATTCAGTAACATTTGAGCAAATAGTGAAGAGGTAAGTGGTGGGGTAATCCATAGATAGGGCTTGGCAAGGCATGATCAGTGATAGGACAAGGGAACATGAGATGAAAAAAATAGAGAACAGTATAGAATTGAACTAATTCACTAAGGGGTAGTTATTGGGAGGGGAAGAATATGTAGAGAGAGCATAGGATGATGAACTGGGAAAGAGAAGCGTAGAGGGAAAGGGGGATGGTGGTAGTCACAGTAAGGATGAATTGAATCAATCAACAAGCATTAAGAGAATGGTTGTAGGAGAAAGCATAGGAAGAGGTAAAAAGATAAATTATAATCAGATAGAGGAAATTTAGAGTTCTTGATCACAGAAATAAAACACGTGGGAGTAATGATAAGAATATGGGCGTGGCCATCTTTGATAGTAGGTAAGATAAAGTGGGATAATTTGCATATTAAAGAAAAGGGAGCTAAGTGTGTTTGGGAGAATGTCAACAGGTATGTTGAAGTCCTCTTTATGAAGTCAGGAACTGGAAAGGAGAAGAAGACCAAGAGCCAAGAGCAAATTACTTGAAAAAGGAGGGAGAATGTCCTGGGGACTGGTACATAACCACCAGGATATGGGTTGGGTGATAAATTTGTATAGAGTGAAAATCAAAAGAGGAAAGTAGCAGATGGAAAGGATGAAAGAGGCACTGGGGATGAAGGAGTATATTAAAACCTTCTCTGAGATCAATGAGTGGTCAGAGGAGGGTGTGGTACATATGAGTGATATGTTGATTTTCTTTCTGCCATAATGTAGTACAAACATACTTATTAAAGACTTTAAAAACATTATAGAATGAATATTCCAAGGCACTCAAGCAAGCCATGACAGTAACGCCCCATAACTCCTTAAAATGGAGTTGGACCATCTATTAGGATGGAAAATGAAAATCATCGGTGAGAACATAGCAACTCCACAACCCATTCTGGTTGCAATGACTCCCAGAACTGGCCGCCATTTTGGGATCATAAAAGAATGAGACAGGTGAGGTCTACATGATTCTTAACAGAAGGGTGATGGAGCCAACCATTCAGACCAGAATGGAGCCAAGGGTTCTGTGTTTTCTTAGGGAATAGAGGCTTCAGTTTTCTAACAGCTGCCATGACCCCAAGTGTTTTCCCAATAACTGTCAGCATCCTGCTTGCACGTCGGCTGCCCGCCAGGCTGCTGCAGAAGCGAAGGGGGACATTATTCATCTGGGAGATAAGGGGCAGAAGCCCAATGAGAGAAACAGCCCCTCTAAGCAGCTGTTCAGCAGAAGCAATAGTAAAGGATGCCAAAGAAATGGGGTGGGGGCAGGGAGGAAAAAGGGAAGGGAAAGAAAGATCCCTGTTTTACAGATTAAAAAATGGTGGCCATGGAGAGGACTGACAGGGAGTGAGTCTCAAACAAAGACAAGAAGGATGTATAGTGTATGCAAATATTAGCTGGGCCAAAATAGCAGAAGGATATGACCGAGACAATCTATCCCATGTGCTGTCGGCTTGGGAATGGGAATATGCAAGGAGGAAGGTTAAATATTTAGAACAAGTTGAAACAGTTGAGTTCACTTATCAACTCACTCGATGGAAAAATTCCACCTGATGGAAGTATTTTTCCATGCACTAAATAAGGCTGTTTTACATTCGCCCAGCACAAGGGTGTCTGCTCAATATCAACAGCTGCTAAGTGGGGTCTTGCTGAGTGTTACCCCCAAATCACCCATTTCCTGGCCCCCAATGACACTTAAGTGGCAATTGTTTCACAAGGGACCAGAGGATTTCCTGTTGCTCCCCAGTTCCTACCAGCTAACATGTGATTTTCTAACTTTGGGGAAGTTTTAAATTTTATTTTTAAATTTCATTTGTTCATTTATTAGCATTAACCCATTTAAAAAGGATGCTGAGGCCCTCTTGCTTACTTTACCTTTCAATTCATTTCAGTTCATTTTAGTTCAATTCAGGAAGCATTTATGAAACTCCTACTGTGTGCAAGGCACTAGAGATAGAAAAAATAAAATCTATTAACTCTCAGGGAATTTATATTCCACTTGGGGAGCATTCAAGATCTGACTCTGACAGGTACAAGTTGTGTGATCCTAGCCAAGTTACTTAACCTCTTATCGCTGTAGGCAACTCGGTAAGATTTTAAGTTATAGAGAAAGTACCAGTTTGAATTGGAGTTTTCCCTATCTGGGAGCTCCCTAAATCTGTGAAATCAAAAGTCTGGGCCTCATTCCTCTCCTTCAAGAAGAGTATTAATGAATGGGTACACCAAGAAAGGGTTCGAGTAGGAGGTACTTCCAGGGAAGCTTTCATGACCTGAGGGAGTGAGAAGGAAGAAGAGTGTTCTTGATGTGAGAGTTTGGGCAAAAGCAAAGCTGTAGAATGTTGCACACCATGTCTGTGGGACAGCTAGCAGGTTGGTTTGACTGGGAACATAGTAGGGACTGAATGTGAAGATTAGAAAGGAGGGTGGGAGTCATATTGGAGAGAACCAAGGCAGAGAATGGAGATGCCAGCCTGCAGATCCTTGGGGGACTCAATGGGCAGCTGGGAGCCTCCCACCCCAGGCCCCAGTGGTGTGAAGGATGTGCAGTGGCAGGAAGCAAGGCTCTGGTCAGAAAAGGGAACATATGGGAAAGCAATTTGGGTCCCTCCTAACCCTGGCAGCACAAAAGTCATTGAAAATAGTATGGGAATGATTTCATAGTAATCATACCCAGTCAGGGCTCCCAGAGTAAATACTTCCAGGCACCTTGGCTGCTGGGGAGGAGAGTTCCTTGGGATGGGAAGCTGGTGATATCGGGGCCCCCTTCTGCCTCATCTTGGAGGGAAGGAGTTGGTAAGGAAGGACTCCTTTGCCAAAGCATCTGACTCATGGCCTCATTCTCAAAGGTTTCCTGCCTTGCTCAGTCTTATTAACCTTCTCACTTTATAGACTGGCGTTCTTTAAGAGTCTGGTTATTTTTCCCTAGAAGATATTCCTGAAAATCAGGTAATGCCAGTCACACACTGATGCTTCATCATTCAGTAGAACATTTATCAATCATCCACCATCCTGCCTCTGCCTTGAGTTATCTTATGAATTTAAGCAAGCCTCTTCCCTCAGCCTCAGTTTCCTTGTCTGAAAAATTAGGGGTTTGGCTGCTGAGGTCTCTTTCAGTTCTAAGCTGATGATCCCTAGGTGGGTGGGGACATTGTTTATTCTTCAGTAACACCATCTACCATTTATTGATTAGGTGATCAAGAACCACACCCTTAATATGTTTGATTTTTTTTCCCCAACAAGACTATTCTAGGCCAGTTCTAATTAGGGGTTGCTGTTTCTGGTGACTTGACAAGTTGTGGCCAACCACTGCATGGACTCCTCAGTGCCACCCCTAGACACACATGTTCAATGGGATATCCAATGGGCATCCATGTTCTTCCAGAACTCTGAAGCCCCTGGATCCTTGCTCAAGGTGGTGATCTGGAGTGAAATACACCATGCCCTCCACTCTCACCCAAGGGCAGGATGGACCAGCCACTGCAGGTGCAACCTTCCATAGCTTATTTCATGAGCTGTTTTCCTCCAAACCAAGTTCAAAGACATCACTCTGTAATAGCTCTCCAGTGAAGATGAGACGTGGGGAGGTTACAACCACCAACACCAATATATTCTTTACCAATATAGTCTGAGTGTGGCAGCAAATGGGCCATGGTCAGTCATGATTCTTGGGAGATAGACGATCTGCTACATCTTCATCATTGAAGTATAGCACTTCTCTCCCCTGATAGCCCTTGATATATAGTAGTGATCTCTAAAATCCCTTTTCTGTAAGATAGGGAAGATTCTAACTAAGCATTTATCACACAGGGTTATTCAAATAAGATGAGTTGTATAAAGCAGACTTTATACCAGTACATAAACACCAGATATAGAATTCTCATTACTGGCAAGCCACTGACCTATGCCTCTAGGTGTTCTCTTACCTTCCACACTGGGGATGGGGGTGGAAAACTTCAGTTAGTTATCACAGAAATTAAGCATAGAACCAGAGCCAGAGCTGGAAAGGACCTCAGAGGTTATCTAATCCAACTGCCTCACTCACCACACAGACCTGATCCACAATATTCTCAATAAATGGCCCTCTAATTATGGCCTCAATATTCTCTGAGGCTACTCATTCCACTGTAGACACTTTAAATGTCACAAGTTTTTGGTTAATTTAAGCCAAATCTGCTTCCCTGTAGCCTCCTCTCACTGGTTCCAGTTCTACCTTCTCGGGCAAAGACAAATGAGTCTTCCCTATGACGACCCCCAATTAGAGCAATCCTATTTCCCCTAGGTCTTCCCTTGTTCAAGGTGAACATTCTTAGTTCCTTCAGCTGGTCTTCATGTGGCATACTGTTCTGGCCCTTCACTATCCTGGTTGCTCACATTACAATCAAATTTGTTTATATTGACCATGTGTGGTCTACTAGGACTCCTGGTCCTTTCTCTCATGAACTCTTCGCCCACACATTTTCCTCCATGCTTTTCTATCATTTGATTTTGGAGCCCGAATACAGGAAGGGTCTGGATTAGATTGTCCTTGATTTCCTTCTAACTTTAAATTCTCTAAAAACTATTCCTTTATATTTATCCTTACTGAATTTTACCTTGACCCCAACACAGTGACACCATTTTGGTCCTTTTCAAGAATGAAGGACAAAAATCAACCACTGAATTTTATCTCATAAAGTCTGATGTATTGTTTTGGCCTTTGGGGATTTTTTTTGCATCCTCCTGTATTTTACTTATCCCTCTCAACTTTGTGCCATCCACAAATCAGATGCCTTCATCTAAGTCATTGATAAAAATATTGGGCAGAATAGAAAAATTCCTGTCTATTTCATGAGGAACCTTCCCCTACGTTGTCCTTATTTCAGTAATGGGTGTTCTTGGAGTCTCGTCACCCAACCAGTTCCAAATCTAACTGTACTATCAACCAGTCCAATTCTCTCCATTTTGTCAACAAGGGTATTATAAAAAGCTTTATTAAATTCCTTGTTAAATTCTAACATATGATATCCATGGAATTCCTTTTCTCCGATAGTCTAGTAACTTGCCCTCCCCCTTCCCCCAAAAGATCTCAGGATCATTGGTCTAAAAATGGAAATAATCTCAAAGGCCACATAATAAAACCTCTGCTTTTCTATAATTGTGGTACCTGAGGGTTAGAAGGATAAGTGGCCTGCCAGCTAACACAATGGGCAAGCATGGATTTGACTCCAAAACCAGTGCCCTTTCTGCTATCCCACATGGAAATGAGGATAGTCTGACATGTCTCATTTGTTTAAAAAGGTGGGGGTAGGGAGAAGAGGTTGAATGAGATGATTTATAAGGTCTCCTCCAACACTAAATCTGTGATCCAATGATTCTTAAAGAGCCCTTGCTGGTTCTCAGTGATCACCTCTTCCCTTCTGAAGAACTCACACATTGTCCCTTTAATTTATTTTCTGGTGGTGGCCTTGTTTGAACCCAGGAATCAGGTTAAATTCACTGGCCTATAATCTGAAGTATCCACCATGTTCCCCTTTCTGAAAAGCAGGACTATGAGGCTAAAGCAGGGCTGGGGAACTTGTGGCCTTGAGGTCACATGTGGCCCTCTAGGTCCTCAAGTGAAGACTGGATTCAGTCAAAGGGCCGCAGGATCCCCAGTCTTGGGCTAAATGTTTGATCACAGAATTTGGAACTAGTTAAGACTTTAGATAGTGTCCTGTCTGACCCTTATCAACTAGTTTTTACCAAGTGCCCACTCACGTACAAGGATTGTGCTAACAATACCTATGGGAGACAGAGAGAGGGAGAAAATGCCAACCCTGCCCAGGAAAACCTATGCAGGTGGGGAGATGACATCAGCATGAAAAAATCACACACACACACACACACACACACACACACACACACACACACATGCAGAGAGAAGAGAGAATACCAGGCAGTGGTGGGGATAAGTGTAAAAGGAGGCCATTCTCAGCAGGGTTATCTTCAGGCAGCCCACATTTTTCGACTCCTTGAACTTAATGTCCTGCTTATTTGACATTGCCTAATAAGGAGGTCTACCTTTCCAAGCTTGTGGGCTGGAGGGTGGGGAGGGGAGATGGGGGGAGGAAGACAGAGAAAAGCCAAATGAGAGAGGGAGGGGGACAGAGCAGGGAAGAAGAGAGAGGAAGAGAGTTTATATAGAGTTAAAGTTCCACTTTCAGCTTATAGAATTTTAGAATTGAAGAAACCCAACTCAGGATATAGGATCATAAGGTCTAGATCTGGAAGGGACCTGGAAGGGTCAGGAGGGACTACAAATGCTGGAGGCATTTGCCAGGCAAACATGCATGAACTTTATTTAGGAGGGAAAATCCAGCTAGTGAAGATTTTTTCTTCCTCTAACAAAAGAGTCACATGACCAGATCAAGGACTATCATTCTGAGATTCTGAGAGTGGTGAGAAGATGGGTTGGGAGGGAGGAGAAGGAAGGTGGGAATTAAGAGACTATGGGGGTCATGGGTATAGAGCTGGGGGAGACCTTAGAAGCTGTCTAAACCAACTCCTTCATTTTACAGATGGGGAAACTGAGGTCTAGGGGATAGAAGAGGTCAGTCGGGATTCCACCCCAGGTCTTCTGAACCCGTGTACCTTTGTTACAATAGTTCAGAGAGACATGGGGGCTAAGGAAAGGACTGAGCCAAGTGGGTAAGTCGAAGGTTCAGAGCCTGCATGACCAGGACGAGGGTGTCAGCCACAGGAATGGGGCCCTCCAAGAAGGGCTGTTTTGGCACGAGATATGAGGACACTCAGGTTCAGAGGGGATGAGATGAGGAGATGGCGAGACAGTCCAGACTTGCCAGCAGAACTGGGCCAAGCCCTCTGGTCCCCAGCATGTTGATGCCTAGCTCAAGGGCTACAAGGCACCTCTATTTTAAGCAGCAGAAATACCATGTATTCCTGTGCCATCTGAAGTCTCTTATAGCTGGTCTCGATGAGATGTTAAACATAGTGGGAAGCCAAGAAGTGGGCCCTACATTTGCTGAAGGGATGTGACATGAACCATAGAAGAACTCCTGTACCTGGTAAAAATAGATGATCCCTCCCCGTGCTGGAGACAGGGATGGGGGGGGGGGGTGCGCTTTGTCTCAAGCTATATTCCTTAGTTCTAAATAGCCCAGCCTTAGAGGGACCTCCAGACACCCCCTGCCTTCTCATCACAAGCATTGGACTTATTTGGATGGGGCCTGGGCCTCATGGCCTCCCTCCGCTTCAGCACCCAGGGCACAGTTGGTCTTCCAACACCTCAGATTAAATTCCTCCACCATAAACAGTCCTAACAAGATGAAAACACTTTTCAGCCAACTGGGGTCCCAGGAAGGAGAGCTAATGCCTCCAGCTTCTCATCCTGGCCTCTGGCACATGGGGTGGTGGAAGGCCCCCAGATTTAAGGTTAGAGGACCTGGGATCATCACCCAACTTCTCCACTTGCTATGTGTTTGACCTTGGGCAAGGTGACTTCAGCTTTGTGCATCAGTTTCTTCAATTGTAAAATAAGGGATTGAACTAGGATCCTGTGATCCTATAAAATTGGGATCATAGAATGATGATGGTCTTTTGTATAGTACTAAATATACATGCTCATATAGAGAGAAATCTCTCTATATACACTGTCAATGTGTGTGTATGTATGTAGAGATACAGTAAAAGACCAGTATGAGGAGGAGAAGGGGAAAGAAGGGAAGGGGGAAGAGGGAAGGAGGGGGGAGGGAGGAGGGGGGTAAGGGAAGGGTGGGAGGAGAGGTGAAGAGGGGTAAAGAGGAGAAGGGGAACTCAGTGACTGGTACAAAGTAAGAACTTAATGAATGTTTGTTGAATTGCCTTTAAAATTTGCTAAAAATTTACATACATTATTACAGAATGGTCCATTTGGGGCTAGATGACCATTAGGGTCCAATCTGCCTATTTGATAGATGAGGAAATTGATATCCCCAGGAGCTGGGGTCACTTGCCCAAGGAAGCATGGTAGCATGGATTTGGAGTCAGGAAGACCTGAGCTTGAACCCCACTTGTTAGCTGTGTGACCTTGGGCAGATTTTCCCAGGGCCCCATCTGTAAAGGGAGGGGGATGGATCTGATGGTTTCCATGACCCTTCTGACTCTTAATTCTCCATTCTGTAGTGATCAGGTTTGGGATTTGAGCCCAGACCTTCTGAATCCAGAGTCTAAGCTCTATCCATTGTGCCACACTCCCTTCTAACATTTGGACTTTGCAAGAAATCTGAGGGGGCAGGCACTATTTTCCTCATTGTATAGAAGAGACTGAGTCTCAGAGAGAGATGAAGTGATTTTTGCCCAGGAACACATAGCCAATAATGTCAGAAATGAGACTGGTCAAAGCCAGGCCTCCTGGGAGACATGCCACCTGAACTGATCTTTGAAGAAAGAGGACTTTGATAATCCAATGGAATGAAAAGTCCTCCATGTCCTTAGAGCCCAATTGGGACAAGACTGGAGGAATCCAACAAATGAATCCATTACTTAGAGTACCTAGCACAGAAGAGATCCTTATCAGATCCTTATTGCATTTGAGGCTGTGAGGTAGCCTGGGCTTGCAGTCAGGAAGACCTGAGTTCAAATGCAGCCTCAGATACGTACTAGTTGTGTGACCCTGGGAAAGTCACTTAACTTCTGCCTGCCTCAGTTTCTTTCTCTATAAGATGGAGATAAAAATAACACTTACCTCATAAGGAACAAATAAGACAATATTCAGCACAGCGTCTGGCACATAGTAGTCTCTACATGACCACTTTATCCTCTTCTTCCTTCCCTTAACTAAGTGGAGGTGACAGACTGAAATGAGCTCTTTTCAGTGAGTCAATGCCTGTCCCCCTCTCAAGAGGCTAAATGCTGTCGATAGGCACCCAACTTTCTACTAAGAGAAGGCTGTCCCAATCCATAGAATCAGATCAATCAACTCGATGTCCTTCCTAACTGTTTTGGGATATTTGAGGCTGTAGAGATGCATCTTTGGCTCAACCTAATTCTCATGTCTCACGGTTTGACCAATGGGAAATCTAAGATCCTGAGATCCCTACTAAGCTCTTCTTCGTGAGACAGACATTTCACCTAGCTGAGTGAACACACAGACCCTTGTGGCTGCCCAGTGTCCAGTGGGGGCCAGATACAACCCTCCCTTTCACTCTCTGCTCACTGTCCTTGATAAATTCCTGAAGCATGAGTTACTTTCCACCTTCCTGAGAGGCAGGAGTGGTCAACTTCGGGCACTTTAGGAATTTCCCTAACTCAAGCTCTTTGGAGGGGGAAGGGTGGCTACCTGTGACTTGGAGGACTGAATGTCCCTTCCCTAACACAAAGTTAGGGAGCCTCACCCAATTTTAAGGTTATATTAAAGCTATAGATTAAGGATGAAAGATTTAGGGAGAGAATAGACCTCAGAGGCCAGATGACCCACCACCTTCACTTTACAGTGGGTAAGAAGAGCTGCCTCATTTTACAGATGACAAAACTGAGGCCCAGAGAGATTACAGATCATAGATTTGGAGCTGGAAGGCGCCTGACAACCACCTAATCCAAACGCCTCATTTTACAGGTGAGGAAAGTGAACAATCATCCAGGTAAAAGTGAGCCATTGTTCTCTGCAAGCCTGGCTGACCACTGGCTGTTTAGTCCTTTTCCATGAGATCTCTGATGTCTGTTAATAAGACATCACCTTCTCTCTAGTTTCCTTTATCCCCTCAAAAGACTCTCCACAAACTCACAGTTTGATTAAAAATAAAAGACTCTGACTTAATTCAACAAACCCTCCCTCATGGCAGCCTCTGTACTGGGTCCTGGGGGAACAAAGACTCAGTCTAGCCCCTGCCCTCAAGAACTTCCATTCTACTGGTGGGAAACAAAGTATACCCAGAGAAGGGTATGATGGGAAAGTAAATGCAAATGAATTTGGGAGTTTGTGGGAGAACCTGAACAAGGGAGGATGTGGATCCATGATGTGAGGTGAGGCTTGAAGGGAGAAAGGGATTCCAAGAGGTACAGAGGAGGAGGGAAATCATTCTGTGGGTGGAACGCTATCAGTGTAATGGTATGGAGACCAAGTTCAATCAGTTAGCATTTATTAAGTGACTGAGTGCCCCGCACTGTGAGAGGTGTCAAGTTAATGACATACCAGCCACTATGCTAATGGTTGGGAGAGGGAGAAGAGGGAGGAAAGGGAAGGGAAGGAAGCAAGGAAGGGAAAGAGGGAAGAAGGAGAAGAGGGAGGGAGGAAGAAAAGAGGAAGGCAGGGAAGAAGGAAAAGGGAGGGAGGAAGGAAAAGAGGAGGGAGGGAGGCAGCAGGGAGTCCCAGCTCTCAAGACGCTCCCAGTCTGATGAAGGGAGGCAGCGTGCAAGCAGTTATTGAACACCCGATATCCATAGAAGATAGCGGTCTGTTATTGGGCGCTGAAGGGAAATGAATCTGACTACTCCGGCGCGTGAAGACCAGACTGGATAGGGAGGCTGAGTCCAGTGGCAGGGGCTTCATGCACCAACCAGAGGAGTTTTTTATTTTATCATTGAGGCAGCCAGCCAGTGGAACTATTTCTGAAGGGGAATGCCATGGGCAGATCTGAGCTTTAAGAGTGATTAACGTGGAGGAACTTCCTAAAGGAGAAACAATCATCTCAAGATGGATGCAGGGCAATAGCTCTAGGCTAGAGCGTGAAGGGTCCTCAGAGGTTACCCCACTCCAACCTCATTTTACAGACAAGGAAACTGAGCCCCAGGAAGGTCAAGTGCCTCCCCCGGGCCACACGGGTGGCAGAGTCGGGAACGGAAGCCCACTGTCGGATGCTATTTGTGTTCTTTTCCCTGTACCACTGCGCAGAGAATTGATATTAGTGGCTGGAGGAGACCTGGTCTGGGCACTTGGTGGCTCCTGATGCTTAATCTCTGGGACCTTTGCATTCTCTTTGACCAAGATAAGGAGCGACGCGCTCCAGTCCTCTCACGTTTCAAGACAAAGGCATGAGCAGCAGACTCCTGGCTGGCCAGCTATTCTCAGCACACAAAGGCATGGTTATGAAATGCCTCCAGCCAGTAAGGTGAGGTGCCCTCGCGGCAGCCTTCCAAGGAACGTGGTGCCAAAAGCACACTTGCCAGCTTTTCAAGATATCGCCTTTCGCAGACAAAAAAGCCCTTCCTGTGTTCTAACTTGAAATGGGGACCCAGATGAGAGGATAATGGTTGGTTTCAGTTTGGTGTGCAGTGGAAAAGATGTGTACGAACTGAAAGCAGGCCCGCCCTGCAGGGCCCAGCGATGGTGGGGCCTGAAACAGGGGAAGCCAAGGACTGGAAGGACAGGCTTCCTCTCTCCCTCTCTCATCTCTCACTAGTTCCTCAGAATTTGGAAACAGTCAACTAGTAAAGGATGATGGATTGGCACTGTGATCCCGGGCAAATCACTTAGCCTCTCCATGCTCCAGGAGATGGCTCTAGAGTCTGGAAGATCTGAATTCAAATCCAGGCACCTACTAGCTGTGTGACCCTTGGAAAGTCACTTAACCCTGTTTACCTCAGTTTTCTCATCTGTAAAATCTGTAAAACTGAAGAAAGAAATGGCAAACCACTCTGGTATCTTTGCCATGAAAATCCAAATGGTGTGAGGAAAGAGTTGGACGTGACTAATTGACTGAACAACTGAGTTAGGAACTGTGTTAATACTTTGAGGATACATGAGGAGGAATCACATTGGACCTTGGGTTTAACATCAGTTGGAGATGCTTATCTGTTGTTTGACCCTGGCAAGTCACATGACCCAGGGGAAAGAATGCTGGATCTGGAGTCAGAAGACTTGGGAATGAACCTTCATTCTATTACTCAGTACTTGGGTGACCCTGGGCAAGTCACTTATTCTCCAGATTCTTCATTTTCCTTCTGTCTAAAATTAGGGTGTTTGAGAAGATGCCACCCGAGCCTTTTCCAGGTCTTAGTTAGGAACTGCCCAGTGTCTGAAGTTGAAATGCTTTCCCTTGTGTGGGTTTGGATGTGCTAAGTTAAAAAAAAAGCCTTTGTTTTGGGGAGCAGTGCCTAGTTTGTTTCTTTTATGGGACCTCTAAGCCCCCTCTCCCCCAAATAGCTTAACAGACTGGAAAAGATGATGGAGAGGTCCCACTATGACAAGACAGAAAGAACCCAGCCCTCATCATCATACCTGGCACAGAGTAAGAAGAAGCTTAAACAATGCTTGTGAACTGTGCCAGTGGACAGGGTTCTGGGAAACTTAGCCCCTGAAAATGCATTTGACACTTTTAAATTTAATCTGTGTTACTAACACTTTCTCCATCACTTTTTCAAGTTTAGCCAATCAAACAAACAATAAATCAAGACCTGATTGGTGACATTTGCCAATTTCCAAGTTGCATAAGCTCACAATGAAAATTTAACAATCGACTCTCAAGGACCACTCCACCATAGCCCTGACTCCTGGTCAGGAGTAAAACCACAGACTCCTACAGTAATGAAAATGATCACACTACAGGAGCTTAGTACCTAACAGGGAGAGAAGACTAGCACCCAAATACAATTAGGGGAGTGACGTAGAACACTATGTAACTTTGGATTAAATATAATACAATAAAAAAATCAATTAAGCATTTATTAGGCACCAAGACACCATGCTAAGCTCTGACAATACAAGAATTGTCAAGAAAACTCCAAATGGGGTTACAGAGAGTTAGACATGACTGATAAGACTCATTATCAACAACAGATATGACCCCTGCCCTCAAGGAGCTTATATTCTAATAAAAATGTATGTGGCAGGAAATAAATGCTTTGGACATATAGGAATCAACAAGAATAGAAGACCTGACAGAACTTATTTGAAGGAGCAGGAGCAACCTTTCCCCTGGTCTGATGGAAAGGTCATGGGTTTTAGAACCAGGATCTGGGCTTGAACTCCACCCAGCCTTGCCATCTACTGTGTAACTTTGGGCAAAGCCCTTAACCTCTCTGGGCCTTAGTTTTCTCATCTGTAAAAGGGGGATGGACTAGATGTCTTCTAAGGTCCTTTAAACAACCAAAAACCACCCGAGTTGAAGTCCTCTGGGGGTTAGAGTTTTCCTGAGATCCGATCCTCCTTGACTCCAAAATTTATTCTCTCTCTCCCCAAAGTCCAGTCTTTGCTTTTGTATTATGCAGAAATGCAGAATATTTGTCTGTAAGGGACCCTAGAGGACACCCAGTGCAACCTCGGATTTTACTAGAAATCAGAAATACCCTCTGCAACTTTACTGACCCTGGGCAAGCAATGGGAGTTTAAGCAACTTTTAAGATGCCTTTAGCTCAAGGTTTACTAGCCAGTTTACCCATCTGCCTTAGATTTGGGGCTGAAGGGAACATGATTCACTGGCTTTGGGTGAGATGGGAATCGAATCAGGTTCAGTCTGGCTGCTCAGTCTCAGCCTAGATAGCCCTTTTTGGTTGAAGAATGAAAAATTAAAAGGGGAAAACGTAGAGATCGGGAGCTGGAAAGGACCTCAGGACACCTGGTCCCCAAACCTTAAATTTACAAAAGAGGAAGCTGAGGACCATTAAGGTAATGTGACTTCCCCAAGATTACATGAGTAGGCATCTACATTTTGTACATGGGGAAACTGAGGCTCACTACCTGTAAATTCCAGGATTTGAATCCAAATCCCCTTGACTCTATGCCCAGGGCTTGTCCGGCACTTTTAGCCACTGTGGGTGGCCATTGGTTTCCCCCTGCTTCCCACAATGGCCTCAAGACAGCAGAGCCAGGAAGCTCTTGGGAGGAGTGGCTCAAAGCAGCTGGAGGTATTTAGGAGAGGGATGGAGACAATTAAAACTAAAAGGCCGTACCTGGAGGCAGAGGGCTCTCCCGCAGAGAAGCAGAGTGAGAAGAACCTGGGTAGCTTTTCTGGATGTTTGCTCGGGGTGGGGGTGCGGACTTGAAGCCCGGGACATAGAGCCCAAAGGGACCCCCAGTGCATTCGTTTCACAGACTTGGAATTAAAATCTGCTGGAGGGTCTGCAAGTCTTGGGTGTTTCTAAGGAGTTTTTGAAGTTGACACATCTCCCTCAAGGAAATTCCCCCTTTTCACAGACAGGCAAGCTGTCCGGCTTGCCGAAGATTTCCCAGAGCGTGCGCGTCGGAGCTGGGATTTTGTCCCCAGGCTTATCTTGGTACCAACTTCCACCCTCCGCTCTAGCCACGGTAGCTTCTGGAGCAGAGATTGGGTCTTACCGAAACTTTTAAAATCTCTGATCCATGCTCTACCCCTACGAGGTACAAAATAAATGTCTGCAGATCAGTACTGGAGAAGGGATGAAAAAGAATAAATCTTTTGAATGGAAGGGAGGCTATGGGTGTGGAATACTATTTGCATATATACTGTCAGACCTGATCAAAGTGTTGGTTAGGCTGATTTTTTTCTTATTAAAAAAAAAAATCCAAACAACTTTCTACAAGGGATAGACCCTTGGGTAGCAGAGGGGTGAAGGATATATTTGGATATTAAAGTGATGGAAAAACAAGACGTCAACTGACATTTTTTTAAATTAAAGAAAAAACGTGAATGGAAGAAGCATAAATCAACCCACGCTCTGCTCCTCTTCGCCTCGCCCACCCACGAGACACAAAAAGAGGAAAAAAAAACAACACTCCATTTTAAAGTCTCTACTTACGGACTTCTGGAGATTTCTTTTCTTATTCAATACAGCCTTTGATGTGCACTTTAACCTGGTTTCACCCATAGGAAAGTGTTGGGGGAGGCCAACTCCATGCCCTACCGGAATTCCCCCATAGGAATGCCTTCAAGGCGTGGCTGAGGAAGTCCTGGGGTTTGAACCTTTATATTACAAATATTTCCTTGAATTTTACTCAGCACCTTCTCAGATTCTTAGCAGCCTCCTCAACTGTTTTTACTTTCCTCATCACTTTATGCCCCTCAAACTCTCTTTCTTTTTCGGTTATGTCCAACTCTTCCTGACTCCATTGAAGGTTTTCATGGCAAAGATACTGGAGTGATTTGCTATTTCTTTCTCTAGCTCGATTTACAGTTGAGGAAACTGAGGCAAGCATGGTTAAATGATTTGCCCAGAGTCACACAGCTAAGTTATTGAGGGTGAATTTGAATCCACAATACCACCCTCCTTCATTGTCTTTTATGAGGTTAGCCTATCTTTGTGGTGAGGCAGGGTGATATAGTAAGAACTAGGCAAGAATTCCAGTTCTGACCACTATCAGTTGTGTGACCTTGGGCAAGTCACTGTACCACTTCCTCATCTATAAAATGGGCAAGGAAATAAGAACAAAAACTCATCACAGCATGGAGGTGCTGTATGGAAAGTGCTTTGTAAACCTTATAGGGTTATAGGAATATAAGCTATGGTTAGTGCCAAGGAGGGACCATAGACTGAACCTTGGAGGTCTAGTCCAATCTCCTGTTACTGAAGAGGAAATTGAAGTTCAGAGAATTTAAATGTTCACACACTTGGGTGAACACACACAAGGTCAAACTGATTGTGCATCTTGTGGGACCCTGTATTTCCCTTACTACTTGTATGACCTTGGACAAATCAGTCACTTGCTGGGCCTCAATCTCCTCACCTATAAACTAAGGTGGTTACACTAGATGACCTTTGAAAAGATTCCTTCCTGCTCCAGATCCAGGCTCTTTTCCTTCAGATTCTTTGGGTCTTTCCTGTAGGACTTTGGGGCATGCATCAGGTATTTACAAAGAAATTTTACTCCCCCAGGCCTGTTTCTCCTTTTGTAAAATGAAGGAGCTGGTCTAGCTGGCATTTGAGCATCTATGATCCTATGATTGCCCTAGGCCTCAGTTTCCCCTCCAGTAAAATGAGGCAGTTATTCTAGATGGCCTCTGAGGTCCCTTAGTTTAGGTCACTTCTAACTCCAAATCAGGGATTTTTAACCTGGGATCCAGGAGAGAATTCAGGTGCGGAAAACACTCACTTACATCTGTATTTTCAATATCTTCTAAGTGAAATCCAACATTCCCTTAAATGATGAATGTAGGCAATAAAGCAAGCTTCTGAGAAGAGGTTTGTAGGCTTTACCAGACTGTGTCCAGGACACAAGAAGTGTTACAACCCCTGAGCCAGATCTAGTATTTCCATGAGCTTCGAGATGGTGCCTTCTTCTGTAACATGCCTGAAGCCACCCAGATATTACATGTCAGGGCAGCCCCTCCAAACTCAGGTGTCTTTCCACGGTACCACACTGACTCTCATTTGGACTCTGCCCGGGAAAGCTCAGCCTCCTGATTTCAGAGCCAAAGAACTTGGAACGAGTTGCTATGGAGACCTCAGTGTGAGGCCCTGGTGCTCCAAGATAGCATATTTATAGGGGAAAAGATGAATAGGCTTGTCTCAGTGCTCTCAATAAACATTCAAGGCTTAGGAAAGTCATCTGCTGATGAGACTGACAGGGCTAATGTACTTTATCTCAGGCCTTCCAGGGTCTGAGTCACGAATGCCCATGGGGGTCTCCACAGATTCTTTCCAGCACCTCCCCTGAATACTGAGATCCTGAAAGGGGGGGGTGGCCTCAGCACCAAAATCTGGCTCTCTTATTGCTTCTCTCCTCCTTGGCCTGCCTGGTGAGGACACTATTTGTTTAACATCTTTCAAATGTATTCCATTAGCATTATGGACCTGTCAAGCCTTCTCTTCCCACTTAGGACAGAGTTGTCAGCCAAATGATCTCAGAGCAGGGAGTGTGAGGGCGGGCCACATTGGCTTCCCTTGAAAACCTCCATGATCCAGGGTGGTGCCTAGGTAGATGTCTCTGGTTCCGGGCACCCATTAGAGTTTGCTTTTGTGGACAGGAAGGGTCTACAGCCTGACTCTTCATGACCCCATCTGGGGTTTTCTTGGCAGAGATACTGGAGTGTTTTACCATTTCCTTCTCCAGCTTGTTTTGTAGATGAGGAAACTGAGGCAGACAGGGTTAAGTGACTTGCCCAGGGTCACACAGCTAGTAAGTGTCTGAGGCTGGATTTGAACTCAGGAAGATGAGTCTTCCTGACTCCAGACCTGACGTTCTGCCCACTGTACCACCCAGAAGCCATTTTATATGTAGTGTTATAGAAAAAGACTTCCATTTGGTATCAGAGGATTTGATTTCTTATCTGTGTGGCCCTGGAAAAACCACATCATACCTCTAGCCCTCAATCTCCTCATCTGTAAAATGAGCTGGTTAGACTAAGAGGCCTTGAAGTCCCTTCCAATTTTTGGTCTATGACCTTATGATTTTTCTCTTGGTTCCTTGGGCCTGTCCCATGTGTTCATTCCTCTTCCACCCTGAGGCTTTTCTTCTCTCAGTCAAACAGCCCAATTTCATATTCCTTCTCTGCACCCCACTTCCCCCATTTATGAAATAAGGGCAATGAACTATTAATAGATATTCCCCAAGAACCTGTCCAGTTTAAGGTCCTATAATCCTAAAACTGTTTTTTTTTAAAGAAATATTTATTGATTTCTCTTTTTATATCATTTTGATTTCCACATGTATTCCTCCCCTTCTCAGAGTTATTCTCATAAAGATTCTTTTTAATTGAGCCAAAATAAGTAGCACAGCTATCATGTTTAATGTTATGGGACACCCATCATCCCACATTCTGCAATGAAGTCAGGGAGGCACATTTTTATCTTCTTCCTTTGGTCATTTAACTTATTCATCATAGCTATAGTAACACTTTGGGGGTACAATCACAAGTGGAGTGAACCCCCAAGACTGAAGGGAGGGCAGGTATCTACTATGAGGAGGGTAGAATGAATATATGCAGCCCCTAGAGCAGGGGAAAGGTTTGGGGATGGGAGGAGGTCTCTCATGATCAGAAATGCCCTGGGGGGACTGGCTTTTTTCAACGTGATTCTTTCCAATGCTTTCCTTATTTCTAGTTAGCTCAGCTTTCAATGGGAGCAGGGCAGGCAGAAAAAGACTAGAGAGAAGAGGGGCCGGGGGGCCCTGGGCCAGCACACGTGTTGAACAAATGCTGAGGATTCAAGATTGCCAGATGTTCATTGACATTAGAATGCACATACTCTCTTCCTTGACTCTTGAGATGGAGAGGGTGGGCAGGATGGCCATTCATACGGACCCCAAATGCAGTCCCACTAATGGAAACCAAATTGTCAGGCAGGGAACCAGCCAGAACAAGCCCTTGGTGATGTGAAGAATCCCAAATAGGGAATAATTGAAGAGCTCTTCACTAGAGAATGAGGTCATCTTGGCACCCATTTGATAGATAATGATTGAGAATTTACTATTAACAAGCATCTATTAGGCACCTGCTGTATAGAAGGCACTCTGCTGGTTGCTGGGGATGTGAAGGTGTAGATGAGAGAGAACTTCCTCTTGAGAAGTTTGGTGACAGGTAGAGGACCTCTCCAGTGGCTCTCCTTGACCACTCTCTGGTCCCAGCCTGGGTCCCCAGGCTTAGGAGAGGCAGAGCTCATAAGTGCCTAGCAGGTACTGTGTAGAATTGGTAGGATCTGCCCATTGATTTAAAACAAAGCAGGTGGGTAAGGTGGGTGCTCATGCAATGTGACTTCTGCCCAGCCCTCCAGGGAGCAAAATGAAGGAATGGCATGAGGGATGGCTAATAGGTTAGCCCAATGCCTCATGTCACATGCAAATGCTCTTGGCATGACCTGATTTAAGTAGGCCTCATGCCAAGCTCCCTTCCAATGTCCTTCACCAGTTTATGAGCCAATCCCGCTCATGACCTTCCTTCTATCCTCTTCCTTCATGGCTGCCATGTCTCTGATGGGTGACAATAATAGAGGAGGCAGGTAGCAAAGTGCTGGGCCTGGAGGCAGGAGGACCCGAGTTCAAGGCTCTTCCTGACTCCAGACCCAGGGCTCTGTGCACCACTTGCCCATTAATAGCCTGTGTAGTACTTCTGCTATTCCCTTTTTACTGGTAAAGAAATTGAAGCTGAGACAAGTGAAGTGACATGTCCAGGGTCATATAGCTAGAGTCTGAAGGAGGATTCGAACTTGGTATCTTCCTGACCAAATTATCATTGTGCATGGATGGATAGACTAGATGCCCACCACCTTTAGTCACTCTCTTTTCCATATTATGACCAGAGAAGGCGGGTACACAGATGAAGTTGATATACAGTCATGAGTGAGGGATAAGAGATGCCCGAGCTCTTCGGAGGCAGGGTAGTCTCAAAATATCAAATAACAGCGTCTTGTGTGGTAGCCACAGCGTCTGGAGGAAAGCAGGGGAAGGCCTGGGGTCTTTCTGGAAGGCTATAGACAAGGACTGCCCCACAGGTGAAGAAGCAGATGAATCCTTAGCTGCCCCAATGGGGAGAGTTCCCACTCTGATCTTACATCTATTTTAAACAAGTTCTAGGGTTCCTTGTAGTTCTAAGTCTACAAGCACCTTGTACAGCATAAGACAAAACAATGTGTGAATATCAGCTTTTGGAACTCTTCCTCCTCTGCACTGGATGTTGGAAGGGTCCAGGAATGATAAAAGGCCTATAGACATACCGATCTATGGCTTTTCTTGCTGAAGACCCATTCACAAACACTCCAATCCTCTGGGTCTACTCATGCTGCCATTCCCCTCCCCCAACAATCCTGGGGTGTCAGGATGATGGTTATCTAAGACCTGGCAGACCTTCGTAACCTAGGGTCTGTGATCTTTAATTGTATTTTATTTTTTCTCCCAGTTACATATCAAGAAAAATTTTGAGTTCCAAGGGGTCTGTGAGCTTTAAAAAACATTTTGATAACTATACTTCAATATAAATGGTTCCCTTTGTAATCCTATTCATTTAAGACCATTATTCTGAAAAGGGTCCATAGGCTTCCCCAGAACCATCATACAAACTAGTAACAACAAAATCTTAAGGATGCTTGTTCTGGGGCTTATCTTCATGGTTCTCTGAATACTTCTATGTCTTCATGGAGTCTGGTACCAGAACCCAGAGCCCTATAACCTCTTTCTCTAGCTCCTCTCCAAAACACACTCTCCTCAGGAAACTACAGCCCAAGACACTTTCAGTCCCTTGGAAAACAGAATGGACAGGAGGACTCCTCCTCTGAAGTCTTGAAATATATCTTTGCATTGCCTAGGGACTCAGATTCAGACATCCAGCCCATGAACCTCAGTCTGTCTCTGACTCTCATTACTAATCACTTAGTCCAAACTAAGTACTCTCTTTCATACAGTTGGGTCCTTCATTAATCTTCTCAGACGCAAACTCCATTCTACATTGTAGGACAGACTCTTGGGTCAGTTTCCCAAAATACCGGTCACCAGTTCCAGCACTGACCAACCTGCTGCTCTGTGGTGGAAGGTGATGGTGAGGGCAATCTCGATGGCGATGGTGGCGGGGGTGGGGGGGGGGGTGGGGGGTGGTGGTATTAGTAGACAGGAGGAAGGGCGTGGTAATAATCTATCACCATGGGCAGCTGTGAGACCTCATTAACCCAAGTTCACATCTGTTATTACCATTTCAATATCTCTCACTCTTAGGTAAGGAAGAAGCAGATAGTCACAGTTCTACCTGATTTCTACCTCTAATTCCTCAGCCTTTGCAGCCCAAGGTTGTAGATTAAAACAAAACAAATACAATTTTTGTGTTAAATTGGTTAATGTTGTTTTTGCTTTTTGTGATCCCATTTGTGATTTTCTCAGCAGAGATACTGGAGTGGCTTGCCATTTTCTTCTCCAGCTCATTTTACAAATAAGGAAACTGAGGAGGAAGTGACTTGCCCAGGGTCACACAGCTAGTAAGTTGTCTGAGGTCAGATTTAAACCCAGGAAGATGTGTCTTCCTGATTCTAAGCCCTTGGCTCTATCCACTTCACCATCTACCTGCCCAACTTGTCACATGCTTAATAAATGTTCTAGCACAAGGTGTCAAACTGCATTCTGGGGAAGATGTAAAGCAAATGAGAAGGCTTATAGGAATACTTTATCTAGTCTCATAATGGCTAGAATGGTTTCAGGTGTGGGTCTTAAGATCTAGATTTAGAACCAGAAGGAACTTCCAACTCTTTCAGTCTAGTCCCCTTTAATTTACAAAGGTGGTAACTGGCCCAGAAGTTAAGTGACTTACCCAGGGCCACACAGCTAATAAGTGATTGAGTTGGGGTTCAAACCCAAGAGGTCTTGATTATATAGGTCTAGCTCTCTATTTATAATAGTACATATCAGCCTGTGATGAAAGGCTCTATGTCCTCTTAGGATGGTTCTGGCCAAGAGGGGCCAGGCTTGTTATTGGGTTGGCCCCAGGGTGATGAACTATCCTATCATTGCAGCCTTCAAAGTTGTAGAGAACTTTTTGATGGGGGTCAGTGGAGAGACCACCCACACTGACAAAATGAACAGGATCTTAAAATTTGGGAGGGAAATTTGGGGATTTTGTTCAGAGCTTATATCACTATTTTCTTTAAAGAAATTTCATGATGGGGGCAAGTTCCCCTCCTTTAAATGGAGGATTTAATTTTTTTGTAAAGGCAGAAGTCATTGAGAGGTAAGTAGGTGAAGGAGGTGGAGGGATCAATGCTTCTAGTGAAAGGCAACAAGAACAAAATGCCCTCCAGAGTCAGTGTACAACTCTGAAGGAATGAGACCAGTTGTCTTGCTTGGCGTGTAACTTGGCTCTGCCAATGGTGCCCAAACAGGAGCATTAGTAACTTTCCAGCAAATATCAAGATCCCCAAGGTGATGCCATTGAAAAACATGCCAGGTCCTGAGGAAGGTAAGCCGTTCAGCTTTCTTACTCTTGCCCTGGGGCTGAGACCTCTGAGTCGGTGATGAGTGAATGGATTCTGACCTAATCTACCATATGCAATTGGGGCCAGATCACACCATGCTTCTGCTGCCACTCACACGTCAGCCTTCCCCATGCTCCCTTTCCACCTCTTGCTCAAGGCACAATCATCAATGGAATGTGACCCTTCTGGAAAACATGTGTCACTTGTATGTCCTATAGTTATGTTTATCATGGGCTTGTGATTCCCTAGACTGGGGTAGGGAGCCTGCAGCCTCAAGGTTACTAGGCCTTCTAGGACTTTGGGTGAGACCTTGTGACTGAGTCCAAGTTTTACAAAAGGGGCTTTGTTCTGTGAAGTCTGGATTCAGTCAAAGGACACATGTGACCTCAAGGCCATATTTTCTCCAGCCCTGCCCTAGACCAAAATATCCTTCTCTGACCACCATTTCTTGTTTTCCACTATCTCCTTGTGAAGTGGTCCAAATGTCTTGGAAAACAATTTGGAATTTCATGAAGAGAGTGATTAAAATCTCCATATCCCTTGACCCAGAGATTTTATTGTTAGAAATAAATTCCAAGGGGATCAATGGCAAAAAACCAAGGTCTTATATTTACAGCAGCAGTTTTAGCAGTAGCAAAGACCTGGAATCATAGTAGACATCCATTGATTGAAGAATGGCTAACCTAACTGTGGTCATGAATGGAGTAGAATGTTAGTGAGATATAAGAAATGATGAAGAGAGAGAATTTGGAGTCAGAGGAAGACACATGAACTTACACAAAATAAAATAGGCAGAACCAGGAAAACAGCATACACAATGACTAAAACTGCATAGTTTATAAAAGAACGACCACAAAGTAATTAATGACCAAGATTGTTTCTAAAGAAGAAATGTGGGCAGGTTGCTCTCATATCTATCTAACCCTGACCCTTCATGTCTCTGCAAAGCTCAGGGACTCATGGATCTCAAATATGACATACATGTCAGACTCTTTCAATGTGTTGGTTGTTTTGCTGAACCTTTTTTTTAAATCCTCTTTTGAAAAATTCTTTGTTCTCAAGGATGGCCCTTTGGATGAGGGAGAAGGGAGGAATATCTAGGGTCATGTCTAGGAAAACAAAGATAAATTTAAATTTACATTGAAAAGAATGGAAGTTTTTTTGAGGATTTCTGGAAGTTGTATTCTCATAATTTAGCCTAGAATATATGGGTAATAAAGTAGGAGGCACTTAATAAATGCTTTTTCTCTTTATCATTCATTTGCTCATTAGTTCATTTATTCAAATACCCAAGGTCTGATGCATGTGAATGGCTTGGAGGAAAAAGTTCTGACTTTGAAGTCTATAAGCATTTATTGAGCAACTACTGTATGCCAAGCTCTGTGTTAGGCATGTGGGATTTAAGATAAAAATGAAGCCAATTTTACTTTAAAGTTTCTAAACATAATATGTATACACGAAAATTTTAAAAAAAACACAGGAAACACAAAGGATTCTTTTTTGTGGGTGGGAAGAAGTGTGCCAGCCATTGAGAGGATGAGGATAATCCTTGAGCTAGAGACTCTAAGGGGTGGAGGTGAGGAAAGAAGAGCATTCCAGGCAGGAGGCACAGCTTCAGCAAAGGCATGGAGGTGGGAGATGGATTAGCAAGTAGGCTAGTTTTCTCAGAGGGAGAATAAGGGGAAATAAGCCTAGATAGAGAGATGGGAATCAGAAGCTGAAGGTCTTTTAATGACAAGCAGCAGTATGTGAGATCAGTATGCTTCGAGGCCACTAGCTGGCAGGTTGTGTTCTCAGGGTGTCCTTCCCTCCTTTTGAAAGAAAACACTGGTTTTTGAATGGATACATGACTATGGCTCCATAAGGATCCTCTGTGTGCACCCAAATCACCTACTTCTCTGGTTAACAAGAAACAAAGTGGAGGGATGATCCATCCAATGAATGAATGATCAGGGAAACTGAAAGTGCGACCTTGAGATTGGCAGAGGAGTGGGGGCTGTTTGGTCAAGTTGGGCACAGAGAGAAAGAAATGGATGGAGACAAGAGTAGCAGGATGGCACAAGTGTGTCAGGAAAGGGAGCAAAGACCACGAGAGCCATCCCAGCCTTGGGAAAGCGGGGATGCCAGCTTGAGGACATCACAGTTTTAGAAGAGGGGGACAAAGCTATGGAGGCCAGATGGTGCAGGGGGAAGCCAGCAGGGTCAGAGATGTGATGCATGCTGCCTTTGTGACCTTGGGCAATCCACTGACCTCTCTGGGCCTCAGTTTCCTTATCTGTAAAATGAAAGGCAGCCAGGTGGCTCATTGTGATGTCCCTGTAGGTTCTCCAAGGCCAGTACAGGGCATGTTCTACCTAACCAGAAGGTCTTCAAGTATAGGAGGAGTGTAAATGTCTTCATTTCTCTCTGCAGCTAGTCTGGGCCTAGAACAGAGTAGGCACTTAATAAACACCAATGGATTGTTGATTGAAGTATGAGCTTACAATCTAATGGAAATCTGAAGAGCCCCATTACAAGGTTGGCCACATCATGACCAATGCAACCTGGCTAATATGGAAATGTTTTGCATGACTTTACATATACAATTGATATAATATTGCTTTCTTTCTTTTTTTTTTTTTGTTTGCTTTATGGAGAGGGAAAGTCTGAGAAATTGGTGTTAAGTGACTTGCCCAAGGTCACATGGTTAGTAAGTGTTAAGTTTCTGAGGCTAGATTTGAATTCAGGTCCTCCTGACTCCAGGGCCAGTGCTGTATTCACTGCACTACCTAGCCGCCCCTATTGCTCATTTTCTTAATGGCTGGGGGTGGGGGGCAGGAAGGAGATAATTTGCTACTCAGAATTTAAAGAAAAGAATGTTAAAATAAATAAATAAATTGAAGAGATTGATGGATGGATAGAAAGAAAGTTAAGAAAGAAAGAAAAGAAAGAAAAAATGAAAGAAAAATAGATAGACAGACAGACAGACAGACAGATATTGCCCAGGGTCACACTACTTATAAGTGTCGGAGGACAGATTTGAACTCAGGGAATGAGTCTTCTTGACTTCAGGCCTGGCATGATGTTCCCTGTGCTACCTAGCTCCCCAAGGGTATCCCATAGACATCTTAAACTCAACATGTCCAAAAATGGAACTTTCCTGTCTTACTTCCTTCCCCATCACTGTGGAGAGCACCATTATTCCCCCAGTCCTCAGGCTTCTAGCCTAGGAGTTATCCTGGACTCCTCTCTCTCTCTCACCCCTCAGATCCAGGCTATTGCCAAGGTCTGAGGATTTCTCCTTTGCAGCATCTCTTGAAAATGCCCCTTCTCTCCTCTGGCACCACCACCCAGATGACGCAGGTTCCTATCACCTCCCACCAGGGCTGTTACAATAGCCACGTAGTGGGCATGCCTGGATCAAGCATCTCTCGACTTCAGTCTATTTTCCTATCAGCATCAGTCTTCTTCTTAAACTGTGAGTGTGACCATATCACTTCTCTATCTGATAAACTCCAGTGACTCCCGATCACCTTCAGGATCCAATATAAAACCACCTGTTTGGCCCTTCATGACCCTGCCCCTTCTGAGCTTCCCGAGCTTCTCATACCTTCCTTCCCTCCATTTATCCTACCATCCAGTGACACTGATATCCTTCTTTATCCTCACACAAGGCAGTCAGTCTCCTAAATCTGAGCATTTTCCCTCTCTGTTCTTTTTATCTCCATCTCCTGGCTTTCTTCAGTTTTCAGCTAAAATCTCACCTTTTTCATGAGGTCTTTCCCAATCTCCCCTAATGCTGCTGCCTTCCCTCAGTTTACCTCTTATTCATCTCTTCTTTGTACAGAGTTGGCTGCACACTATCTCCTTCACTGGACTGTTAGCACCTTGAGGGGGAGGAAGAACTGCCTTTTGCCTTTGTTTGCCCAGGGCTTGGCATGTGGGGGTTGTTTAATAAATCCTTGTTGACCTGTCTTGACTTGCCCAAGGTCACACAGGCAGTAAATAGAGATCTCACTGCTCAACAGACACCCCAGACAGGTCAGAGATGATGGGAAGATTCCAAATACACCAAAATATTTGTAGTAGCACTGTTATGGTAGCAAAGAACTGGAAAGAAAGAGAGGATGCCCACCATTTGGGGAATGGCTAAGCAAACTGTTTCTGGAAAGTCAAAGAATGGGATTACATTCTCAGAAATGATAAACTTGGAGTAGTTAGGTGGCACAGTGAATGGAGCACTAGACTTGGAATCAGGAAGACTCATCTTCATGAGTTCAAACCTGGTCCCAGATACTTGATGGCTATGTGACCCTGGTCAAGTCACTTAAGCCTGTTTGCCTCAGTTTCCTCCTCTGTAAAAATGAACTGGGGAAGGAAATGGCAAACTTCTCCAGTGTCTTTGCCAAGAAAATCCCAAATGGGGTCACAAAGAGTCAAACACGACTGAAACGACTTAACGGCAATAAACAACAGTCATAGTCACCGCAAACTCAACATCTATCCTCAAGAAATGCTGAATGTGAAGGATGCAGAGACATGTGAGAAGATGTATGAATTCATGCAGTGTGAAGTAAGGGATCCCATGTGTACAATGACAACAACATTGCTGGAAAGGACAGAAAGGGTACGACAGGACATGATTCCAATGCCCCAGAACATTCCCTCTGCAGAAGAGCTGAGACGAGTCATGTCTTGAACTTGAAATCTCCATCTGTACAAGGAGAGAGCTGGACCAGATGAGCTCTGGTATTACACAGTAGTTCTAGGTCTTTTATCTGAGCCTGAGGGAAGAACCATTGGCTGTGTGTGTGGTTCTGTCAAAAGTTCTAATGAATGATGAGGGAGATGGGGAGGAAGGAGGTGAGGGATTGAATCATCTACAGGCTGCAAAGCATTCTGAAGTGCTGATAGTCACTTAACTGTGGATACATAACTTCTGGTCAAGGCTCTCTGTCTTCACCCCTTGGAAGTAATTAATCATAAAACCTCATGTCACAGGATCGTAAGATCTTAACTCTAGAGGTGGGAGGACCTTTAATAGACCACTGAGGCAAAACCCCTCATTTTACATATGAGGAAACTGAGTCGTAGGCAGTCATAGTCCATAGCCACATATATGAATATATAGACCACAGACTTAGACCTGGAAGTGTTCTTTAGTCCAATCTATTCATTTTCCAGATAAAAAAACCTGTGTATACCTATATTGAGAATAGCTAGGTGGTGTCGTTGTTAGAGTGCTAGCCTTGGAGTTAGGGAGACTCATTTTTCTGAGTTCAAACTGGTCTAACTGTGTGACCTTGGGCAAGTCACTTAACCTGCTTGCCTCAGTTCCCTCATCTGTAAAATAAGCTAGAGAAGGAAATGGCAGATCACTCCAATATCTTTGCTAAGAAAAAACCCCAAAAGGGCCACAGAGAATTGAACATGACTGAAAAAATATGAACAACAAAAATACCAATATAGGTACATATTATCTCCCTTGTTAGAATGGGAATTCCTTGACGGTTGGGATTCTGTCCTTCTTTGTATTTATACACATAGTATTGCACAGTATTGGAGGTCTAGTAAGCACTTAACAAAAGCTTATCAAACAATTGATTAGTTTTTTCATTTGTAAGATCAGGATGATAACACAGTGCTCACCTAGCAGGGGTTATTATTAAGCAAGTGTTTTACAGATATTAAAACACCACGTAAAATGTGAATTATGAAATCCTAGTCTGTAGCAAATCTGTCATTGACACAAGGCACAATGGTAGGTAGGTGTAAAGGGTTTGTGGGGACATTGACTGGGTTGCTTGTGTATAATAAATGGCACACCAGACCTCTATCTGCCTTAGAAATCTTATCTGTAGGACAGTTATGTGGCCCACCCTGGAGTCAGGAGGACCTGAGTTCAAATCCAGCCTCAGACACTTGACATTTGCTAGCTGTGTGACCCTGGGCAAGTCACTTAACCCCAAATGCCTTGCAAAAACCAAAACCAACCAAACAAAAAAAATCCTTATTTGTAAAGTGGGGCTAATAATAGTGCTTACTTCCAGGGTTGTTGTGAAGACCAGCAATTGAAAAAATGCTTAGCCGAACATTTGGTGCATAATAAGTACTATATAAATGTTAGTTATTATTATTATTATTATTAATATCCCACTTCTCACATTATATGAGACAGTAGTCTCATGTAAAAATATAGTCTCAGGAAAAAATATACTATAGGAATTGAATCCAACAAACATTTATTAAGCACCAACAGTATGCCAGTCACTGGGGGACATGAAGACAAAAGTGAAAGCTGTGCCTGACCTTAAGGAGCTTATACACTACTGATGTAGAAACACAGGGAGTCAGTTCAAAGTGCATTAAGACTTTTGGGACAACCTGCACAGTATGAGGGGATAAGGACAATAGGAATTTAGAAGAAGGGAAGACCATTGGAAACTGGCATGACCAGGAGGTTGGCTCTGCAGTGGTACCCTAGGGAGGGAGGATAGTTTAATAGAAAGTATGTAGGACCAAGAATCAAGAGGCCACTAACTAGCTGTGTGATACCATTGGGCAAGGCTTTTAATTTCTCCGGGGCCTCGGTTTCCCCATCTGTAGAATGAGGGAGGTGAGTTAGGCAACCCCCCAAAGGTCCAATTATGCCTGATGATATGTGAATTGGGGATAATGCCACCTAGCCAAATACACAGAGTGGGAGGATTGGTTGGTGGCATGTATGTGCAGGGTGACCCAAAAGTCTTAGGGTGACTTTTGGGACACCCTGTCTATATAGTGGGAAAGCACAATAATAAATGAAGGTAGGATGACCCAGTATAGAATTTTAAGTTCCCAAGACAGAGCAGAGATAGGTCAGAGGAGGATCAGGTAAGAGAAGCAGAGCAGAACAGGAGAGAGGGGCCAGGATTCCTAGTCATGTGAACCCCTAAAAGTCAGTTGACTCTTTGAACTTCACTTTCATCACCTATAAAATGGGAATGATGATATCTGCCCTACCTACTTCATAGGGTTGTTGGGGTGGCAGTGGGATCAGGTGCCTGGACTGCTTTGTAAATTCAAAGATGCTATAAAAATGGAAGCTCTTGTGGGGAGCAAACAGTTAGATGGTGCAATGGATGGTGAGCCAGGCCTCTTCCTGAGTTCAAATCTGGCCTCAGACACTGATTAGCTGTGTGACCCTGGACAAGTCACTTAACCCTGTTTACCTCAGTTTCTTCATCTGTAAAATGAATTGGAGAAGGAAGTGGCAAACCTCTCCAGTACCTCTGCCAAGAAAACCCCCAGATGGGGTCAGGAGGAGTGGGACACAACTAAAAAATGACTGAACTCACCTACCTACCTACCTATGAGGAGTAAAATGAAGGGAAGGGGTAGAGGTTATACCTGAGAGCTTTAGCTGAGAGGAAGAAGGGAGCTGGGAGAAGCTAAAACAAGACCCAAAGTTCCTGTCTAATGCCCCCACAAGGCTTTCTCTCCTTTCTCCATTTTTCCACATCTCAGTTCCAAGTAGGGAGCCGCACTCAGAACATGGAACGTTAAGGAGGCCCCACCCCAAGGGCCATATTGGGTGGGAAGTTCTTGGCCGCCTTGGTAAGTGGTGTTCCTGCTAATTCATCCCAAGGTCCTGTTCATTTTTCATTCTTCGTGACTTCTTTGATTTACAAAGACAAAGGCCTCAATTGCCAGGAAGGATAGAGACAGGCATGGTTTTAAAGCAATACAAAACAAGCCCTCTTGGGTCAGAGGAAGCCAAGGAAAACACATAAATCTTGCATGATTGGGTTAACTGAACAGCGCTGTGTAGATCGGTAAGGGAGCTGAGCTCTGGAGGACCCAGCCCCACACAGAAATATGCCAAGCTCTGGTTAATGTCAAATGCTACGAGGTCATGGAGAGAGGGGGAATGATGAAGAGAGTCGGAGTCAAGCCTCGACGTTTCAGACTGAGCCCAGCAGTGAGCCATTATCCAGGCCAGACTCCAGGGTGGAGGGACCAGAGAGAGTCAATGAGGCACCGCTGTCTGTTTCAATTCTGCTAAATGGGCCAAGTCTAGGCCCAAATAAGTCTAGGAGAAGAACACTCCCATCTCCCCAGAATGATGGAGGGGAGTAAGCTGGTGTAGACTAAAAGAAAGTTAGAAGAGGTGCTCCTTGAGGGTAGGGGCTGTGTCACCATTGTCTGTGTATCACACAGGGTGCACTGGATAAATATTTGCTTTTATGCATTGATTGGGAAGAACATAAAGTTCAAGTCAATAACTGAGCAGAAATAAAACACAAGCAAGGGAAACGGAGAAGGGGAGATGGAGGGGACACTCAAAAACATGTTGCATTGAATCACATCAGCCAAGGTCCAAGATGTCACTGAATATTGTCAGTTTTGTGAGAGAATATGAGAAACAGTGGCAATTTCTCAGGTCAGTTATGCATACCTGTATATAGCCAACTTGCCTTGCACCTACAATAGAGGAAATCTTTTTAAAATGCTGTTTTCATTAGGTAACCTCTTCAATGCCTCACCTTCCCCACTTCTTCCCTTCTGGTCTCCATCTCCTTTTCTTCCCTTGACTTCCTTCCCCCTTCCTCTGTCCTTCTCTTCAGTCTTCTTTACTTCCCCTTCCCTTTGTCTCTCCCTTTTCCTCCTCTTTTCTGCCTTCCTCTGTTTCTTTTTCCTTCCTTGCCTTCTTTCATTTCCTTTTCCTTCCTTCTTCCTTCCTCCCTTTCCTCACCTTTCTTCTTCCTTTCCCCATCCCACCTTCCTCTTATCTTCCTTTCCCCTTCCTTCCTTCCTTCCTTCCTTCCTTCCTTCCTTCCTTCCTTCCTTCCTTCCTTCCTTCCTTCCTCCCTTCTTCCCTTTCCCACCATACCTTCCTCTTATTTTCCATTTCTCCTTTTTTCTTTTCTTCCTCTTCATTCCCTTTCTCCCACTCTTCTCTGTCCTTCCCTTTCCCCTTCCTTCATTCCTTCCTTTCCCTTTCTTCTCTTTCCCTCTCCCCCTCTCTCCTTCCCTTCTTTCTTTGTTTCTCCTTTCTTCCCTTTCACCATCTTCTCTCTTCACTTCTATCTTCCTTCCTTTCCTCATGTAAGTTGGGCAGAGGACTGCCCTGTGCTGGGTACTGAGGGGAAGGCAAACATGACTTAGACCCCTACCCTCAAGGAGTTTCCAGTCTAGCGGAGGGGGGTTTCTTTGGGATTTTCCCTGCCTCTGAATTTTTCCTGCTTAGCAGTTTAAGGACAGGGTCTTATCTTTCTCCACAGTGTCCTACACAATGATGGGCATGGGTTGGACAGGATGTGAACCTTACTGCCTGCCTATTAGCATATCAGCGTGTTTCCAATTAAAGCTGGAAAAAGCCTGGAGCCCCAGAATCTTGGCTGGGACATTTATTCTCATCCCTTAGCTCCTGCTCCCTAGCTGTCTTCCAGTACTGTGAGGCTGTTTAATATTAATACACTCATCAGCCTCATCACTCAGGCACATGGGCTTTGGGGAAGTGACATGGGCTTGTGAAGGAGAGACCCTTTGCCTCAGCCACACTGGGACCTTTCAGATTTCTAGCAGGACATTGCTGAAAGACACTGGTATGCCAAGAGAGCATTCTGGGTAATGTCATGCAAATGAAGCATCCTTTCCAGGGCAGTCCCCTGGGGGATTCATAATCTCTGGCTCAGAGACCATGGAATTGAGTAGTTTCAGAACTGCTGGAGGAGTTAAAGGGGGACAACCACAGGCCTTTCATTCTCTCTGCCTTCTTAGGTCAGTGAGGGAAATCAATTATCTAATCTTGGGCACTTAGTTGGGAGACAGGGTCCCGAAAGACAAGACTGGTTTAGACTCAGCAGTGGCTCCTGCCCCCAAGATTTTTCCTTGGGATTTGTGGACATGTATGACATTCCTTGTGTGATTAGTACTTGTGCTAACAACTCACCTAGCTGGGAAGTCAAATTTATTTAGTCTCCTGGTTGGTTTGGGTTAGCTTGGGCATGGTGGGGTGGTGTGGGTAGTGATGATGTTAAGCAGCACAAAATGCCCAGATGCCTTATCAGATCTGAAGATTTAGATCTAAAGAATAAAATCACAGGGGTCACCAATTCCAAACTCATTTTAGAGGCTGAAACTGATGTCCAGAGAAGCAGTGGCTTGACCAGGGCCACACGGGTAGTCAGTGATTAGATTGGGATTTGAACCCTCAGGTCTTCTGCCTGACTCCTAGGAATTCTGTCCCCCAGGACTTCTGACTCTTTGCTGTTTCCTCTAAAACTAAAGGTTCTTAACCTGTGGTACATTCCCCAACATCCCCCAGGAGGTCTGTGAACTCACCAGAAAAATGATTACAACTTTATTTCAACATAATTGATTTTTCTCATAATCCTCTATATTTTACTTTATGCATTTAAAAGCATCATTTTGAGAAGGAGTCCTTAGCCTTCACCAGGATGATGCCAAAGGAGTCCAGGACACAGAAGGTTAAGAACTCCTGCCTTCCATAACCTCGCCTTCCACTGTTAATTGCTTTATCACTAATTCACCATTAGCCAAAGACTCTAGTTCATTTGCAGACTCTCCAGATGGCTCCAAATTGCAGGTGATGTTTCCCATAACAGCCATAGAGCTATTGGGGCATCTTGCCATCCACCATGCTCAGTACAACCATTCAGCTTCTCCCTACATAGATCTCTACTCTTGGCCCCCAGACCAAGGGAAGATGAATCTACTGAGCTTTGGAACATTCCACCCTAGGGCTAAGCTACCTGAATTAATGACAGAGTAAATTCAAATGTACCTAGACCAGGGTATGGAGCTGGCCTCTAACCATGCTTCATTCCAGTGTCCACTGAAACTGCCATTGCCCTGGAAGAAGCCCCCCATCCAACCTTCCACCTCTTGCTCTGACCAATAATATAATTGTTTTTGGAAGGGTTAATGACCCTATGACTCTACTCACCCTCCCCTGTCTCCCCAGATCCAAACAGCCTTCACTGGCCATCATACCCCTATAAGTGTTTTCCTATTAGATTGCAAACCCTTCTGGTGCAGGAATTATTTCCCTTTTTGTATTCATATTTCTTCCTTCCTCGCCTTCCCTTCCTTTCTTCCCTCCCCCTCCCTCCTTCCTTCTTTCCTTCCTTTCTTGATTCTCTCTCTCTCTCTCTCTCTCTCTCTCTCTCTCTCTCTCTCTCTCTCTCTCTCTCTCTCTCTCTCTCTCTTTCTCTGTTTCATCATGAATACCAGAACCTAACTACCATTAATTACACAGAAGTTATCCCAGTGCCCACCAGACCCTACACAGGTGATAGGGTTCCTCATAGCTACTGACCTGGAAGCAATGAACTGCAACTAGGGCATCCACCAGTGCACTCGGGGTCACCACAAATAAGGATTTAGAGGTAATTTGCAGCTACCAGAGCAAGTGTGTGACCCAGGGCTGAGACTGGAGAAGACCTTGATTCACCTAGAGACAAGTTTTGAAACTTCTGGGCTATTTTCACCAAGTAAATGCCACAGACTATAGTAGTAGACTTGGAGTTAGGGAGACGAGTTCAAATCCTGCTTCAGATACCTCATGTGGTCCAGCCTCAGTTTCTTCATCAGTAAATGGGGATAATAATAGTACCTACTTCCTAGGTATGTTGTAAGAATCTAAGGAGATAATGTCTACATATCTTAAAGTTTTATACAAATGTCTGTATTGTTTTTATTATTATAATGACTTCTAGTATTAAAATTACAAGCACATGTAAACAAATGTCCCTCATCTCACTTCCCAATACCTATAGCATCTTGGACTTAATTCTAGAGAAACTTCTTTGAGGGTCATCTAGGGTTTGCTTGGTAGAATGTCTGTAACTCAGTTAACAAGCACTTATTAAGTGACTACTATAGCTGTGTGACGTCATTTAACTGTTTGCCTCAGTTTCCTTATCTGTAAAATTAGTTGGAGAAGGAAATGGCAAAGCACTGCAGTACCTTTGCCAAGAAAATTCTCAAATGCGGTCACAGGGAGTAGGACATGATTGGGAATGACAAAATAACAACAAAAATGTTCCAAGCACTCTGTTTACCCCAGGAACACACAGAAAGGCAAACACCTAGTCTGTGCCCTCAAGAATGGCACTGATGGGAGAAACATGATGCAAATGACTACATATGTATAAGATTTATACAGTATCAATGAGCAAGGATCTCAGAGGGGAAGCATCAGCAGTGAGGAGGGGTCTGGGGAACACCAGGAAACACTTCTCTATGAAGGTAGAATTGGCCCCAAGTCTAAGAGGAAGCCAGGAAAGCTGTGAGAGAATTCCAGGTATGAATGCAACACCAACTCTTTAAAATTTTTTTAAAATAAATTTTATTTAAATTTAATAAATGGTACTCATATTTATTATATACAATAAATTAAATAAAATTTGTATTGATCTAGTTGTTTTTATATGACCTCAATTTCCTCCTTATAGAAGGAGGGAACAAGTATTTCTATAAAAGCCCACTTTGTGCCAGGCACTGGGCTGAGTTCTTTTTTTTTTTTTAAAGGGTCACACAGCTAGTAAGTGTCTGAGGCTGGATTTGATCTCAGGTCTTCTTGATTTCAGGTTCAGCATCCTTTCCACTGTGCCATCAGCTGCCTAATATCCCTCTTGCTCCCTTTTCCCAGAGTGATATAGCTTATAACAAAGAACAGATATGCCATCTTTCTTTGGAGAGGGGAGAAGGAGCAATATACCAGGAATTGGGGGGGGTGAGCCTCAAAGGCAGCAACAAAGATCTGTTACATTGACTTTGGGGAAGTCACTTGAACTTGGGTCTCAGTTTCCTTACCTATAAAATGAATGAGTGATCTCTAAGACCCTTTCTGGCTCCAGGTCCTTCTGTGATATGTTCTAACATACTGGGATAGAAGAAGGAAAGAGGAAGGAATGGGAGAGACTGGCTGAAGACATAAGGGCCCCTCATCTAGACCTCAATAGTCATCATCTTTTTTGTATGCGGATTTCCAGTGACTGAGGAATAGTGGAACAAACAGTGTAGGAAATTCCCTGCCCCAATGAAATCACCAGTCAGCCAATGAAAATCAACCAGCTGACAAACAAACATGATCAGGGTCAGGCCACATGAATTCGAAGGCCCTCTCCAAGTTGAACACTCTGTGTTTTTATGATTCTAAGAACATAGTGGATCCAACAGGGCTCCCAGCAGCCAGTGGGGAAGCCAAGAACTCCATGGGATGAGCCAAAGGTTCATTTCTTTGGAAAGAGATGGAAACAATGAATGGAGGCTTGTCAAGCCTAGTGTTCTCCAGATCTTTCCTTTCATTCTCTTAAGCGATGATGGCTCCAAATGAAATGAATCATACAATCATAAGTGTAGAGCTGGAAGGGACCTTAGTGGTCATAGAGTCCAACCTTATTATTTGACAGATGAGGAAACTGAGCCCCAGAGAAGTCAAGGAATTTTCCCATGGTCACAAAAATCTGTATGTGTCTGAGGTGGAATTTGAACACAGAACAGGAAAGGAGGGAAGAAACAAGTGTTTACTGAGTGTCTACTATGTGTTGAATACTGTTCCAAGACATTTACAAATATCATCTGATTTGGTCTTCACCACAATCCTCAAAGGTGCTATTATTCTCCCTATTTTACAGATAAGGGAACTGAGGCAGGCAAAGGTTAAGAGACCATTTTCCAAGCACTGCATTTGCCACTGGAACACAAAGAAAGCCAAAAACCCAGTCCCCGTCCTCAAGGAGGACCCCAGTTGGGGAAACCAGATACAAATGACTATGTATATACAAGATATATGCAGTAGAAATGGGTATTAATCTCAGAGGAAGGCATTTGCCCAGTATCACACAGCTAGGAAGTATCTGAGACTGGATTTGACCTAAAGTCTTTGTGACTTGGAAGTACTTTGCTTCACCTTGTCCTGGGTTTGGGTCCTATCATGCCACTTCCCAGTATCTCTGTGCCATGCAATTCTACCTGCCACCTCCCATCAGAGCTCAAACTCCCAGCCTCTACTGGGTCTTGCTCTGGTCTCCAACCAATTGTATTTCCTTACCATCTCCATGCTAAGATGTAATTTTTCCAACACAATCCTGTCCCCCCCTTCTCCTTCTTTCTGATTCTGGCTCTGAGAACAGTAACTAAATCAACACTACTCTTATTCCTGAAAAATAAACCACACATCAATTCATTACCCTACGACTCCTATTACCACCCCTTTGGGCTGAAACACTCATTCCTTTCCACCACTGACCACAGGTATTGTCTTCCTCCTTAAGAATGCAGTTTCTTGAGGGTAGGGACTGGTGAATCACACAGGGCAAACAGTTACAAGGTGGTCAAAAGAAGCAGTACAAGAAAATGCTCAAGGTCTCTCTTAAGAACTTTGGAATCAATTGTGAGACATGGGAGACACTGGCACAGGACCACTCAGTATGGCGTGCCCGAATCAGAGAAGGTGCCCTGCTCTATGAGCAACTGAATTAGAGAACTGAATTAGCTCAAAAGAAATGTTAGATGCACAAAATTAGAGAATTTACCCCAAATGTTCCCATGGACTATTTGTGCCCAACTTGGGGTAGAGAGAGCATTCTGAGCTCACATTGGTCTGATCAGTTACAACTGGACACATTATAACTTGACTCTTACATAGGGATGTCATTTGGTCCTCTTCCAGAACAAAGGACAAAACCAATGTTGCAACTCAGTGCTTAGCACAGTACCTCGTATACAGCAAACATTCAATAATTACTTTTTCCTTTCATTTATTCAAAGCTATTGTAGCAGAGACAAGGCTCTTGTTTGACAGGATTAGAATACAATTCTGAAGATTGCTTACGTGTCTATCATTGGAGAACCAGTCTAGCCAAGTCCTCATGACTTTAACATTGACTACTAAGTGATACATATTTTTGGACATAGACTTTCATGAATCAAATCAATCAACAAGAATTTATTAAGCCTCTATTATGTGCCAGGCACTGTGCTAGGCACTGGGGAAAAAATGAAAATCCTTGCCTCAAGGAGTTTAAATCCTGGGAGAAACACCATGTACTAAGGAGGGGAGAGGTTGAGATTTACATCAGTAAAAGCAACACCCATTCTTATGTAATTGCCCACCCAAAGTAGAGGCTGGGGGCCACAGATCCCTCTAGGGATTTCAGGGGGCCCATGAATTTGAATGGGAAAAGAAAAATCAACTCTATCTTTATTTCCGTATAACTGGTTTTCTTTGTATTTTGTTTTGTGCATTTAAAAACATGATTCTGAGAAGGGTCCCAAGGGGATCAGAGAACACTGTCCATGAAAAAAAGTTAAGAAAGAACTTCTGCTCTAAAGAATCGAAACAATTATTGCAATCATGATACTTATAGTAAGGATAAGGATAAGGATGCTACTTATTCATTTCATGATGTTGGTCAAGCCACTTCATTTTTCTGGGCCTCAGTTTAAACATCTGCAACATAATGGAGTTGAATTCAATGACTATTAAGTTCCTTTTGAACTTAAAGGAATTTCTAAGATCTTTGTAGCCCTTTGAGTAAGGATGGTAGCTTTAATATTTACCAGGCACTAGGGAACTTGTGTCCTTGTCCTGATTTCACTATGAATCAGTCAATCAACCAGAATGTGTCACTTTAGGCAGGTTAATTGCATTCACTTCACCAGCCTAAGCAATATGCCAAGACTCTGAGTTTCAGAGAAGATTCCAACATACATTGTGTATTTGTTCCTACTCTATGCCAGGCTGATCTCTACTCTGTGCTAGATGTGATGCTGAGCCCTGGGGATACAAAGGCAGAAGTAAGACAGTCCTTTGACTCATTCCCCAATGTTTCTGTGTCTCCATTTTCATACCTGTAATAGGTTTCCCTGTTCATGACATATCTCTCAGGGTTGTGGTAAGGATATGAGTCTATGGATGAAATGCTTACAGAGATGGGTCGGGTGGGGAGAGCACTTGGGAGGGAAAATTGCATTTTAATGTAACAAATAACTCTCTGGTATGTGTTAAAAGATATTGACAGGGCAGAGAGAGAGGGAAAGAGAGAGGGAGGGATGGAGGGAAGGATGGAGTGAGGGAGGGAGGGAGAGAGGGAGGGAGGGAGAAAGGGAGGGATGGAGTGAGGGAGGGATGGAGTGAGGGAGGGAGGGAGAGAGGGAGGGATGGAGTGAGGGAGGGAGAGAGGGAGAGATAGAGGGAGGGAGGGAGGGAGAGAGGGAGGGATGGAGTGAGGGATGGATGGAGGGAGGGAGGGGCTGGTCAGTGGGTGAGCCAAGGAAAGGTGGAACCATCCCAGAGCAGCTATGACTCTGAACTCACAGCCTACTCAGAGAAGAACTTTTAAGACACAAGTACAACGCAAAACCGGTTATCCAATGTGGGCACCTACAAATGACCCACTTTCCCTTTTCTCCTATCCTGCATCTTTTAGGGGCAAAGGACACCATGGCAATGGGGGATGTCACTCTTGCTGATGGCCACCTTTGTAGAAAGGGTTGGCTCTTACTGGCCTGTTCCACTCGGATCTCAATCTCTGCATTCATCTTCTTTCCATAGAAATACTTAGTCCTTTGAGAAGGAGAAGAGACGAGTTAGTTAGATTTTAGCAGAAAGTTTACTCTTTTCTAGTCTGGCCTTAAACCAGGCCCCTAGAATGACCATCTCAATCTGCTTCTTTAGTGATTTATACAAGCATGACCCGTTTAAGTCATTAACTGATTCTGCCAATGAAAAATAATATGAGTCAAAACAGGTTGAATCAGTCAGTCATTCGACAAGCATCCTGGGAATACAAAGAAGGTTAAAAAAGCCCATGCTTTTTCCTTTCATTTATTCAAAGCCATTGTAGCAGAGGCAAGGCTTTTGCTTGATGGGATTAGAATGAAAGTCTGAAGATTGCTTATGTGTCAATCATTGGACAACTAGCCTAGCCAAGTTCAATATATATATACAGTCTGTTGTCAATCATCAAGAGTCAATTGGAGATTATCTCTGAGGGAGGGCACTAACAGTGGGGAGGGGTGGGAAGGGCTGCATTTGAGGGAAGGTTGGGAATCTCAGAATCTGAAGTGAGGAGGGGGAGTATCCCAAGTGTGGGGAATGGTCAGTGAAAATGCAGAATCAAGAGATGGAGAGTCTCATGGGAACAACAGTAAGGAGACCATTGTAGAGGATTGGAGGACAGGGAAGGGTGGATGGGACCAGGTTAGGAAGGGTTTTAAAGGCCAAAAGATGATTTCATATTTAATATTATCCCTAAGAGGAAGCAAATGGAGCTGACTGAGTAGAAGGTTGGGGCATGTTGGCACTTCAGGAAAATCACTGGTCCATACATGGAGGATGGATTGGAATGTGGAGAGGTGTGAGGCAAGGAAACTATCGAGAAGGCCACTGCACATGTAGCAGACAGAAAACTGGTCTCAGAGTTAAGGAGCCATGAGTTCAAATCCTACCACTAACATGGGGAGTCAGAGCTTGGGCAAATCGTTGGATTCTTGAGGGCTTCTCCCATTGGGGAGCTCTTCCTTTAGCCACCATTTTGGGGATGGCCCCAGAGCAGCCATTTCTGGTTCATTAAGTCTATGTCACCATGCCTCTGCCTCAGTGCCTTCTTCCTAGCCCCCTTTAAAGCTTTTCTTTGAGATGATTCCATCTCCTATTAAAATGTAAGCTTCTTGAGGGGAGAGACTGAATTTCTTTCACCTGTATTTGGATCCCCTTAGCCCAGTGCCTGGCACATAGCAAGTGCTTAGTAAATCATTGTGCATTGAAGAGTGACTCAGTCTCATGGAACTCCCCAAACAGCCCTTGACAAGCTGTTGATCTGCATTGGGAGGAGGGAGGAAGTGTTCTAGGCTGATGATATTACAAGTCTGGACCCTTCAACCATCCCCTAAACAAACAAGTATCACAATAAAATAGGGACAAGTAGGTTCCCCAAGATCCATTATTGGAGAGGGAAGAATGGGAGAAGAAATAGAATGGAGAGGAAAGGGGGTGGGGGAAGGAAGAAAGGAAGAGGAAGGAGAAAAGTAGATGGAAAGGGAAGAAGAAAAGTGGGGGGGGGGAGAAAGGGGAGGAGTATAAGAAGGAAGAAGTAAAATGGGAGGCAAAAGAAGGAAAGAGAGAGAAAAAAGAATGGCATATGGCAGTGATTGAAATATTTTCCTTCCATCCTTTCTCCCCTTTCCTTAGTTTCATGTCCTTTCTTCCCCTCCCATCCCATAGAAATTTCAAGGTGGAAGGAAATTAAGTGGTAATCTTGTCTAGCCCTTGCATGAGCAGAAATTGCTCCTAGATCATCCCCCAGGACTCCTGCAGCCTTTCCTTGAAGGAAAGGTTAGGGATCACTGCCTCCTCTATCAATCAGTAGGAATAAATGCCCCAAACCAAAGTCAGACAAGGTTTTATAGCATGATGATCATAATGAGAAGGAGGCTATAACAGGCCATTTATTTTATTCCCCTGTGTCTCCAGGGATAAATTGTACCATTTAATCTTTGGAGCATAACTGCCGAGGGCAACTAGGACGTTAAAGGAGCATCCATTTTACAAATGAGGAAACTGAGGTCCAGAGAGTTAAAGTGCCTTCCCAAACTCAAGTGGACAGAATTGTGCTGTTACTTTACAATTTATCTCTCCATACCTGGAATGTTCTCCCTTCTCACCCTTTCATCTCAGATCAGAAAATACTTTAAAGCATTTAGCACAATGCCTGGCATTCAGTAGGTACTATATAAATGTTTATTCCATTTCCTTTCCCCATTCTTCCCTTCTGCCTCCTCGCTTCCCTCATGCTTCATGAAGATCAATTGAAGGGACCAGGGATTTTTATTCTGCAAAAATCTTAGGGATCACTTGACAGCTACCACGTTGAAGAGAGATCAGACTTATTCTGTCTGGCCCCAGAGGGAAGAATAATGATCCATGGGGAAAAGCTGCAAAGAGGTAAGCTTTGGTTAATTTTCAGGAAGATTTCCTGGCACTGCTTTCCTCAGGAGGTGACAGGACCATTGGATCCCAGATCCACAGGTGGAAGGGACCTCTGGGGCCATGTATTCCAACCCTATCATTTTCACAGGAGCATAATGAGACTCAGAGGAGAAGGGATTTAAGACTTTAGATTCAGAGCTGAAAAAGACCATGTAGTCCAACCTCATCATTTTACAGAAGAGGAAACTGAGGCTTAGGGAGAACTCACTTGTACAAGATCACCAGGTGGTTTCAGAGAGGATAATTGAACCCAGAAGCAATAAGCTTCTCCTCTTTGGAGACTGGAGGTTTTCAGGCAAAGACTGGATAACCGTTTGTCAGGTGTGACAGAGAGAGGCTTCTTGCTTTGAGGTCTACTTACTATCTATATGTCTATGGCCATGCCACTCTGAGCCTCAGTTTTTTCATCTATAAAATGGAGATAAAAATAGAAAGGTAGGGATATCCCATTGTTAAGGTGGGAAAAGAGAGAGAGAGAGAGAGAGAGAGAGAGAGAGAGAGAGAGAGAGAGAGAGAGAGAGAGAGAGAACAGAGAGGAAGGAAGGAAGGAAGGAAGGAAGGAAGGAAGGAAGGAAGGAAGGAAGGAAGGAAGGAACTACCAACCAAACTGAAGGTTGGAACCAGTTAAATATAGGCTGGATTAAGGAGGTTATGTAGTTGGTGCACAAAAAGGGAAAGGAGAAAAGTATGAAGGAGAATGGACTTAAGGAGAACATAAAGTCTTATTATCTAAAGCTGGGCTTTACCTTAGAGACTGACCAGTAGAATGTAAGTTCCTTGAGAGCAGGTGTTGTTGCATTTTTCTTTTTGTGTTTTTAGTGTCTAGTACACAGCCTGCCACACTAAACACTTAAGACAACTTTCAAGTGTGGATGGGACCAGATGCCCTTGGAGATTCCTTCCAACTCTGTAAAACTCCATGTCTCTGCTTCTGTCTAGTGAGTGAGTGCCCTCCCTGCCTCTGGCAACGGCTCGATCCATTTTGGGTTTGCTCCAGTTGCTGGTTTCCATCTAGCCTGAAGATGCCTCACTACAGCTGGTAGCCACTGCTTCTTGCTGTGCCTTCTGAGGCCAAGCAGCATTGATTCCTTTTTCTATATGACAGTCCTTGGAATGTTAGACGCTGGTCATGGTTTTAAAAAGTCAGAAAATCACTAGATATATGCATATGTATACTGTGCAATTCATATACATGTAAGTACACATGCACACGAGCATAAATATATATGTATATCCATGTACACAAGTACACGTGTGGAGTCTGAAAATAGGTACATATGTGTGTATACATATAATGAGAGTATATATAAGATTTCATATATAAACACTTATGAGATTATATTGTATAGATCTATATATACACATACTATAAATATACACGTGTGTATATATACATACTATATACAGATACATACAAACATATGTGCGTATACATACACACACGCATATATTCTCATTTTGTCCTTAGAACAACCCTATCAAGTAGTATTAGTCTCATGTAGGGAAACTGTCACATAGTGTCAGAGGCAGGATTTGAACTCAGGTCTTCCTGAATCTAAAGCCACCGAACATGCCACTCAGTTAATCCACCCAGAAGGAAGGCAACGAATGGTTTACATGGCATTTGGGGAACTGTGCATAGCTTTTAATCACCCCAGACTAGACTTTGCCCATAATTTTGCCTTTTTATTTTTAAACACTGGTCTTAATTCTTCCACTGGGAGACAGAGTGGTAGACTGGTGAAAGGCAGGGAGACCTGTGTTCAAATCCTCTCCCAGAAAGTCACTGAAGCTCTCTCAAGAGGTCCAAGACGTAGATAAATCAGTGAGAAGTAAAAGGATGTAATCTGCTTTGGTGCAGAGCATTTCTACACTGTTCACAATGCTGGTATAGACTGACTGTCCACTCCCCCCAGTTCTTCCTCTGAAGCTCCATCAACTAGGAATCAGAATATCCCAAACTCACAAGAGTCACCAGCAAAACTGACCTAAAGTGCCCTGGGAGCATGAAGAGGATATTAGCTGGCTGTATTTTATTAGCAGTGACTTGTGACGTATCAAAATCGATGTGAAAGGGATGACCAGGGAAACGGGATTCCAGGAGAGGAAGCAACCTGGTCATATCGGAGAAAAGAGAATCATAATGTGGGAGAGACTGAAGGTTCTATCTGCTCATCCATGGAATTTCCAGAGAGACAGTAGAGGGCCTCTGGACATGGGCTAGATGCTCTGTGGAGGATGCAGCTGAGGATATCAGAGGATGAGAAGGGCTGACTGGGTTGTGGTTTGTAGACATGGAAGGAATACCTACCTGGATAAGCTTATGGACCCATTGGCCCATCAAAGCACAATGTGAGGCAGCATGCTATGGATCTGGTGTCTCAAACGCTGGGTATACCGACTCCTAGATCTCTGAGGGGACTTTCCAGCCATGAAATGAGGATTCCCTGCTTCTAGAAGGCTTAACTCCTGCCCAAATCCCAGAGGACTCTCAGGGGTGGGGAATCTGCAGCCTCGAGGCCACATGTGGCCCTCTAGGTCCTCAAGGGGAACCTTTTGGTAAAAGGATCTATTCTGTGAAGTTTGGATTCAAAGGGCCACACCTGAGGACCTAGAGGCCCACATGGTGCCTAGAGGCCTCATGACCTGACCGTCCCACCCTGCCTAGAAGGGGCGGATCATCAGGGCCACCTGAGGAGTCCCTTTCCCCTCTGGTGAATGGAGCAACCTGCTGCTTTGGGGTTGGCCCTGCTCCAAGGAGGGGCCCACAGCCCTCTCTCCCCTGTTGACATTAATGGGAGTGGTGGGGTGAAAGCCTCATCCGATACAGCCAGGATACAGCTCAATGGAGGTGGGGATTTGAGTGGGAGTAAGTGAGGGGCCCCGGCAGGTCTTGATTCCCTGCTGATCCTCTGCCCCCACATTCCTGGCCCCTTCCCTCCCCACTCTTAATCTATCCCCTCCCTGTCAGCTCTCTTCTGAAATGCTGAAAAGCGAGGAGACAGCTGTGGTCCTGAACCCCATGAGCAGGTAAAACCCAACGCATTCTGGGGCCCCCCAGGAGGGCTGAAGTGATGTGGGGACATGAAAGGGCGAAACTGGGCTTGGAAGCAGAAGTTGTAGATTCAAATCCCGTCTGTCATGTGGATTTGTAACCTCTGGCAAGTGATGCGACCATAAAGACATTTGCACTGCCTGCCTCGAGGGGTATTGTGAAGGGACAGAGGGGAGGGGGAGAGGCAGTTTGGCTTAGAGAATAGAGCACTCCTCTGGAAATGAGAAAGTCCTGAGTTCAAATTCCAGCTCTGACACTTACTAGCTTCAGTAACTCAGGGGAAGTCACTCTCACAGCGCTGCTGGAAACATTCTGAAAAGTGCTTTGTAAGCTCTCCACAAAGATGAACTTGACATTAATCAACATTAACATGATTAATATTTGCAAAGCACTTTAAGGACGTCAGCTCATCTGATTCTTGCAATAGTACCAGGAGTTAAGGACTGCTGTTAGCCCCATTTACAGAGGAGGAAACTTAGGTATGAAGAATGGAGCTACCTACCCAGGGACACACAGCGGGTCAGCATCAGAGCTGGGATTTAAACCCTGGTCCGGCTGATTCCACCGTTAGTGCTTTCTTCACCACGCCACGCTACATTCCAAGGGAAATTTGCCTTCTCTACTTCAGAATGCCAGCTCTTAGTGGTTCTGATCATGACTAAGAAATCAGGACTATTTCTTAGAGGGAATCCCAGAACTTCTGAGTCAGAGTATCCCGAATACCCAAGACCACCCAGTCCCTGATTTAAGACCTCCCCAGAGGGTCAACCACCCCCCTCCCCTGGCAACTTGGTCCACATTGGGACCAATGTAAGTGTTAAGATGTTAAGCTTCATTCTGATTCTTTATACTGTCTACCCGTTGGTTCCTGCCTTAGGGTCAAGCCTAATCCTTCTTCCCAAAATGCCCTTCAAATGCCTGAACAGAGCTATGGTGGCTGTGAGCTTTCTCTGTCTTGGGTTATCCATGCCCAGTTCCTCCAAGTGACTCTCATAGGGTATGGGTCCTAGACTCTTCACCATCCTTGTTGCCTCCCCTGAGCGCTGGCATACACTAGGCACTTAATAATGGCTTGTAGACTGACTCTCCAGTTTACATATCTCTTTCTTATAAGTTGCTACTCAGAATTGAACCCTATGTTCTAAAATCTAGAGTCAAGACGAAGTCTAACCAGGAAGCGCACACAGAAATTGGCTTTTCACTTGGACTTTGAAGAACTGACTTCCCTATGTGAGAAGTAAATTAAAGGAGATAGGTGTCAGCCAGCTGTGAGGAAGCTGGATAAGAGTTCAAAGTTATTACTAATAACAGTAATTAATAATAATAAAAAACAATAACATTTATGTGCAGATTACCATGTGCTAGGCACTGTGCATAACATTTTATAGTTTCTTATTTGATCCTCATAATAATGTGGGAGATGAGGGTTGTTATTAACTTATCTATTATTAATTAAGTTATTATTATTAAATCCATTTTATAGATGAAGAAAGCCAGAGGTTAAGTGACTTGGCTAGGGCCGCACAGCTAGTAAGTGTCTGAGGCCAGACTGGAACTCGGGTCTTCCCAATTCCAGATCCCACACTCTATCCACAGTACCACCTAGGAGTTTACATTCTAGTGGTGGAGATGAAATGAAGAAACTTAGGTGTATATAACATACAAACAGAACAGATACAAGGCTATCCAAGGGAGAGGGACCAGCAGCTGGGGTTAGGGTTGGGGGAAAGACATGACATTTTGCAACCAGTAGACATTTAATAAATGTGTGTGGAATGAATGAACAAATGAACAAAAGAGTGAATGAACCAATGGATAAATGCATACACCAAACACAAGCTGGAAGGGATTTTGGGAGGGCAGAGGCACATATACCACCCAAGCAGCAGTTGTACTGGAAAGAGGCCTACAAAAGACCCTCCCAACTCCCACCCCCAAGTTCTGCTAGAAAGCTGTTTGTCTTGCACCTTTCTGAAATGTTTCCTGGAATTTCAGCTTGGACCACAGCAGAGAGGTCATGTAGCCCATCCCAGCCTGGCTGCAAAGCCATACCCAGTCTCTTTCTGGGCCACACACAGAGCTGACCTTCTCTGCTGGAGGTCTTTTAGCTTAGTTAACATACAGATTGGGCTGGACCACTCTCTGAGAAGTTTTGCCGACAGATGGGCAGATGGGAGAGACTGGTTAGAGCCTACAGAGCAGATAACTTCTAATGAATTCAGCCCACTCTACAACTAAGTTAGGTGACCTCCAGCAAACTGGGCATTCTTTTCTGGTGCTCAGGATTTCAGGCTCCATCCTTACCTCCCGGCTCTTGTCCCCTGAAATCTTTCCTTCTCCCCTTAGGCATTCAGAAGGGGCTCATGCCAAACTGCTAATACCACACGGGGTCTCTAATTATTACAGATACTGGGAAAGTGAGAATTAGAAAGCTAGCTTCTCTTGTTCTGGGAAGTTACTCGTTTGGGGAAGGCAAGAATATAAAGGATTTATGTCTAGATAGCTCCCACCTTTTCTGGCTGTAGAAAGGGAGAACCAGAATAAATAATATTTGCCTTTTGTCCAAGGGGATCTCCTTCAAATAAATCAGTCTGGGATTTTACCAGAAATAATAATAGAAGCTAGCATTTATACAGCCCTGTAAGGTTTGCCAAGGGCTTTATCTCACAACTCCCCTCTGAGGTAGTGTTATTATCCTCGTTTTGTAGATGAGGAAACTGATACTTGGAGGTCAAGTGACTCGCCCAAGGTCACACAGCTAGTAAGTACCTGAGGTAGTATTTCTATCCATGGCTCCAGATTTTCCAGTGAGGCAGTAAGGAGAGATTTCCCAGGGAGGAAGGGGTTAAGAATTTTCCATTCAAGCTCCAGCTTTCTGACTCCCAAAGGTCTCCAAGGAGATTGCAGGTCCTTGATGAATAGGTTTGAAAGTCTTTGACCCAACAGAAGGAATTCAGGCACTTTTTCTCCTCTATGTCATAAAGTGAATCAGAAGCTAGGAGCCAGGTCTGAGACAGCTCTCTGACATTCACTCCAAGGAGGCACCCTCCGCCAGCAGCAACTCAGCATCCAATGGGAATTACACATGGACCCTCCAGAGAATCTGCTGGAAACTCCACGTTCTGGAGAGTGGATGCCTGGTCTCAGTGGGACACTGTTTCACTGTTCCTTTGACTGATATTGGCGGCTGCTAGGTATGGATGAATTCCGCACCTCGTGAAGCTTCTGTTTGCTTCCAGAATCTGGCATCAGTTGGAGCTATTCCCTTTTCCTCAAGGGAAGAGTGGACTTTGCCATGCTCTTTCAGCTTAATGACTCTCCTACAACTCTTCTAAAGAAAAAGGCAGAAAAAGCCTAGACTATAGGGGAAAACATTTCGTAGTGTTGGTGCTTTTTTTCCCCTTAAAAATAGTTCTTTCTGGAGTGGCAGCTAGATGGTACAGTGAACAGAGCACCGGTCCTAGAGTCAAGAGGACCTGAGTTCAAATCTGGCCTCAGACACTTCACAAAAACTAGCCGTGTGACCTTGGGCAAGTCACTTAACCCCAATTGCCACCCCCCCAAAGCAAAAAAAATATTTCTTTCAAATCCATAGCAAAAACAGGTTTTTCATCTCCAGAAGGAGACTTTGCCTTGACTTATGGTAGAACACAGGGCAGGCCCATTCTTTGTTAACTGGACTCTTCAGGCTCAGTTGTATGAGATAAAAATATCTGTGACATGCTTAGCTAGGTGCCTGCCACATAGAAAGCACTTTATAAGACCATTATCCTTGTTATCTCAACCTTCCCTTCCCCGTAACATCCCCAACAGAAATGCCTCTAGTTTCCTTCTCATTTTTAAATTGGTTTCCAGATAAATGATGCTTGATTTTTAGAACTTGCAACTCCATATTAAAAATAGCCACAAGAAATTGGTCACAAGCCTCCTCAAAGATCAGGATGCTTGGTGAGCTGAGGTAAGAAATTCTAGATTCAGACAGTAGTGGGGAAATCTCTCTCAGTGGAGAGACTGCTGGACTTGGAGGCAGGAAGATATGAGTTCAAATCCTGTCTCAGAATCTTACTATGTAACCCTGGCCAGTAACCCTCAGTTAGTAAAAAGGGGGTAATAATAGCTCCTACCTCCCATGTTGTTGTGAGGACCAAATGAGGCCTTCTAGGTCGTTGGGTGCCATTTGACTGAGTCCGAGTTTCACAGAACAAACCCTTTTCTGAAGGGGATTTGTTCTGTAAAATTTGGATTCAGTCAAAGGGCTGCTCTTGAGGACCTAGATGGCCGCATGTGGCCTTGAGGCCACAGGTTCCCCACCCCTGAATGTCGAGTGTTTTTGTAAACCTTAAAGCATCATATAAATGTTATTTATTTATTATTATAAATACTATTATTTATTATTACAAATATTAATAATATAAATATATTATGATAATATACATATTACTATAAATATTAATACCTTCATTGGGTCCAGGGAAGAAGGTTATTAAGCAGGCTTAACAAGTCAGAACATTAAAAAATGCCATCCTACATCTCCAGCCCCAAAGACAGTAGTATCAAGGAATGGGTGTGGGAGAGGGCTGGGGCTGCCCTTGTTACAATTCTAGAATTTCAGAGATGGAAGGGAGCTCAGGCTCTCTAATCCTACCCAGGAAATTTCCTTTACAACATTCCATATGAGTGGCCATCCAGCCTCTCTTCCAGTAATGGCTGTTCATTCATTCATTCATTCACTCACTCACTCATTCACTCATTCATTCATTCATTCATTCGACAAGCATCAAATTCCTCCCATCTGCAGCAAGATTGGAAGCATAAAGAGAAAAAAAAATAGTTCCTGCTCTTAAGAAGCTTCCATTCTTTAAGATCAATCAATGAATGCATAGGCATTTATTAAGCACTCACTGTGTGCCAGACTATGTTATAGATCCTGGTGACACAGACTCAAACCAAAACCATTTCTGCCCTCAAGGAACTCAGATTTCATTGGAAAATAAATAGCATTCCCTAGTTCTGGCTTCTCCTCCCCACTTTCTCTTTGTTCTTTGCTTTCACCCCTTTTTGGAGCTCTCTGCATTTTCACCCCGTACGGGCTGAAAACAAGGGTCCTACCAACTTTCCAGCTGTAATAGGGAATATCCAAGAAAGTCATGCCTGTAAGGTGTGTTTGAAAACCTCATGCCAGCATGTAAATACCAGTCATTATTATTCTTAGTATAATTCTTGTTCTTATTTGATGGTGTTCAGATAACAATGGTGCCAGGCTAAGTCTTCAGCTACCATCATGCTTTGATATCGGATGTTTAGCAGAATGATGCACAGAATATTAGTGAAAACGATGCTGTGTAATACAAGTCCCATGATGTCTCCCCATCCTTTCATCGTAGGTCCACTGCAAGCATCCTCAGACCGACTCTAGTGATGGCACAGCCAGCAGGAACTGGATGGATCTCAACCTATTCCCACATAGTTTGGACTTCCTGCACTAGAAACCCTATGTTTGGGGAGCTTTCCATTCCATGTGACCTGAAGATTTAGTGTATTCAGTATGCCATATTAATTATTGTCATTATCATGAGCTATTATATAAATGATTGATACTATTATTATACAGGCAGCTAGGCAGTGCAGTGAATAGAGCACTGGGCTTGGAAGGAAGAGCTAGATTCCAATCCAGCCTCAGACACTTACTAGCTGTGTGGCCCTGGGCAAAGGACTTCACCCTGTTTGCCTCAGTTTCCTCATCTGTCAAATGAGCTGGAGAAGGAAATGGTAAGCACTCTAGTATCTCTGCCAAGAAAACCCCAAACAGGGCTATGAAGATTCAGACTCAAATGAAACAAATGAACAACATTGTTATACATGCCTGCTTTCTGACTTATCAATTGATATACTTTCTTTGCTCAAATATGAGAACAATTCATGGTTTTGTCAGTGTTGGGGCACTTCTAGTGTGGTAAGTCCCTCTATCAAATAAAAGATCACAACCTTTCTCTGACTTAGCATGTGTCCAATCCTCTCCTCGGAAAGAGTCCCTTCTAAAGCATTCCTGACAAATGGTCATTCGGTCTCTAGCTGAAAGGGAAGGGGCCAGCCCTGCCCCAGGATTTGGCTGCTAGCTTGATAGAGAAGCAGATAATCTTCAGAGAACTACCCTGGATATGAGAAATGAGGCAGTCTATCCTGCTGACTCTCCATTTCATTCCAAACATTGCCTTTGCACAGTCCACGTCTGGAATTCCCTCTTTCCCCATCTCACCTCTTGGGGTTCAAGCTTTCTTCCTGACTCATCTCAAGGACGAACTCTTGAACAAATTCATCCCTGATGCCTCCAATTCTTGGCATTCTTCCTGCTCCCAAATGACTTAATATGGATGAAGGACACCATCCCAACTCCCACTTACCCTGATGAATCATGTCGCCAGACCTTGACTATGTGATCCCTCAGGGTTCTAGGGTGAGCGTGGAGGGGGGTTTCTGGTGCTGTCTAGCTCATAAGCCCCAGTCAGGTTGCTTCCTGGAGCCCATATTAGTTGAGAATCATCTACTTAAATTATTAATGGGTTAGCTGAGGCTTACTATCACTTCTTTGAGGTACCCGGGTATCTTTTTACTCATTTGAAGTTGGGTGGGCAACTTGATTAATTTATTCAATATGATGTATTATATATGATTATCTACTCATGTATATATATGCATTTGTAAAATGTTTCCTATTTTTTTTACCTGTGGGCTTGTTTCCACATTAATAGAATGTAAAATCCTTCAGTGTTCTTGTCCATGTCCCCTTTACTTATTAGGAATTTATGAAATGAACTGAGGTGTAGGGGAAATTGAGGTGCCTTGAGTGACTGGCTCAAGGTCTCACACTCTCCAGAGATGGGATTTTAGTCGAGGTCTCTTATCCCCAGGACTCCTCCTTCAGTTGAATTGCCCTTCTGTGACCTCGTTTCTAAACTGGAGGTGGGAGCCCTTCCAGCTTTAGTTAGAGCTTTGAGCCTATGACCTTTCTGGGCCTCAGTTTCTCCATGTGTACAATGAAGGGCTTGGGCTTCTGAGGTCCCTCCCAGCTCCAGATCTGTGGTTCTATGAAAGATAACTGGGATGAATAACAGAGTCCCGTAGTTAAATGGACTTTGGGGTTCACCACCCCAACAGCACAGCTACTGAAGCATCTGCCCTGCGGACAGTCTAGGCTGCTGCCCCATTTTCCTCTCACTCTCTTAACCCCTACAATCAGGCTTCTGACTTTATCATTCCATCAGGACTGTCCTCTCCAAAGTTACTGATTGTCTTAACTGCCAAACCCAATAGCTTTATTTGTATTCTCATCCTTGTCCTCTCTGTAGTCTTTGACACTGTTTCAGAGCCTTTCTCTGTCTCTTTTCCTCTCTTCCCTGGTTCTCCTTCTGCATATCTGACCATTCCCTCTCTGACATCTTTGCTGGATCCTCCCTCTAACCATAGGTGCCCCTCAGGGGTCAGTTCTGGGCCCTTCCCTCTTCTCCCTCTGTATTTCTTCACTTGGTGATCTCATCAGCTTCCATGGATTTCATTACCATCTCTATGCTGATAATTCTCAGATTTACCTTTCCTGTTCCTTTCTGCAGACTTCCAATCTTGCATCTCTCTTGCAGACGCCTAGAACTGTGTCCAGCAGACATCTTAAGTCCAACATATCCAAAGTGGAACTAATTTTCTCTCCCTCCAAATCCTCTCCCACTCCTAATGTTGCTACAGCTGCAGAGGGCATCCAGCCCTCTCAGCCCCCCAGGCTCACAACCCACGGTGGCATTCTCCATTCCTCACCATCTCTGCTTACCTTTGCCACCACCCAGGCTGCCGATTTCACTTTTACAACATTTCCTGAATATACCTCCTTTCCTCTGACACCACCACCAACCTGGACTATTGCAATAGCTGCTGATGGATCTGCCTGCCTCGTCTCTCCCCACTTCAGTCCATGCTCCATTCAGCCACCAGAGTGATTTTTCTAAAGCACAGGTCTGACCACATCACCCTTCTATTCAATGAAATCGAGTAGCTCCCTTCAGGATCCTCCAGGATCAATTAAAATGTTCTCTGTTTGGTGTTTGGAGACCTTCATAAGCTGCCCTCCCCCCCACCTTCCCAGTATTTTTACATCTTACTCCCCACAATACACCCTTTGGTCCAGTGACACCAGCCTCCTGACCCTTCCACTAACAGGACACGCCATCTCTCAGCTCCAGGCTTTTTCTCTGGCTGTCCCCCATATCGGGACTTCTCTCCCTCCTTATTTCCATATCCTGACTTCCTTTAAGTCCCAACAAAAATCTCATCATTCACAGGAAGCCTTTCCCAATCCCTCTTCTCACTACTATTTCCCATCTATCCTATATATAGCTTGTCCATACATATTTGCTTGTCTCCCCCAATAGATTACGAGTTTCTTGAGCACAGGGCTTGTGGTTTGCCTCTTTTTGTATCTCTGGTACTTAAGATAGTGCCTGGAACACAATAGGTGCTTAATAAATGCTTACTGACAGAAAGATTGATAGTTGTCAGTAAATTTGGCATAAATTAAAAAAATTTACTCCGGAGGATAAGGGTTTGAAGCAGGCCATAGGACTGTAGATTTAGGGAGCTAAGGGAGCCAGCACCTTCAGTTTATGGATGAGGAAACTGAGACTCAGAGAAGGATGGATCACAGAGCAGGAGGGACCTCTCAGGTCATTCTGTCCAGCCTCCCTCATTTCACAGATGAAGAAAGAGACTCAGAGAGGGATCCTGTTTCTAGATCTGGAAGGGGAAGCCATGGAGTCCAACACATTCATTTTACAGATGGGGAAACTGAAGTTTAGAAAGTGACTTGCCTAGGGTCACACGGTACAAGGAGTAGGATGAAGGTGCATGAAGCAGGGTCATCCCAGTTCTCTGTCCTCTCTGACACGTCACCTGTCAAAAGTCTCGAGCAGAGGCTCCCCTCCCCTCCAGTGTGACTCCACAGTGCCCAGGACACCTGCTGATGGAAAGGACCTGAGAGGCAGGTCATCAGTTCCAAAGTACTTACAGACCAAAGCTCAGATCAGGGAAATGAGTTCCCCTAGATCATCTAGGTAGGAACAGAAGGAGGATTCAAACCCAGACCCCTTAACTCCCAATCCAGGGTGCCGTTTGATGGCAGATGAGGAAGAGAAAGGTTCTCTTTCTGCAGATCTCTTTGCAACATTCAGCTTGGGGGCAAAGAAGCAAAGCTCTTGACATCAGCCAGGGCTTAAGGATCATGGATTTGGAGCCAGAAGGGGTGGTAGTCTAAGATCTAGCCTGAGCCCCAGGCAGGTTAAATGAGTGCAAAGTCACGGCAGTGAGGTCCGAGGCAAGGCTTGAGCCCAGGCCCTCTGAGCCCAAGGCTGGTTCTCTCCTGTGCTGCCTTGCCATTGATCACTTCTGCATGGGCGTGTTTTGTTGTTGTTGTTGTTGTTGTTGTTGTTGTTTTTGCCTTTTGGAGGGCAATTGGGGTTTAGTAACTTGCCCAAGGTTACAAGGCTGGGTTTTTTTTTTGTTTGTGTGTGTTAAGTGTCTGAGGCCAGATCCGAACTCAGGTCCTTTTGACTCCAGGGCCGGCACTCTACTCACTGCGCCACCTAGCCGCCCCTTGCAGGGCATTTTGGGGGAGCCTGGATCAGACCCACAAATCACAGAGTCCCTTGGAAAGGTACTGAAAAAAGAATTAAGGAAGAGATACAGACGCAGAGGGAAGGAAAGGCAGACTGTCAGATTTGGTTGGGGTTTTAGACAGCACAGAGATCCCAGGGGGGCAGGGGAAGTTAGCAGAGAAGAGTTGGTTCAGGGGCCTGGAATCCAGTTTTAAATCAATAATTACTTGCCATGTGACTGAGGAAGCTTCATAATTTTTCTGATCCTCAGATTCTCTATCCATTAAATGAAGGAGTTAAGAGTAACTGGTCTTTAAGGCCATACACAGCTTTTGATTTTTTATTTATTATCTGTTATTAAGATGGGGATTGAACGAAATGCTCTTTGAGGAGGGGTAACAAGGATTGGATTTGAGGTCAAAGAGTCAGATTTGAACCCTGGAGCCCCCTTACCACCCACACTTCCCTCACTATCTGAATGAATGACTAAATGAATGAAAAGGCCTTTACGAAGGGCTTACTAGGTGTCAGGCACTGTGCTAAATGCTGGTGATACAAAAAGAAAAATCCAGACAGTCCTTGCTTTCTATTTAGAGCATTACCCACACTCTAATTGTGGGAAACAACACATAGAAAAAAGTTCAACTGCAGGGCAGATGGAAAAGTCCAGAAATCAGTCAGTGGGTCAGTCAATAAGCATTTATTAAGTGCTCTCTCAGTTACTGGCTGTGTGACCCTGTGCAAGTCCCTTAACCCTGTTTGCCTCAGTTTCCTCATCTGTAAAATGAGCTGGAGGAGGAAACGGCAAACCCCTCTAGTATCTTTGCCAAGAAAACCCCCAATGGGTTCATGAAGAGCTGGCCACAACTGAACAAGATCTCGAGGGGTTAGACACTCTTCTTTCTACTGACTGCCTGTTCATTGCCACAGTCCCTTCCAACTCAAAATCATATTGGTACTTGGCTACTGCAGAAACAACTTGGTGGGGTTGGGGCAGATCATGAGCGCAGGCATCAGTCCGTTTCTGTCTTTGTATCAACAGGCCATCATGCCTGGCCATGGTGGTGGTTTAATAAATACTTGACCAACTCAGCTCCTTAGAATATGACTCCAAGGCGATGTAAGGAAGCCAAGAGGTCATTTAGGCTACGTTCCTCATTTGCCAGATGAAGAAACTGGGGTCTGGAGGAGAGGTTATTTGTCTGATATCAATGAATAGGTAGGAAGAGGCAGAATTGGGAATTGAGCTCCCTCCTCTGATTAAAAATACAGCAATCGTTCCCTTGCTCCGTGAAGATGGATGAATTTTTTCTATGAAACAGTGGATGAGAGAAGCTGGGAGAGAAGGGGAAGGGGAAATGGTAAGGGGGAAATCATTTAGAAAACTCTCTTCCATCCACACTAACCAAGCTCCAGACTCCCCCAGGCCTCCCCAAATTATAGAATCATCTGATTTCTCTAGCCCAGGATTCTAAGAGGAAAGTTCTCCCCAAGAGCCCAGGGTGGGGGGGTGGCGAGAGGAGGGGACACAGAATAAAAGCTCGGGATGCCCCCGCCCAGAGTTGGGTAGGAATCAGCTGGAGCAGCCGGCCCTTTGGATTGGATAGCCAAGGGACCTCACGGAGCGAGGTCAGCACTTAAAAAATTCCTGGAGTCAAAGGGCCCAGGGGCTTGGGTGCCACATAAGGCCTTCCCTGTATATCCCTATTGTTCCCCAGATAAAAGGGGCCAGGCTGGGAAACAGAAGCCCGTCTCCAGGCTACTGGCAAGTCTGCTGCGGAATGCCCAGTCCCCTCCCCCCTACCTTGGCCCTTCTCTTGGCACCCGGGATGGCCTGGACTGATGTGGCTGCTAAGGCTGGGTGGTGGTGGGCATGGAGAGAGAGAAGAGGGAAAGCAACATGGATCCGGGGCTGCTGCTGGTGGGTTTTTTTCTTTTTTCATTGAGGAATGAAATGAGAGGGGGTGATGTGGTGAGAGTGGAGAGGGCTAGTTTCCCTGTGACACCCCTAATTCCCATTCTGGATGTGGCAGGGTTTGCCCAAGTCTGCTGCTCAGTTAGAGAGCTTGGTAAAGAGAGTCTTAAGGGATTTATTTCCCTAGCGCTGATCGTCTCTAAAGATTTTACATCTAGGAGTTTAATTATCTCAACTAAACTGCAGGAGATGAGAAAAGGAACAAACTTTTCTGTTACCTCCTCTTGTCTTAGCTTGGGGTGGAGAAAGGAGGGAGAAGGACGAAGCTGCTGGGAATCCTTAAACACCCCCTTGGCTCACTCCCTGCCAGGCTTTGCCTTTGGAAACTGTCCTTGGTGGGGGTAGGGGAGGAAGTTAAACAGGGAGACACCCCTAGGAGCTCATTCGCCAACGGTTAATGGCAGTGACAGGCAGTCCTCTCCACCAGCGCAGTACCAGGGGCACCTGCTACCAAACAGATACCCCAACCAAGCCTGGACTCATACCCATCAGCTCCTTGCCAGGCCTGCCAAAGTCACCCATTTCAAAAAATTGCTCATCCCCCCAAACTGAAGAATCTGGGCCACTTTTAAGTCCGCGAACCTGCCTGGGCATACTGTGTGGCATGTTGCCCTAGCCCCTAGACACCATCATGGGCCAAGTTAAGGAGGAAGAAAGAGTTATCCAAGTCTCAGGAAACTTTGGAAACTTTTGAAAACGTGTGTAGGAATTTCTTTGGTGCCCTGGGTTGGAAACGTTTTCAAATGTCCCCAGCCCTTGGAGCAGGGGTGACATGCCAGGGATGGAGGAGGAGGCTGTATGAACAAGTGCCTAGGAGGGAAGGAAGGGGCTCAGAAACATCTTCAGCAGCAGGTGTGTGTCAGGAAAAGCTCCACAGCTCAGGGGGTGAGACTCTGCTCAGGACTGATTCCTTCCTCAACTTGCTCAAGAAGGCTCAGGCTCTGTAGGGACAATGAGAAGCAAGGAATGGAAAAAAGAGGTTTGGGATGGGGTCACTGGGCCCTGGGCTTTGGTCAGGGTTTTGCTGCTGTCTAGTTTGGTGTGCAGTCAATTCAGCTGGGTCTGACTCTCTGTGACCCCATTGGGGGTTTTCTTGGCAAAGATGCTGGAGGGGTCACCATTTTGTCTCCAGCTCATTTTACAGAAGAGGAAACTGAGGCAAACTGGGTGAAGTGACTTGCCCAGGGTCGCACAGCTAGGAAGTGTCTGAGGCTGCTTTTGAACTCAGCTCTTCTGACTCCAGTCCTGGTGCTCTGTGCACTGGGTCACCCAGCTGCCCCCAGTGACACTAGGAACACAGATTTGCAGCTGGACAGGCCGTTGGATGACATCGACTCCAACCCCTTCATTTTATAGATAAACCACAATAACAAAAGTCAAATGAATGATTAGAGTCATTGGTCTGGAGCTGGAAGGTGCCTAAGTGACCACCTGGCTCAAGGCCTCAGAGGGGACCAGCATGTAGCCGAGAGAACTGAGTTCCGATCCTGATACAGACACTTACCAGCTGGATGACCCTGGGCAAGTCACTTAGCTTGTCTCAGCCTTGGTTTCCTCATCCGTAAAGTGAGTGTAATAGGAGCACCTCCCCTCTGGATCAAGCAGTCAACAAGCTTTTATTCAACATTAACTGCAAGAAAAGTTCTGGGTTAGCACCACCAATGCACAGTAAATGTGACAGCCTCTGCCTTCCAGGGGATCTATTTTAATGAGATTTCATGTATGTATAAAAATCACACGTGTGTGCACACACACACACATGCACATGGATACACACGTGTGTATATATTCACTCATATATAGGCATACACACAAGACACATGTACGTGCACACATACACATACATACATACATACATATCCTTTGGCAAACCTTGAGGAACTATATAAATGTCAGTTCAACACAATGGGGATAATCTCAGCACTCACTTCCCAGGGATATTGTGAGGATCAGATAAGATAGCATTTGTAGAGGGCTTAGCACAGTGCTGGGTACACAGTAGGTACACAATAAGTGCATGTTTACTCCTTCTTCTAATTCTTTTTCTCATCCTTCCTTCTTCTTCTTAAGTGACTTGCCCCATGGCACACAGTTAGCCAATCGCAGACCTACAATTTCCACTCCTTTGCCTTCCAACTTAGAGCTTTCTCTTTCATACCATAGCAGATAAACCAGATCCCCTTACTAGACTGTGAGTCTTGTGAGGGCAGCCACCGTTTCCAGCCTCAACTTTGGTTTTCCCCACTTCTTAGGGTGGTGCTCTGTTCACAATGGTCTTTTAATAAAAACCTGTTAAATTGACCTTAGGACCATCAGATCTCTAGCTGGGTTTGTTTGGTCCAACATGTTACAGAAGAAGAAACTGAGTCTAGGGATTATTCCAGCTCTCATACCAGACTGGGCCAGACACCTATTGCATCATTAAATTTCCACTTGGGATCACAGCTCTAGAGTTGGAAGGGACCTCAGAAATGCTTAGCACAGCACCCACTACAGAATAAACAGTGGGTGCTTAATAAATGCTGGTTGACTGACTGACTAGAGGCCATCTTACCCAATCCCTTTCTCTGAGGCCCAGAGAAATTATATGACTTGGCCAAGATCACATGGATGCTGAGTAGCAAGGCTAGGGTCCACACCCCAGAGCTCTGAATCTCTAGGAGATTCCTGTACAGGTATAGGCCAGACTCCATGCTCAGAGGTTCCTTCTAATGATGAGATGGCCAAAAAGGATTTTAGGGTGTATCTAACCCAAACTGAGACCTAGAGAGAAGTTAAGTGATATCCAGGATCACCCTGGTAGTAAGTGTCAGAGAGAGAATTACACTATGAAACCCTATGCACTTAGCCCATTCCCCTTCCCCATTCTGCAGGTAAAGAAGGAACTTGACTTGCCCAAGGTCATTTAGCCAGTGAGTGAAAAAGCTGGCCATTTGACTCCAGATGTAGCACTCTTTTGACCAGCCCCATCATTTTCTAAATAAGGAAACTTAGGGCCTAAGAGGGCTGCTATTAGATGGGACTAGACTTGAGTTTCATTGGTGTGGGTGTAGAAGAACCCCTCTACCAGGGGAAATGGGCACCTTCTCTGCTCCCTATACATTTAGGGAATTAATTGCCTAGGGTCTTCCGGCCAAAATGTCTCAGAGCTGGACTTGAACCAAGGTCCCTCTTGACTATGGAACTAGCGTTCTGTCCACTACATCCTGAGTGACCTTTCAGCTGCTTCTTAGGGGAGGGAGGGGAAAACAAAGTTTTCTACCTTCGCTTGGGGGCAGATACTTATTTCAAAGGACATAATTGCAGAAAGTGAGCTCATGAATATTTTGATCTTTGGAGAAATCTCTCTCCTGCCTGCAGTGTGCAAGCTGCTTGACATGCCCCATCAGGGTGGGTCAGGCAGCCCGAGGTGGGAACTTTATTCCTGGGGTGAGGTCACCATGAGAGAGCCAGAGTTTGGCTGCCTTGGAATAACATGGAGTCCTGCCACCCCATTTCCTCATGTTCCCATGCGTGTGCGTGTGTGCGTGTGTGTGTGTCTGCTTGTCTGGAATCCTGTTCCCTGGCAGTAGGCTCAGTCCCAGCACAAAGGATACAAGGGGTATTGGCCTGTACCATGGTGGAAGGGGGTGCAACAGGCTACAACAGGTCTACTAGGCCAAGGCATGGAGGAGGGGCAGGATCTTGCAACCAAAAAACAAGGACTAGGTGCCTACTTTGTGTTGGGGTGAGGGTAGAGGAAACAGTTGTGTTTATTCTTCCTTCTTGAAGAGGACCACGACATCAGGGAAATGCTGACATGACTTGCAGTTGACTTTGAGTGAGGGAGGACTGTACAAGGCCACCAGCTTCACTTTCTCCTCCAGAGCCATCTGGGTCCAGTGGCCAGATATACATCAGGACGACTAGAGATGGCCCCGAGATGCAATGGGAGACCCTGGCCCTTTTAGGCTAAGGCCTTTTCAGGTGCTCACTTAGAGAAAGGTAATACCCATTCAGTGAATAAGGCTCTTTAAGAAGTGAGGGAAGGAATGGCCCCTTTAATTAGAAGAAAGAAAGGAAACAAATCAAGCTGGGAGGGGAAGACCCTCAGGCTTGCTGTTCTAGAGAGAAGCAGTTGCCATTGACATTCTCTAAGCCAGGAGGGCCCGGAATACAGCCATTAAGTGGAGCTTGGTCAGGGACCTATTGTGGTCCAGTCTATGGGCTTCAGAGTGAACTGGAGTGAAGGAGAAAAAGAAAGGGAGGAAGGAAGGAAGGAAGGAATCTAGTCAGTAAACCCCAAGTTAAGTGGGCAACTTCTGGACATCAAAATTTACATTTCTTTGGAGAGAAGAAGGAGTAGGAGAGGGAGAGGGAGAGGATGAGCTGAGTTACCCAACTGGCTAGGTCACCATTTAGGCAGCTTGGTCTACTCCCATTGCATCCTGGGTCATCTCCAGTCATCCTGAGAATCAGGTCACTGGACCCAGATGGCTCTGGAGGAGAAAGTGAGGCTGGTGACCTTGCACAGCTCTCCCTCACTCAAAAAGTCAACTGCAAGTCATGTCCTCCTTTCCTGATGCCATGGTCCTCTTCCAGAATGAAGGACAAACTTGTGAGGGTGGAATAGTAGAGAGAGGCTTAGGGGCAGGACTCGAGCCTGGATTTTGTTTGACAAATTCTAGGTGGGTGACTCTGGGAAAGTCACTGAATTTCCCAGTGACCACAGGAAAGTCTCCAAGACTGAGAACTGGAAGTGATGTTCTACCTTGGTAGGAGTAGTTTTCCTTACAAAGGTATTAATATTCAATGAAATCAGCAACATTTAGAGAAAGAAAGAGAGAATGAAAGAGAGAGAAAAGAAGAAGAGAAAGGGAGGAAGGAAGAGGAAAGGAAGAGAAACAAAGGGAAGGGAAGGGATGTAGAAGAAAGCAAAGAAAGAAGGGAGGGGAAAGGAAGAGAAGGGAAGGGGAAGGGAGGAAAAAAGAAAAGAAGAAAAAAGGAAGAAAGAAAGGAAGGAAGGAAGGAAGGAGGAAAGAAGGGAGAAAGAGCCAGGCTCTGAGTTAGTTCCATTTGCATGATGCTATAGTTGTTGCTGAGCCTTACATTCTAAATTAGCTATAAAGAAGACTTGGAGAGGAGAAATGAATTCTAGAGTCAGATCATCTTAGAATGGAAAGTTCCCTGGTCATTCTCTCACCCCATGAAGAGATCTCTGACACTTTATCATATGGCTTTGTCTCAATTTGCCATCAGGAAATCTGTGACTTCCCAGGTACTTTGCCTGTTGTGGTCCCAACTTCCTTATTGCACAGATCCCCTCAGAACCAGATCTCCCATAATTATGTCCGTTCTCCTGGATGAAATTTATCCACTCAACTTTGTAACCCACCCCGATTGGTGAATGAATGGAAACTCACCTAACCCATTATATCTAGCTGCGCCTAGATCATGGTTCACATCACATCCAACCATCCATAGGAAACCAGCATGGGTATCCTGTCCTCTGTTCTGGGGCCACTCCCATCTGTACCCCGGAAACTCCACCTCCTACTTTATAGCTTTTATTCAGGAAACAATCACCTAATAGTACTATTGATTCTTGAGAAGGTCAGGCAGATGACTATTCAATGTTTTCATTCATAAATCCCTATGACTCTCCAAGAACCCCCCCCCCTTCTCTAGTTACCCTTGCCCTTTATGTGTTGCTTCTCCCATTGGACTGTAAGCTCCCTGAGGGCAGGGCTTATTCCTCTTTTGGATTTGTATTCCCACTACCAAGCACACTTGCCTGGAATGTACTTGATGTATGTTTTTCCCATCCATCGATCCATTGCATCATCTATCCATCCATCCATCCATCCATCCATCCATCCATCCATCCATCGCATCATCCATCCATCCATTGCATTATCCACCCATTCATCCATCATCCATCCATCCATCCACCCATCCATCCATCACCCATCCATCCATCCAATTCTTCCAAAGTCTTCATTGAGTTGCTTCATTCACTCATTTATTCAACATTATTGTGTTCAGTTCTAGGCACTGTACTTGAGGAATGTCATTGGAGAACTGGTCCAGATGAGAACAAAGAGCATGTTGAGTGGCCTGCAAACCATGGCATAAGATACTAACACCTGTACAATCCTGTACTGTTTTTCTGCCTCACAAAGCATTTTCCTTTGAAAAGCCCCATAAGGTGGGCAGTGCAAAATTGTTTGACACATCAACTAAGAAAACAGAGACCTGAAATCTTCAGTGAGTGGCCTGTGGGTCTCACAAGTTCATATTGCTGAGTGAGTATGTGTGTGTGTATGCATACATGTGTACATGTGCCTATGTGCATGTGTGCATGCATATATGTGCACGTGTGTACATGCGTGTGTGTGAGCATGTGCATGTATGTGTGTCGCATACAGCTATGGACCCATATTTCTCCTCCCTTTCTCAAACTCCTGTAAAAGGAGTATATCTATTTCATCTACTTTCAATCTCTCCTCAGCTCTGCAGTCTGGCTTCTGACCTCATCATCCCACTGAGACCACTCTCTCCAAAGCCACCAGTGAGCTCTTCATGGCCAAGCCCCATGGACTTTTTTTCAGTCCTCATGCACTTTGACCTCTCTGAAGCTTCTGAAGCTGCTCTTGCCTCCTGGATATTTTCTCCTCTCTGGATTTTCATAACACTGTTGTCTCTTGGTTCTCCTCCCACCCATCTAACCATTCCTTCTTAATCTCCTTCATGGGCTCCTCATCCATAGCATACACCTTCCCTGTGGTACCCTTTTTCCTTTACCCTCTTCTCTTTTCCCTCTGTGCTCTCAATAGGAGCCTTTACCAGGTTCTGTGACTTAATTCTCATCTCTAGGTAGATGACTACTGCATTACCCTCTCTCTCCCCTGCCTCCCTCTCTCCCCTCTCTATTTATGTATATGTATATATGCATGTGCATATATATCTATATATCTCTATATATGTGTGTGCATAGACATATCTATATGTCTATATGTGTGCATACCTATATATATCTATGTGTGAGCATATTTATATAGACATCTATATATGTGTGTGCATATATATATATAGATACCTATATTTATATGTGTGCATATCTATATATCTGTGTACATATATATATATAATATCTGTGTGTGTGTGTGTGTGTGTGTGTGTGTGTGTGTGTGTGTGTGTGTGTGTGTGCAGAGAGAGAGAGAGAGAAGAAATAAGAAATAAGGCAGGGGAGAGACTGGGGGAAAGGGAGAGGAAGATCCCTATTCTCTCTTATGTGCTCCATTCCCCCTTCTCCACTACAGCTGAATGTCTTGGAGATGTATCAGACTCAGCATGTACAGACCCAGAATCATTATCTTTGCCCCCAAACCTTACCGTTTCTGAGTTTCTTTGTCCTGCTGAGGGTTCCACTATCTTTCCAGTCAACCGGGTTCCAGCTGTGGCCTCCTCCTCACATGCTCCCTCTCCCCACACATCCAGCCAGTTGCCAGCTGCTGTCATTTCTCCATCTAGGACACTTCCTACATCAGTTCTCCCCTCTCTGCTCACACAGCCATCACCCTGGTCCAGGTTCTCTTCACCTCACATCTGGCCTATCATCAGCATCTCTCCCCACTTTAATCCATTCTCACTGCTGCCAAGGTGATTTCTTGTAAAGCTTCTGATCAGACTGTATGCCTTTCCAGCTTCAGATTACCCCCAGGATAAAACATAAACTCCATTTGCCATTTTAAGATGTTCAGAAACTGGCTCCAGACTCCCTCTGCGGGTCTGTGGAACATTACTGCCTTGTACATACCCGGTATTCCAGACAAACTGTCCTAATTGCTGTTCCTCATCCATAAGTGAAAGCTCCTACCTCTGGGCAGGTTGCTCCCCACACCAGGAAGGAACACCCTCCTCACCTGGACATTCTGGGAGCCCTTAGCTTCCTTTAAGGCTTGGTGCCAATACAGTCTCCTGCCCAGCTGATCCATCCCCACCCCTGCATCTGCTGAAATGACTGTTTGTCTACCTACCTACCTACCTACCTGCCTGCCTGTCTGTCTATCTATCTGCCTGCCTATTTATCTATCTAACAATCTGTCTATCTATTTTTCTATACCTAGTACATATATAATTTTATTTATATATGCCATGAATTTACTCCCTGAAATCTCTATCTCTCATATATATATATGCATATATATGCATATATATACATACACATGTGTTAAATTTTGCATTTACTTATCTATGTTTGTGTTGCCATCCCCTTTCCTGGCCCCATGATAGAAGGGGAGCTCCTTGAGGGGAGAGATTTTCTCTTTTCCCCCTCTGTATCTCCAGGGTCTGGCAGAGTGCCTGGCACAGATCAGACCTTTAATAAATATCTGTTGAATAAGTGAATGTTTGGCCTGAAGAAGAGACCATGGAGACATGACAGCAGCTGTGAAGTCACTGGCAGGCATGCTGTTTGGGAGGATGGGCTGGCTTCTGTCTGTCCTCCAGGGACAGCTAGAAGCAGTAGGAAGAAGCCACAGAGGGACAGATTTGGGGTCAATTTCCCCTAAGTGGATGATTTCCCTCAAGGAACAGTGAGTCTCTTCTGAATAGATCTTCTCTAAGGGGCTGGTTGACCATCTGTGAGTGACATTATAGAGAGAGAGAGAGCTTCGTCCATGTTCAGCCTGGATAAGAGCTCTGCCAAGGTTCCTGCTAGCTCTGAGATCCTGTGATTATGGTTGAGCTGAGGTTTGAATCTAGGTCTTCTGACTCTGAGTCCCATTCTCCACTTCCCACTGTACCAGGCTCTCTCATAACTAATGATTTATTATAATGAACTATATCAAATTAATTATAAATAACAATCAAAGTATGATCAGAGAACTGGAAGGACCTACAAAGCCATATAGTCCCCTCATTTCACAGATGAGGAAACTGAGGCCCAGAGAGAGGGTGGAAGGGCCCATAAAGGCCATGCAAGACCAATCCCCCCTCCATTCTACAGATGAGGAAACTGAGGCTCAGAGAGATGGATCAGTTTCTAACCACTGGACCTTACATCATATCCCATGAGCCTATGAAAAGGATTTGAACCCAGAAGATCTGCCCTTCCCCTTGCTAACTGCATGACCTTGACCAAGCTACCTTCTTCTCCATCTGTAAAATGAAGGGGCCAGATCAGATTGTCTCTATGTTCCTCTAATATGCTCTTAGGAACAGTGAGTTTGTGGGGTTTGGCCTTGCTCTAGGAAGAAACCAAAGCTTTATAGCAAACTTATGCTTAATAAGAACAGGCCACTGGCTTGATGTATGGAGTCCTGGAAAGCTTCGCCCTCCTCCTGGTCTGCTGTGGTGCCTGAAATTATACCATTTAAAGCCAGTAACGATGTTTTCCTTTAGATTAAGGCATTGCTGGCTGCAAGAGTTTTCATTAACAACTACCACAACTCCATAAGCAAATGCCTTTAAGAGAAATGGTACATGACTCCAGCATGGGCTTTCCTGAGAGGTAGGGAGTAGATTCTTTCCCTCTAGAGATTTTCAAGCAAAGGCCCAAATATTGGGGACATGGAAGGGCTTCCTGTTCAAGTACAGAATGGAGAAGTTGGCCTTTGGGGTTCCTTCCAACCCTGCTTAATCCCTAAATCAATAGGAAGCCATCGGAGTTTACTGAGTGGAGAGAACACCTGTACTCTAAGAAAATCACTTTGGCAATTATGCAGAGGAAGGATTAGGAGAGATGAGATAGGGTGAGTTAGGAGACTATTGCATTAGTCTAGGGGAGGCATGACCAGGGTCTGAATTATCTGAGTGACTGGCTGAGCTAAATCCAGAGAAGCTTATGACTAGATTGTTTGGAAGGGGAATAAATACTTCAGCTTTGGGAATTCTCAAAGATTGTCTAATGATGAGTCTATTAACTGCTTACTATATTCCAGGCATTGTACTAAATGCCAGGGATGCAAAGAAGGGCAAAAACCAGTCTCTGCCCTCAAGGTGCTTATAATCCAACGAGGAGATAGCTATGACAGCTATGTACATACAAGATTCATAGAACTGAAAGTACTTGGATGAGAGACAGGCATTAACAACTGGGAGGAGGAAGGAGGGGTGGCTGGGAAAGGCTTCCTGAAGGTGGGATTTGATCAATAGGTGGGAAGGGTAGCTGTAGGGAGGAAGAGAACATGGAACTCAAAATTAAAAAAAATTAAATATATATGTATATACCACAAATATTAAAGAAGGTGGGACTTGAGTTGAATTTCAAAGGAAGACCAGGAAACTAGGGAGAGCATTCCAGGCATGAGACACAGCCAGTACAAATGTATGGAGATGGGAGATGGAAGATGGAATGTTCAAAGAAAGACTCCAACTAAGCTTTTGTAATTAGACCACTAGGTGAGTGGAAATAAAGTATAAGAAGGTTGGAAAGCTAAGAAGGTACCAGGCTATGAATGGTTTTAAATGTCAAAGAGAAGAATATCCTGGAGGTAACAGGGCAGCTAGGTGGCCTAGTGGATAGAGCACCAGGCCCGGAGTTAAGAAGACCTGAGTTCAAATCTCAGCTCAGACACCTACTGGCTGGGGGACCCTGGGTAAGTCACTTAACCCTGTTTGCCTCAGTTTCTTCATCTGTAAAATGAACTGGAGAAGGAAATGACAAACCATTCTAGTATCTGCCAAGAAAACCCCAAATGGGGTCACAGAGAATCGAATGTGATTGAACAAGTGGCTCATTGAGTAGGGTGGGTAACTTGGTCAAAACCTATGCTTTGGAAAAATCACCTAGGCTGCTGAGTGGAGGCCCAGTTTGGAGGTTATTTTAAGTAGTAAGGACCGAATTAGAGGCTTGGCTGTGTAGGGAACATGTAAGAGCTATGTTAGAACATGGTTTTGCAATGGATTGGCCATATGGAGTAGGAGTGATGATCCCAAAGTTGTGAGTCTGGGCTCCAAAGAGATTGGTGGTACCTTTATTGGAAGTAATAGGACAGAGGGTTTGGGGAAACCAACCAAACTATGGTTTTGGGGTTCTGAATTTGGACACATTTTATTTGAGGTATCTCGGGGACTTCCAGTTCAAGACATTAAGAGGCATTTGGCAATGCCTGCTGGGGATCCATAGAGATATTAGGGCTGAATATACAGATTTGGGAATTATCCACATAGAGATGCTACTTTGATCTGTGGGAGCCAATGAGATCACCAACTGCAAGACTTGAGTGGAAAGAGGAAGGGGGCTGGCATGGTGACAGAGTTTTAGGAGACGCTGTATCAGTGAAGTGAGGAAGCAGGGCTGACTGGAGAAAAGGCATCAGAGGGCTCTGTGGGAGCAGTTTAAGGGTTCTAGGATTGCAGGGATGCACAGGAAAGTTAGGAGAAGTTGCTCCACCTTCAGGTAAATTACAATTGAATTTGGGATTATGCTGAGAAAATGTTTTTCCCTCCCCCAATCTGGGAGAAAGAGAGAAGTAAATGAGGGGAGAGAATGAGAGAAAGAAAGAGAGAGAGATGATGATGATGATAAGGAAGATAGAGAAAAGAGAGAGAGATGAGAAGAGAGGTGATGAGAAGGAAAAAAGAGAGAGAAGGAGAGGAAGGTGAGGAGAGAGAGGGAGAGAGAAAGAGGTGATAAAAAGGAAAATGGAGAGAGAAGAAGGAGATGAGGAGAAAGAGGTGATGAGAAGGAAGACAGAGGGAAAGGGAAGTGAGGAGAGAGAGAGAGAGAGAGAGAGAGAGAGAGAGAGAGAGAGAGAGAGAGAGAGAGAGAGAGAGGCTGGTGGTGAGTAGGAAGCTGGGGGAATTTTCCAATATGAGATTTCCTCCTTTAACCTCTTAGAAAATCAGTAAGTGGGGGATGGGGGAAATCAAAGGTAAGAATTGGTCGTTGTTCTGATGGAATAGTGGACATTCTGGGAACAAAGCCATGGGTGAGGTAAAGGGAGAGGACAGCCAGCATTCCAGAACATCCGGCCTCACTAAAGGCTTCAGAAAGAGGAAGGCTGGGCTGTGTTGGGGCAGGCTAAGAGCTGGGATGTTCTTCTCAGGTAGGAGACAGCTTCACATCCATGTCCTTGCCCCACCCACTGCCCATCCCCAAACCTCAATTCAAGGTGGGGCAGCTTCTCAGAAGCTGATTCGCCCTTTGTTCATTTCCAGGGTGTTGGATTGAAAACATCCCACACTACACAACTCAGTCATACAACCTGTACACACACAGCCTCATAAAGCAGCCTGAGGGTGGGGCAGGGACAGCTGAGCAGAGGAGCCCCAAGCAGCTGTTTTACCACCAATCAAGGCAGACCAAAGAGAACAAAATGGAAATATGTTCATAAACATAGAAATCCCTCAACTTTCCATCCACCACAAGTCAGCAGATGGGTATGCTTTCTGAGGAACCTTTCAAAGCAGTGAAAAGTATCCATTTCAAGGGTAACAGTAAGTGGGAGTGATGGCGAGGGGATGTTCTCACCACCACCCTCAGGTCCTTTCATGCTTTCCTGACTGAAGAACTGAATGAGATTGTTCTTGATGGAGTAGAGAGAAAATCTGACTGGCAAGCAGGACAATTTTAGATTTCAACCCTGGTTCAAAGGATTTAGAACTGGCAGGGAGATAATCAACTCTTGTTTTACAGGTGAGGAAAGTGTGGTCTGGTGATGGTATGTGGACCCCCCCAGCTCTGATGCTTTTTTATATTCTAAGGTCCCTCTCAGCCTGGACATCCTCTGTTCCAAGACCCCTCCCAGCTCTGACAGTCTGTGTTCTAAGTTACTGCCCAGCTCTGACATTCCTAGTTCTAAAGTTCCTTCAATGTACCTTTAAGCCCTTATGTACATACCATTGCCAGGTATCCTGACCACTCAAGATCCAGTTCTCTTCCCACTCCTCCTTGCTGCCTAGGACTCAAGGCCCCCTGTTGAGCATCTAGACATATGATAATATCTCAGGTCTATGCAGGAGTATTCCCACAACTACTCCTTCTCTACCACAGAGATTAAAATATCTTTGCACGAATAACTGAGGTCTGAGGAGCTGATGCCAAGCATGGGCCCCCAGGGACTGGGAAGAGGAGGCCAAATTACTTCTCTAAGCTTACAGAGGACTTGAGGCAATGCCCAGCCTTGGATTCAGGGTTCATGTTCATTCACACCAGCCCTCCCTATTTTAATCTCCCAATAGGAAAAGAATGGGGGCTGTGTGGGCTGGCTTCTTCTACCTTAATGACTTCTCCCTTGTCACTGACTACTTGTCTTAAATGACAAATGCATGGTTGTCTGCTAGGGAAGAAAGGGACTGGGAAGAACGTAGTGATGGTAGAGCCTGCCCATCTATCCAGCTGACCCAAAGGGAGAAAGTAGGACATGCCTGACATCTGGTGGTCATATTCAGGAAGTGCAATAGCTTTTGCAAAGGAAATTTCCCAACACTTTGTTAACGACGACATAAGAGAGAAGTCTAAGGATGGGGTGGCTACTTGTGACACTGTGTGGATCGATTTCCTCTTGTTCCCAGTGGCTAACATTCTCTGCCTCTTGAAGTTGCTTGATAACTGTGAAAGACTTCAGAACTCCAGGAGACACAGTAACGAAGCAGGATTCTGGTGATGAAGACTGCCGCTAACCCCTCTCCAGGAAGGATAAAAACACAGAATGAAACACTTCTGGACACAACCAATGAGGGGATTTGCTTCAAATAACCAAGAATACTTATTATGAGGGCTTCCTTTTTTCTTGTTGTTGATGATATTGTGCATTTGTGGGAATAGCAAAGGAGAAAAAGCATTTTTAATTGGAAAATTAAAAAACAGATTAATAAAATAACAAATTAAAATTTTAAAATAAATTATTTGGTATAATTGACAATACTTTTCATTTACTTATTTGTGTATGGGACTATTGCATCCTCTCCAGAATGACCAGAATGATACATGGCTAGGTAAACTCTATGGTTCCTTCCAGTTCTAGATCAAGAATCTTATAATTAGTTCTAGATCTGGGATCCCATGACCAGAGTGACATTGGACCAGATGAACTCTATGGTTTCTTCTAGTTATAGATCTAGGATCCCATGACCAGAGTAACACATGACCATAAAAAGAGGGCCTGTCTCAAGAATGCTAAATAGTAGTAGATTGATAAGCCATGGGAATTGTTGGTTTTCATGGAATAGTGAGTATTTTATATAGGACTTTAGAGTTTGCAAAGCATTTAACAAATATCTTATATGATCCCCATGACAACTTGGAGAGGCAGCTGCAAGGTAGGAGAGGCCCTTATATATATAAGAAATAATTATCAGTGAAGGACACCATTAAGAAGTTATAATCGAAAAATATCAGACGGTAAGGGATGATAGATCCTTAGACCAAGTGCTCCATTGGTACCCTGAAGATGTCAGGAAGGGCGCCAACATGTTGAGTAGTTCCCTTGGGGCTACCTTTTGGGAGGACATGGGCAAGAGCCAAATAAGCCAAACAAAAGGGGCAGGAGGGGATGGATTTTGATCTGTCTCACTGGAGGAAACATCCAAATCAACTTGATGACAGATCCACTGGCACTTTGAAGTAACAGAGCCCAAGAATCCATTAGATGGGTTCTCTGAGGACATCTGATTCAATAGATATGAGAAGCTGGAACCTCATAAACTATTTAGACAGTGACTAGCATTCCAAGATTCATTTCACCTCCACCTGAAAACCTTTAGAGATGAGGAACTGACTGTGTGGCCCTGTGCAAGTCCACAGCTTCTGTTTGCCTCATTTTCCTCATCTGCAAAATGAGGATAACAGCACCTACCTCTAAGGGCTGTGTGAAGATAAAATGACATAATGTTTATAAAGCACTTGGAAAACACCAATTGTTTCTTATGATTCTCAAACTCTGTCACTTTTTTAATGTATGATCTTGGCAAGCCTCTTCTCTCTGGGCCTCAGTTTCCTAATCGGCAAACTGAACAGGACTAGACGACTCCTAAGGTCCCTTCCAGTGCTAAACCTATGACCCTACTAAGGGAGTCCATTCCACTTGAGGATGGTTATAATTGCCATTAAGTTTTTTCTTTGTATTAAACTGAAAGCTACCTCTTTTGAACTTCCAGGAAAATGGTAACCCAGTAGATGTGGAGTTAGAAAGATCTGAGTCCACATTTGGCCTCAGAAACGTCTTCATTAACTGTGTGACCCTGTGGGAGTCACTTAACATCTCTCTGCCTTGTTTCCTTAACTATAAAATAGGAATAAAAATAGCACTTACCTCCCAGGGTTGTTATGAGGATAAATGGCACACAGTAGGCTCTTAATAAATGCTCATTAAAACACAAACATGCAACATTATTCTTAGTTTTGCTTGCTAGGGACATTTCAATAAGTTGAATCTATTTTATGTATAAGGTTCCCTAAAATACTTGGAAACAATAGTCATGTCTAACCTAAAACTTAAACATTCTCAATTTCTTAAATTGAGGATTCTGTGGTCTAGATTTGAGTCTCCTGTCCTTCCCAACATATAGCACCCAGAACTAAACTCAGTCTGCTAGGTATGACTGACTCAGGTCATGGGGCTATTGATGTTTGGTCTGGGCCTGTGATTTCATCAGTTAGGGGAACTCCCAGTGTGGTAACTCCTTCCCCTGATACATGTCAAGGATGACATGACTGCTTAAAGACTTAGGGAGTTTCCCTGGGGCACTGGGAGGTAAATGCTATGCTTGTCACACATCTTGGATGTATCTGGGCTAGGACTTGAAACAAGGTCTCCCTTACTCCAAGGCTAATCTCTATCTCCTCTGCCACTCTAAGAACACTGGCTTTGGAGGTTCCCAGTTCAAATCCAGCCCCTGCTGTGTGATCTTGGGTGAGTCACTTCATCTCTGTGGAAGCTCTAGCCCTACGATCCTATTTCTAGGTACTATCATCTTTATCATGTTTCGACCCAGGATCAACAAATACTCGGGCACTGCTTTCATCCTAAGGTGAAACTTCTTTCAGATCTGTGCCTCGAGTGTTGGACCAAGGTACCCTGGGTTACATGGGGGAAACATTTCAACATTCAACCAATCAATCAGCATTTGTTAAATGTCAATTATGTTCCAGGGACGGTGGACACAAATATGAAGAACGAAATCATTCCCACATGGTGTCCTGAGACAGTGGTAGCTTGAGACTCAGCCTTTGGAAGGTCCTTCCCATTATTCTCTCAGAGTACCTCAAAGTACATCCCTGCCTCTGAAGGACCCCAAAAGATAATTCAGGCTCATTGCTCACCAGGCTGTATGTGCGTTGTCCACTACCAACAGAATGTTGGGTTTCTGGATGACGAGTGTAGGGAGCACTGGAGGCTCCATCATCCCCGAGGCTGCCTGTGTGGTCTGCTTCATGGAATTGGAGAGGGAACTGAAGAGGCTGGAGGAGGAGGAGGCAGACAGAGGCTGTGGGTACCTTCTCTCCATCACTAGGGAGATGGGGGAACTAGTGAAAACACTGCAGGTCCATCATGGAGCCATTGGGCAAGTTGGTCATGAAGCTGCTGTCAGAGGGGCAGTGCTGGAGGAAGTTCATGGTTGGAGCCAGAGAGGACTTGCCCAATGGGATCCTTCCTACCCAAGGCCAAGGGTCAAGGACTACCCAGGCAAGAGACAGGTAAGGAGAAGGCTAAATGTGCCAAGGGAGTCCTGTAGAAATAGCCTCTTTTTCTCAATTTCAGTGTCTTCATTTTTCTGTAAACAACCACAAAGAGTAGGGAAAAACTACATTTTCTCTAACCATTCTGGAAAGCAATTTGGTGTTCTCCTATCAAATGTGAAAACATGTCTATGCTCCTTGACCCATCGATTCCACTGCTAAACTTAAGATCACTTTTTATAATGGCAAAGAACTGAAAACAAAGTAGATACTCACTGACTAGGGAATGGCTAAACAAATTGTGGTGCTGCATATTTTAATAAATAAATAACCAAATAATATTTTAATAAATTAGTATTTTATAAATTATTGATATTTTAAGAAAATGTTTAATATATTTTAATATTTTAATAAATACAATAACAAACTGCATATTATAATATAAAAATGAATATGAAGACTACAGAGTAGGGAAAGACTTGTATAAACTGATACAGAGTGAAACTCTCTCTCTCACACACACTCTCTCTCTCTCTCTCTCTCTCTCTCTCTCTCTCTCTTTCTCTCTCTCCCTCTCTCTCCTTCCTTCTTCCCTCCCTACACCTTCCTCTTTCTTTTCCCCTCCCTCTCTCTCCCCATTTCTCTCTCCCTGTCTCTGTTCTTCTCTGTTCCCTCCTTCCCTCCCTCTCTTCTTTCTCCCTTTCTCATATCTGTTTGCCCCTCCACATTTATCTATCTATCTATCTATCTATCTATCTATCTATCTATCTATCTATCCACCCATCTATTCATCCATCCAGTTATCTGTCTGTCTATCTTCACACATATGAGATGATATAAATGGAAAGAACAGAAATTAAAAAAAAATCCAAACTGCAATTAAAATTGTCAGCATTGGCCCTGCAGAGGAGAGAAGAAAAATGTGCCACCCTTTCTCAGGATGTAGAACATTGCATATATTGTCTTAGTGTTGGTTAGTTTTCTTGAACTACTAATTTCCCCCTTTCTTTTAAAAATCCTCTTTATTGATAACTTTGTTTTTACATCATAATTTCTCTCAGCATCTGTCTCTACTCCCTTTTTTATCCTTTGATGCATGGGCTGGCTCTTTGGTGAGAGGACACTTTTGGAAATGAAGGAAATATAAAAACAATAGATACGAATACATTTTAATGTCCTTGTCAATCTTAAAGCCAAGCATTTTCAGATTAGAACACCCCTCTAAGAAAAACAAACATCAGCTGAGGTTCTCATTTTTAACAGCTAACAAACCATGTAGCATGGCATGGTGATGTTCTTATTCCAGGATAATGCTAAATCCTCTACCCCTTTGGCATGCATGATCACATTTCTTTTCTCCTTCTCCAGAATCCTGGTCTAGAAAGGTCCCTCTGTCTCTCAAGTATCTTGAGTCTCTCCTTTACCTTCTCATTTGCCTATAAATAAGCCCAGGGATTCTCAATCCTTAAAAACAATAACAATCTCTTCCTTGTGACCCATTATCCAACGTTGCTATTGGATCTTTCTCCAGGAGAGCATTAGGCCAATGACATCACTACTAGGTACATTCCCTAAGACAGAGGGGAAGGGCTTATATGTACAAATATAATTATAGCAGCACTTTCTGTCGTTGTAACAAAAGAATCAACAGGGGTGCAAAATCAGGGAACGGCTGAATAAATTGTGTTACATGAGTGTGGTGCATTATTATAGCACCATAAGAAATGAAGGAAGAGGAAGGCAGAAGAGCATGGAGTTGGTGGGGGGGATGCAAAAATTAAAAAGAAAATAATAGCAATGAGAATTTTAAAGGCACCTAGTAGAGTACAAAGTTCAGGATGGAGATAAGCAGTGTAACATGGGGACTCTCAGGTTAAATTTAACTAATTAAAATTAATTTAAATTTAATATACACTTAAAAATCCAACTGTATATGATAGAAGTTCATCTAAAATCTTTTCTGTTTTCTGTGTGCTAGAATGGTGCTTTAAAAGTTCATAATGACAAATACATTCTGTAAAAATAATTTCAGATGGCGAGGAGAGTTGCAGCCACATCTGGGTTCACTTTTTTAAGCTGATGCAGGATTGTTGTGACAGTAATATACACACACATAACATGGTTTCTATACACACATGAAGTGGTTTATTTTTGTGCATGCACATGCACAAAAGAAACAATTGTCTACACCAAAGACACTGATGACATTGTTGGTGGAGAATGAAGAGAATAACATAGACACTAGAATTAGGTCAACCATTCTGGAAAATAGCATGGAATTAGATTAAAGAAATGATTTAACTGTCTAGACTCTAGATCCTTTGACCCAGAGATCCCATTAGTGGGTATATATGTTCAATATACACTAACATATTTATAGCCCCACTCTTTGTGGTAGCAAAGAACTGGAAACAAAAAGAGAAAGGAAGAGAAAGGAGAGGAGAGGAAGGGAAATAAAATAGATTCCATTGATTGAATAAAGGCTAAACAAATTATCATGAGTGAATGCCAAAGAATATTACTGTGTCATGAAAAACTATGAATGTGAATAATTCAGAGAAGCATGGGAAGATTTGAATGACCTGATTCAGTGACCTAGGCAGAGCCAGGAAAACAATATGCACAGTGATACACAACATACACAGCAATCCAAATGGGAAGACCAACAAAATGAAGTTAGACACAATGTAATCATGACTAAGCTTGTTTTGGAAGAGCAGAGAAAACATACTTCTCTGTAGACGCAGAATAGGTGGGACTCTGGGGTCATAATGCTGCATTTGCTGTTGGGAAGAAATAATGTGCTGGTAGATTTTGCTGAATTTAGGGGGGTTTTTCCCTTAAATTTTGTTGCAAGGGAAATTTTGCTGGGTGAGTGAAGGGTAGGAACATACTTGGAAATGAACCTTTATTTTTTAAAGCATAGCAGATACACTTCTCAGTGCCTGTGCTTTTCTTGATCTCAATCAATCAATATTTATTAAGTACCTACTATGTGCCAAGCACTGTTCTAATCTCTCACAACCAGCTCCTGCCCTCACCATATTCCTGAAACTGCTCTAAGGTTGTTAATGATCTTTGTGTTGACAAATCGAAGTCATCCTTCAATCTTCATCCTGCCTACCTCTCCAGTCTTATTCATGACTCCCCTTCATGCACTCTCCATTCCAGTCAAATTGGCCTTTACTGGACTTACCATTTCTCACCTTAGTAGGGCTACACACCACACCTGCATCCTCCCCCCCTTTTACCTCCTCAGTTTATGATCCTTTCATTTCCTGTAGACCATATCTCAAGTGCCTCCTCCTCCACGATGTCTTTCCTGATTTCCCTCCTCTTCTTTCCTTGTCGGGACTCTCTTCCTCTTGAAGTTACTTTGTAGAAATATATTTGTGCTCATATTGTACTCCTTGAAGACGGAGGTTGTTTCATTTTTATCTTTCTATTTATTCCCTTTGCCTTGAACAGCACAGTGCACACAGTAGGTGCTCAATTGTTTGTTGAATTGTGCTGCCATTAATGAAAGTTGATGCTGTTGACTAGACTCTCCTGCTTAATACTCACTCTTCCCTGGGGTGGTTGGGTGGTTCAGTGCTTAGAGCATCAACCCTGGAGTCAGGAGGAACTGAGTTCAAATCCAGCTTCAAACACTTATTACTAGGTGAACCTGGGCAAGTCACTCAACCCTGATTTCCTGAAAAATATTACCTTTTCTCTTGGCTTCAGAGACACCACATTCTCCTGGTTTTCCTCTTAGCTCTCAATTTTGTTCCTTCACTGATTTCTCTATGGTAGCTAGATGGTACAGTGGAGAGTGTTAGACTTGAAGTCAGGGAGACCCGAGTTCAAATCCTACCTTAGACACTTAATAACTGTGCAACCTTTGGCACTGAACCTCTCTCTGCCTCAATTTCCTTACCTGCAAAATGTACATAAGTAATAGCATCACAAGTTGTTATGAAGGTTAAATGAGGTAACATATGTAAACAGCTCTGCAAGCCATAATGCACATAATCAGCACTAGTGATTATGACTTCTCATTCTCTTTATGACCCTGTAGACCTCCAGGGGACCATCTAATCTAATCCCTTAATTTTACAGACGGGGAAACTGAGGCACAGAGTGGTGAAATCATTCGCCTAAGGTCACACAGGTAAGACAATAACAGGCTCATAGATCTAAAGTCAAGAAGTCCTTCAGAGGCCAGTCCAGTCCATGCTTCTCATCTGACAGATGAGGAAACTGAGGCCTAGGAAGACTAAATTCCTTGCCCAAAGTTACACAAGTAGGAATGATCAGAGACAGGATTTGAATCTAGGTCTCCTGACTCCTTGATCTTCTCTCAAATCTCCATGTTCTCCCTTTGCTATGTCATTCGCTGCCATGACTCCAACCACCATCTCTATCTGCTTTTCACATCTCTACTCTTAAGTCCTTGCCCCTCTTCTGAGTGCCGGGCCCACACCTCCAGTGGTCTGCAAGGACACCTTCACTCCATGGGCCCCTCTGGCTAACGTAGCCCAGACTCAGCTTGTCCCTTTGTCTTCTGGAATCACTTTTAAGTATTTCAGGGGCTGCTCTGTAAATTGGACTTGAGGACAGAGCTAGGAATGACAGGTAGGAGAAGAACATTTTGGTCCCATTTGAGGCAAAACATGCCATAAAGCACTTTGGAAGAACTCAGAGCCAGCTGCTACACATTCATGGTCCAACGGAAAGAACAATAATTCTTTCTTCTTCTTTTTGGAGGGGCGAATGCAGGGCAACTGGGGTTAAGTGACTTGCCCAAGGTCACATGGCTAGTTTTGTGTTAAGCGTCTACGGCCGGATTTGAACTCAGGTCCTCCTGACTCCAGGTGCTCTATTCACTGTGCCACCTATCTGCCCCAAAGAGCACTAATTCTAAGATCAGAGCACCTGGGTTCAAATATCTCATCTGATTGTGACTACTTGGGTGACCTAGGGAAAGTCAATGAAAGTTTCTGGGCCTCAGTTTCCTCATCTGTAAAATGGGAGACTTGGACTAGATGGTTTCTGAAATCCCTTCGAACCCTAAATCTATGATCCTGAGTGCTAGGTTCAGATCTTCCTTCTAACACTCTATGTCGCTTTAAGTAAATCACTTGCCATTTTTGTGTCCTGATCTGTAAAATGGGTGAGGTTGGACAAGATGTTTGTAAAGGTCCTTTCCAGCTCTAAATCTATGACCCCAAGACACATCTCCTCTCCTTTGCAATTTTGTCTCGGTCTGACCCTGTTGTGAAAGTCACAAGAAAACTAGAGCCTTCCCCTAAAGGAAACATTTTCTCAAATTTCTAGGAAAAGAGGAGAAAAAGGGAGAGTTTATGTCTGGGGAAAACTTTCTGCACAAATACAGGAAAATCTCTGCTTTTTGGACACAGGGCCTAATTCAGTGTAGCTCTCCACAATTGTTAGCATAGGCATTGACTCACGAATCAGGAATTTGGCTTCCAGCCCCAAATCAAAAACAAAGGGAAACATTTAAAAATGAAAAACCAACAGGTGTCTGCTATTCCAACAGGAAGAGCCATCTTTGTGACCTTAGACAAGTCATTTCCCTTCCTCTGGCCTTTGGCATCCTTCTCTTGTTAAGTGAGTTGGATGGACTAGGCCAGGGGTTCTTAACCTTTTTTGTATCATGAACCCCATTGGGCATTTGGTGAAACCCATGGACGCATTCTAAGAATTGTGTTTTTAAACAACTAAAGAAAATGCTTAGTCTTTATTAGTGAAAATAAGGAATGGAATTCCCCATTCAAATCCCCTGATTTCTTGAAAACAATCTGTAGACCTCAGGATTAGATTATCCCTGAATATTCTTAGGTTCCAGCTTTCTGTGTTTCTGTTATTATCCTCATCTTGCAGATGGTGAAACTGATTTCTAGAGAAGTAAAATGACTTTTTTTCTGAGTAACCTTATATAAGGTTCTCAGAGCCTTCTTTGGATTTCAGTTTCCACTTGGATGAAATAAATTTGGAGATAACCTTCAAGGTCCCTTCCAGCTAGGTGATACAGTGGATAAAGTCTTGGGTCTGGAGTCAGGAAGATCTGAATTCAAATCCAGACTTAGACATTTCTAGCTAGCTAGCATGACCTTAGGCAAGTCCCTTACTCTGCCTCAGTTTCCTTAATTGCAAAATGGGTTTAATAATAGCATCTAATCTCCCAGGGTTGTGAAGATCAAATGCGATACTCTGTGTGAGCTTAGCCTAGGATCTGGCAGAGTAGGCACCCAACAAATGGCTGTTCTCTTCCTCTTCCAACTGGTATAGTCTTTGAGTCTCTGGGCTTTTGCTTTCATGTCTGTAAAATGAGAATATTGGGCCATATGGTCTCACAGGTCTTTCCCAACTCTACCATCCTGGGACTCAAGGAGACCCCGAGGGATACAACTTGAGACAGGAAGTATGCTTTCCCCAGACCTCTTTTCATCCCCAACTCCTGAGACTGCCTTGTCAATGGAGAGCTTCAGTGAGAATTCCCAACATTGGCCACCAGAGGGAGGCAGTGGTCACAGAAGACATGGGAGACTCCCAGACCTGGTTCAGAATATGCTGGGGTAACTCCGGGACTTATTTCAAGGACTGAGGAAGAGCCTCTGAATCTTAAATGCCAAGGGTTGTCCTGTAAAAGAAGGGCAGAGGGGTCTGTTGTGGTCAAGAGGGCTGGGTTCTGTCAATGATATTGGCTTAATTCATTCCCTGCTTTGGGTCTCAGCTGCCTCCTCCAGGAGTGATGCTCTTCCTCCCCTCTTTCCTTCCCCCTGCAACTACCTCAGCAGTAAAAGTAGCAGCTGTCTCCTTCTCCATCGTGGTGGGGGGAGGGTCCAGTCCTACTGAGTGTCAATCAACTAACAAACACAATTATTAAAGGATAATAGTTATACCTTGCATTTATAGAAGCATTACACAAACTATCTTATCCGATTCTCATGACAACTCTGGGGGGTAGGTGGTGTTATTATCCCCATTTTACAGATAAGGAAACTGAGGCAGGCAGAGGTTAAGCCATCTGCCCAGGGTCATAGAACTAATAAGTATCTGGGGTTGGATTTGAACTCATACCCTTCTGACTCAAGATCCAGCACTTTACTCATTGTAATTACCTAACAACCCACTTCTTTCATGTGCCAAGCACTGTCCTAGGTACAAGGATCAAGAATTTTAAATGCTACATAGGTAAATTTGTTGTCCCAAAGGCTAAAGTTAGTTCAATTGAATGGGTAGGCATAATTCCTGAAGTCTCATGTGTTCTATTGACTGACTGAAAAACCTTTACATCAATTATCTCTGATAGTCAAAATGTGTATGTATATACATACATACTTAAGTATATATGTATATGTGCATATACATACACATATACATATATTTGGGTTAGTTCACTATATAAGACCAAAATCATTTCCCAATAAATAAATGGCCAAGAGATAGGAAAAAACACAGTTTCCAAAAGCCTTGTCCTCTATTAACTATCACCTGAAAGGTGGCTCAAAACCATTCATCACAAGAGAAATGCAACTCTAAATAATTTCTGAGGTTTTACCTCATCCCCAGAAATTTACCCCAAATGGCAAAAGATGAGAATAATCCATGTTGGAGGGGCTGTAGGGAGACAAACACATTAATGTTCTGTGGGTGAAGCTAAGAATTGGTCAACCCATTCTGGAAAACACTTTGGAATCATATTAAGAAAAGGACTAAGATGCCCATACTTTGTGATCTAGAGATCAAGATTAAGCTTTCACTATGTGCCAAACACTGTGCTGGGGGTAATGTGGAAATATAAAGACAAAGGCAGAACAGGTCCTGCCTTCAAGGAGCTTACATTTGGAGAGGTGAAACATACAGCCCCTGTGTGTGGCATATGTGTGCACACACATATACACATATATGTAATCCATGTGTGAATATACATATATGTGTGAGTATATGCATACATACACATATAGAAGTTACTTACTGAGTAAATATTGGGCAATGTTGGAGGGGAAGAGACCAGCAACTAGGAGTAGTGTTGGGGGAGAGGATCAGAAAAGGCTTCCTACATGAGCCACCCCACTGCTGGGCAGATACTACCAAGAAAATCATGGGTAAGAAGAAAGACCCCCACAGGCATCTAAATATTAAAAGCAGCATTTTTGGTTATAGCAAAGAACTGGAAACAAATGAAGTCACCATTACTTGCAGAAAGGTTAAACAAAGTGTGGCATATGAAAGCCACAGAACGTCACTGTGTTCCTAAGAGACAAGGAATGTTTAGAGTTCTCTCTCTGATGCTTACTACCTGAATGAGCTTGGGCGAGGCACTAAATCTCTCAGGCCCTCAGTTTGCCCATCTATAGCTTGAAGGGGTTGGACCATATGGTTTCTAAGGTCCCTTTCAACTCAAAATCAATGATCTTAAGAATTCAGAGGAGAATGTGTTTCTTAACCAATCTCTCCCCACCTTTATGACCCTCCCTCATTGCTGATGCCCCCCCCTCAAAAAATCCATCTTATATTTAGTTTTTATTTATGTAGGTTCATGTGGTCTCACCCATTAGAATGTAAGCATGTTGAGGGCAGAGATAGTTCAGTTTGTCTTTGTATGCCCAGTGCCTGGCATACAGTAGGTGCTTAATAAATGCTGAATGATTGATTCGTTGATATGAACAGATACAGAGTAAATTAAATAAACTAAGAAAAGAATGATTGGCACAATGTAAATGAAATGAACAAAATATAAAACTGAGTCCTGTGGAATTATAACAAAGCATTTTTATCTATTCTTTGTAGAAGTAGGGGACTATGGGTTAGGGGACTACAAATATCATTGGACTTTGTTGAGGTGTTAGATTTTTTTTTTTGCTTTTTTTTTTTTTGGCGGGGAAAGGTAGGGTAATTGGGGTTAAGTGACTTGCCTAAGGTCACAAGCTAGTTTTTGTGTTAAGTGTCTGAGGCTAGACTTGAACTCAGGACCTCCTGACTCCAGGGCCAATGCTCTATTCATTGTGCCACCTTGCCGCCCCTGAGGTGTTAGATTTTGCTGAACTGTTTCCTCCCCTGTTATAAGGTGTGGTCCACCAAGGAGGGAAAGGTGAGAGATATATTAGAAAATGAAGGCGGCATCAAAACAAAAAGATTTAAGAAAAAATTTATTTATTTTTTCAAATTTGAGGGTTGGATTAGATGATCTCCAAGATTCCCTCCTAACTCTTATGAACTAATTCATTTGATATTTCCTAATTAGCACCTACTAAGCACCATGTCAAGCTGCAAAAATATGAAGATGATCAAGAAACAATCTCCACCCTCAAAGTGTGGGGAACCAACATGCACCTAGAAAAAGAACAACAAAATACACATCAAGTAGATCCAGAGTAACTTCTAGTAAACTTGATTCATGAGGGGTGGCACTAGTGGGGGTGGGCATGGGGTGGGGCGCTGCCTATGGAAAGTGACAAGTCAACAGAACTCTGAGGGAAGCTGGGGATTCAATGACTCAGAAGAGAGGAAGGAAGACCTCTTCAGCATGTATAACAGCAGCTGGTGCAAATGTGTGGAGGTGGGAGATCTCATACAGTGGGATCAGTTGGTTTGGTCAAAACTGGGAAATGTGGGGGCTGGGCTAGATAACTTTGGAGGACCCTTCCAGCTCTCAATCTTCAATCTCTTGAATGTAGAATTCTTTGTACTCGATTCCCCTAAACATCCTCCTTCGACATGTTCTTTTTTGGTATCAAGAGGTATGGATAATAAAGGATGTCCTCTTTCTCCACTAACTAGTGAGCAGGGCTTGTGTTATTCTGAACTGCCATTCTATACCAGGAGAAAATTTTAAATTCATAGCCATAGTATACCTTCCATCCTGGGGATGGATTGATGACCACAGGCAACAAAGGGCTCTGTTGAAGACTGAAGGTCAAAAGCAGAAGCTGATGGATGAAATGGCCAAGGGAAGAGAGACTTGCCTTCTTGGGAAAGGTCCTACAGAGGCATCTATTGAAAGAGTGTTCTGTCCCCACATCAGAGGATTGGGTTCTCTCTCTCTTCCCCAGGTCTCTTTCAGCAGGACTACCCCTCACCCCATCAAAGGCTCACTGAGGCCTCTGAAGAGTTCCTATTGGCTCACATGGTCTCTTCTCAGTGGAGTTCTTCTCTGGGCTTCCTCCTCAGGAACAAAGTGACATAGAACCTATGGGAGGGATGGAGTTTCCAGACAGAGGTTCTTCAAGTTGATTGAGTCTTTTGAACTGGGAATATTGAGACCCGGCCAGCTTGAGCCTCAGTCTCTCTGGAGGGTCATGCGTTCCATACTGCTGCCCCTCATCAGGTTTTTTAAAACGCCATCGCCCTCTTATTTTTATAAGACTAAGCAAATTAATATATGAAGGAAAGTAGTGCAGTGGGAAGAAAACTGGCTTCAGATGAGAGGCTTTCAATTCTGACCTGCCATTAGTTACCCATGGGGTGCTCACTAGCCCCCTCACTTTTCTGGGCTCTGTTTTCCATACTTGTAAAATAAGGATGGATTAGATTACTTCCAAATTTGATTGATGGTCTTAGATGATGCTGAGCCATTCTGTGATGGATTTAGGGAATTTCTACTGTGGGAATACCATTGATTTTGAAGACTAGAAGATAAGTTATATAGAATTATAATGTAAGCTTCTTGAGAGCAGCTAGTTCCCTGGCTTTGATCTTTCCTCCTGACCATTAGACCCATATAGCTCAGTTATCAGGAGAGAGGCCAGGCTCTACCCTTTCCCAGTTGGGTGAAGATTTGTGAGCCAGTGCCCTGGAGATGGTTGTAGTGTGGTGGATTAGTGAATTTGTCAAGATTCATGGGAATCTGTCCAGAACAACTAGAATCTTCTGTCCAGATCAAACAGAATTTGTCAAGAACAACTTGCTGGTGCTAAGGTTTTATCCCTGTTTATTTGTGAGGGGAACATGGAAAATTTTTTTAAAGAATTGGCTCCAAAGCTTCCACTCACCCTTTCCCGATTTTCCATATACTAATTATGGGCCCAGTCCCACGTGATTTCTGAAGCTACACTTTTGTTTTTACTTAGCATAACCAAGCAGAGTTTTCTTCAGAATGGAGGTATGGAGATGGTTAACCTAGGCCCCAGGGGGTTCATGGATAGATTTCATGGGGCCCATAAATTTGGATGAGAAAAAAATTACATCTTTATTTTAATTAACCTCTGTGGGAAATCTGGCATTTCTTTCAATTACTTACAAGCATCATTCTGAGAAGAATATTATTCTTTACAAGAATGCCAGAGGGGTCCTTGGCACAAAGAAGCTTAAGAATCTCTGCTTTACAAGGACACTTTGATCATGAAATTCTCAGGTACCATTATGAGTGTTTGAGACTCCCATCCTTATGAGGTGAGGGTACAGTTTCTGTGGAAGGTAGAGTCAGAAAAGCAGTGGCAATGAGCCTCCAGAACAAAAAGGCAAAGTTAAGGCTGGAATTGGACAAATTTAAGCTGGAAATGGAATAAATGTCCATATGTCATCCTCCCCTATATACCTCTCCTTACCAGCTTATTCTCCCACGTTGGTTCTGTCTAGGACAGACCCTTTGAACCTCGGGTCCACTTTGAACTTTGAGTCCTCAACAACTTCAGCTCCTCTGGCAGCTGCCCACCAAGACTCTGGTGGGAATTCTTTACTGTAGTCCAGACTCCAAAGGGTCCATTTCAAATGAAAATGACTGCTGAAGAATCCAGAATTGGGAAGTAGTCAAATGTAATTATGACTCCCTGGTACTTCTTCAACACCAGTTTTAAGAAAGCAAACTAAGCACTTAGAGATGCAAACTGTAAGGTGCTCTGTGTGCTTCATTGAATGTAAAACCATTTCGAACATTTAGATGCCTCTTTACCAACATTCTTTTTTTTTTCTTTATGGATGGGGGAAGAGAGGGCAATTGGGTTTAAGTGACTTGCCCAAGGTTAGTAAGTTTTAAGTGTCTGAGGCTGGATTTGAATTCAGGTCCTCCTGACTCCAGGGCCAGTGCTAGCTGCCCCCTCTACCAACATTCTGATCCTCAAAAGGATGGTGTTACTTTAGCCCATGTGATATGGTTATTTTCTGTCCCTATATTATGTGAAAATCCAGGTGAACGCAAAAATAAATTGGAGCAAATTTTTTTTCAGTCCACCAATCAACTTGGACTGATGTTAACCAACTACTGTCAAGTCTGCTGTCCAACGAGCAATGGACAGTTTTACGCAATCTGCCAGTTGGTCCAAATATTCAGAATGATGCTCCAGGATGCTCACCAATGCCTTCTTGAAGCAATTCTTGGCATTTACCCTCCATACACTGACATGAGCCAAATTGCAGCCTGTAAATAAAAAAACTGAGGAAAGCCCTTCTGATGATTATAACAGACTACTAGAAGAGTTCTAGAATTATCCTGCCCCTCCAGACACAGAAAATGCATTTAAAAGCCCATGCTGTTCCAGACATTGGTCAATTGACTGGAAAAAACTATTTCTCAAAGAAGTAGAAAATGCAGTTATGTGCTGGGAAACTAAACCCACTGATGACATCATTGTCAGACTAGACCACCATGGCAAGCAAGTGACTGAAAGTCTGTTGCTCAGGGTAACCTAATGGTAGGACAGATTCAGAACAAGGAATTCTTGAATTCTGCTAGTCTTCAAAAGTCACCTTTCCCAATGAATAATTGATACCATTATGATTGGAAACAAATGATCCATTGGAAATCTGAATATAAGTCATCTCAATATCCAAGATTCTGACAATTATGGAAAGTGGGGCACTCATATGTCCTAATCTCTCCCCTCTCAACACCCATTTCCAAACCCTGAATTCCTGCTGCCCAGTCTGGAATTCTTTTTAATTGATGCTGGGATGACAACATCACAGTTATCCTGTCTTGATTGCCACAATATTCCTAAGACCTCTGATTTGGTTGAGGCAGTGGGTAATGAAGAAGAACCTCATTAGTATTTTTTCTCATTCCGTTACTATGCAAATGGTCCCCTAAGACTGAGTGTGCCTTCTTCCTCTCTGAGAATCTTGGTTTCAATTTACTTATTCTGTAAATTAAATGCAGCCACTATTTTTAATTCTGAAGGAGTTCATCTGGAATTGCCTCATTCTAATATCCCTGCTGTGTCTTTGTTTCTCTAATATAATCTTGACTGTTTGGAACATAATGTATCTAACTCCTAATTACAACCCTGCAATTACTTTATATAGCTCATGTTATTTCTGAGAGGCAACAACATATCCTCAGTACAGAAGAAATTCATTGGCATTTATTAGAGATCACTAATCAGCACAGAGGAATGCCGGACTTGGAGTGAGGAAGACCTGAGTTCAAATCCTACCTCAGATGCTTACTAGGTGTATGACCCTGGGAAGTCATTTAATCTCTCTTACTCTCAGTTTCCCCATCTGCAAAAGAGGTGTAATAATAAGCATCTCCCTCCGAGGGTTGACATTAGCATCAAATGAGATAGGTGAAGTGCTATGAAGTCTATGTAAATGTTAGCAGCTAATAATTCATGAGCCAGTCCTCTGAGGAATCTCCCAGAGGAGGTGCATTTTAGTGCTTCATTGAAATTCTGTTGCCATGTATTGTGTCTTTGGAGGAGATGGCTGATCTAATCACCTTGTAGGAGTATCTCTGTCATCCCTCTTCCTTTCCCTCCCATTTCCTGCTCCAGAATGCTGCCCCTGGGGTAAAAAAAAGTCTAAAAGAGAGAAGAAGCCATGACCCAGGATGGAATGACTTCCTTTATGATCCTCCTAATAGTTGTGCTGCTATGGCTGCTTCACACTATTGTCTGCAGCAGAATTTTGGGAAACCTCAACTGAAAGTCTTGGTCTTTCCCAAGGCTACCTGGTCATTCCCCCCATATTCAAATAGACTTTGCTGATTCACCTTCAAGGAGATTATCTGTCCCATTTGGGAGTGTTGCATTGCTTTAACTAGATTTGTCTATTTTATCATCTCTAGATAGAGTGAAGAAGTCCACCTCTGCTAGAAGGATCTGCTCATGACCTTCAGTCAACCACTGGGATGACTGCCTCACACTGTAAACCCTTTACAAACTGTTACTAAATCTCCAGATTGGTGTGAACCACAAATGACTTGCCTTATCACCCGGGCTGTGGTCTTACTGACTCTTCTTCTGGCATTTTGATATGGGAATTCTGAACCTTAGATCATAAAAGCAAATCATTCAGCTCTCTGAAGGAAGATGTTTCCCAGAAAGGAGAGGCCTCTGAGAATGCTAACCCAAGACCAGAGGAAGGGTTCTCAGGCTCTTTTGTGCTAAGGATCCTCTCTGGCAGTCAGTTTGGTGAAGTCTATGGACCCCTTCTCAGAATCATGTTCTGAAAAGCATAAAATACACAGAATTACAAAGGAAACCAATCATAGTGACATAAAGATGTCATTTCCCCATTCAAGTTCAAGGATCCCCTGAAATGTATCCACAGATCCCGTGGGGTACACAGATATAAAGCTCCCCATGTTGTCTGCCAAATAGGAGGACAGTATTTCTATGACAATTTGACAATTTGTTAAAAGGTTGACTTGAGCTTTGCTTACAAAGTATGGAAGTACTGAAGGGCTGGATTATTTAACTATTGGTCATCATGGAATCTATAGAAATCATGTGATGTGATAGGCAATAGCAAATCAGATTTGCCGCCCATCTCCTTGTTATAGAGTGCTGAAAAATAGGGCTATTTAATGAAGCATTAGACCATCTTCACACTCTCATGTAATAATAATAGCAGTAGTAATAGCTAAGATTTCTATGATGCTTTAAGGTTTACAAAACACTTAACAAAGATTTCATTCTGTCTTCATGACAACCCTGGGAGAGATTATCCACATTTTACAGAGGAGGAAACTGAGGCAGAGATTCAGTGGCTTGCCCCAAGTGACAGAGCTAGTTATTAGGTGGATTTGAACTTAGGTTTTCCTGACTCCAGGTCTAGTACTCTCTCCATTGTACCACCTAGCTGTGTACAGCAAGCCCGGCAATTGTTTCCATGTGTAAAGGTTTTTTATTTCAAGGCTTATACTATCCACTTCAAGTCATCAAGGGGAGAGGTAATCCTGTAGCCTGCTGAAGAAGGGATCTCAACAGAGACCTCAGACCTTAAGCAATCACTGTTGAACTTTGGATCCACAGAACCCAGCTTAAAAGGTTTTATTTATTTACTTATTTGTCCTAAGGGCTCTTGTAAGAAAGTCTTATGCATCAAATGTAACTAATGCTTCTCTGGCTTTGAGTGAACTATCAGGCATTTACTTTCTGTGTAAAATCTGATTATTTTATGAATTTTAATGATGGATTATAATATTTTATATTAGAATATTTAATTAGAAACAAGGGAGGAAAGTTGCAAGGTTTTTAGGACTTTTTGTTTTATTTTATTTTTTGCTTTTTTTTTGGGGGGGGAGGCAGGGCAAGGGGGGTTAATGACATGTTCAAGGTCACACAGCTAGTAAGTGTTTAGTGTCTGAGGAAGGATTTGAACTCAGGTCCTCCTGACTCCAGGGCCAGTGCTCTATTCACTGTACCACCTAGCTGTCCCAAGACTTTTTTTAAAAAGCTTTTTTTTTTAAAGGCAGACAGGAAAAATATTAATGATATTAATTAAAATTTTAATTAATTTAATTAACTGATTAATATTAATGATAACTGTCATTAACTAGGAGCTTATTGGCATGATTGTAAATTTGAGAGATGACTAAACTACCCTATCCCCTTCAGCTGTAACCAGTGAAACTTGATGTCTGATATGGAACCTATTTGCACCATAACTAATTTGATGTTGTTCTAAGCATGGAATACAGGTAAAATTGTTTGAAATGTCATTGAGCCTATAGTCTACCATTAAAAGGAAAAATGCTGCCACGAGTATTACTGTCTATGTACCCCCCAAATATTATAGCAAGCCAGATGGATGTCCATTTCAGGAACCTTACAAAGGTAATGGTAAGAGCTTCCTACTCAGTTACTTCATTGTGATAAATTGCTTCTGAAAAGGAAAGTTTCTCACCTGTTAGATCATGGGTTTGGCTACGAAATCCTTTGAATGATGTGGACTTCCGCTGCATGAATTGGCCATTCCAAAGGTATTTATGACAATTACCTGAAACCAAACAGAGGTGAGATAACTTAGTCTCATTATAGCTATAACAGGCCAGTCTGTGGTTTTCAGGCATAGATCTGATAGACCACTTTTAATGCTGTTTTGACCATGTTCCTCCTCTTCCTCTATCAGCAAAGCCCCTGAGCAAAGCAGGTAGATTGGTAATCTTTTATAGTGAAGTGTACCATTACAATCACCAGACAGCCCCAGTTCTGCTGGGTGAAGGGTTAAGGGACAGAGGATCCTATTGTTTACCTTTCTACTACTCTCCATGTAGCTTGCTGAAAATTCCTCACCTGACAGATCAATTCTTCAAATTGCCATCTCCTTGCTCTTTGGTTTAGAGCCCTTGACTTTAGGTCAGAAAGATCTAAGTTTGAAACCTGCCTTACATACTTGTTATCTGTGTGTCTCTGAATAAGTCCCATTACTTGGCAGTCCAAGTTAACTTATCTGCAAAATAGGGATATTAACAGAACACGTTGTAAGCCTTCATTCTCTCTAAAAACAAAGCTATTGCTATGAAATGCTTCCATCCTCTTAAAACCTGAGGCTAGAATTATGATGTAGCAAATATTTTTAAAAATACCCACAATAAGGAGAAAAATGAATTTGAATACTCCCACCTATTCATGTGTAGGGTGTGTATGTGTTTGTGTGTTGACTATGTAGATTATATGTGTCCACATGGGTCTGTCTAGACCAGGCTCACAGGGAGGCATAATTATCCCTAGAATCTTCTCTGCCCACATTTATTCACAGTAGAATTTGATTACTGCCAGAAAGAAAGGATGAATTTGGGGCCCCAAAGCTGATCACTCCATTCTCTTCAGAGAGATGGGGTACCAGGCTATAATTATACCTACCTGCCCCCCAATATTGTTATTCTAGGGCAGTTGATAAACTTCACTCCCCTCTTTTCTACAGCTCTGAGTGGTTTTTATATCTCTAAATAAAGTTTTTCTTTATATTTAAAAATAATTCTTAGCCTAAAAGTACAAAAAAGGGGGGGGTGGGCTGTAGTTTGCCAACTCCTGGAGGGTGGAAATAATTGTTAGGTTCAAGCTGCACTACTGATCAGTATCACTTAGTGGGGAAGGAGCTTTCCAGGGTATCTATCCAAGACTTGACTCTCTTCCCAACCAAATGCCAGTCATACAAAGACCATATATAGCAAATAAACCCATTTATCTGAACTGATAGAAACAGAAATCAGAGAAGGCATAGGGATGATAATATACCAAACAAACATGGAGTGAATGAACTCTCCCAATGGGAGTGAAATATCTCAGCTCAGCCAAGAAAGAGTCCCAGTTCTCACCCAATGTGAAATCTCCAGAAGTCTCTAGCAAATTGGGTTTCGAGACATGATGAAGGTGCAGGTTCCTCTACCTGTTGGTTCTTCCCTCCAGGGGCCTCTCTTTGGAAAGAATCTGGAATGGAGCATCTTTTCTCTCTTGAAGCTGGAAGCCAGAAGACCAACATCTCTCATCTTTCAAGATCTCTCCAGCTCTGCCCCTCATGAAGGCATGGAACATTGAGTCAGTCAATCTCCATCAATAAAGAGAGTCTTATGTAAATGGTGTTTGAGCCCCTGACTATAGTTCTTTTAAGGACCTCTCTGCCTCATTCTCTCTTTCTCCCCCAAAGGAAGAAACTGATACAGAAATTTTAAAAATCGTCCTCAATCTTAATTGAGTAGAAGACTACCTTGAAGAAACAGTAGAATGATTTTAACAATTGGGAATGTTATTTGAAATTTGGAATGCTCCTTTGTTTTCTTGCCAGGTTATAGCTTCAGCATCAAGGGAATTAACTGTGCCCCTGCCCCCTTTTTCTTGGTTGTATCTGGTTTTTCTCTGTAAAGTGTTTAAGGTGTTGATGTATAATCTTTGTTCTCTTGAAATGTGTAAAAATTCCTCTCTGGGACTCTTAGTCTTTGGGGAGAGAAATGTTCATTCTGAATTCTGACCTTGGGTCTCTCTTCCCAGCAATATTGTAGTATAAAAGTTCGTTCTTGATAAATCTGGCTTTAGGGACTTATTTCCTTAACAAAGGGATCTCAGAAGCCCAGCATCATAGTCCAACTTCTTCATTTTATAGGTGGGGAAACTGAGGCCAAGAGAAAGGAAATATCTAGTCCAAAGTCAAAAAGATCATAAGGATCATAGCTCTAGAGGTGAAAGGGATCTCAGAGGCCACCTAAGCCAAGCCTGTCATTTTACAGATGTGGAAACTGAGTCATAGAATGACTTTAGTGGCTTGCTCAAAGTCAAAGGGATTAGAGCTCAACAGTTGTAAGGGGCTTTAGAGGTCATCTAACGTTCATTTTACATATGGGAAAACTAAGACCCAGAGAGAGGTGTAGTGACTTATTGAAAGTGACAAGTCATGGGGATTATAGACCTAGAACCTGGGGGACCATCTGGTTCACCCTCCTCATTTCATGAAGAAACAGACCTAGACAAATTAAGCGGCTGGTTTAAGATGACACTGGTACTAAGTGTCAGAATTTGAAACCAACTCCTCCTCCAAATGCAAGACCCTTTCACCTGCTTTCTGGGTACAGGCTATTTCCCCAGGAGAACCAAAGCTCCAACTGTAATTAAGAATTTTTGAATGTGGATTGAGAGGCAGAAAACCAACCCTCATGTGTATTTGAATCTCCTAGGCACCCATGGGAGGCACTAGTTAGAAGAGGTCAGGATGGAGTCTGCTCATAGGAAACAGAGTAACCCGATGCTTCCCCACCCCCCACCCTCCTTCCCCTAGGCCCAGGTACCTGGGTCATCCTTTTCAGCCTCTGGTTAGGTGGGAGGTACCCAGAGTAGTGGAATAAAAGTCCCTAGGAGAAAGACATCAATCAAAAAGTATTATATTTGGCACCAACTGTGAGCAAGGCATTGTTAGAGGCACTAGGGATACAAGGAAAAAAGTAGTCCTTAGTTCTGACTTCACAGACCTTGGTATACCTAACCCTCCTCCATCACTCTCCAGAGGTGAAATAAGCATCTGTTTTCTCAATGGCTCTGGGGCCAATTTGGCAACTCTTACCATACCAAGTCAGAGAGCATGTGCTGTTCTACATTGGTATAGGGAGTTACACAAGCCAGTGAAATCATAGGTTGGGACCAAAAAAGAAGTCACTTGCTTGGGGAAAAGTCCTATTTGTCCCACCTTGTTTATGGCTCCACTGAGATCTGAACCCTGGTTTCATATGTGATTCCCATGATGCTACATGGCCTTCAAACTGAAGTCTTCTGACGTCAAGTCCAGAAATTTTTAGGGAATAATATATGGATTTGGGTGCTTGGCTAATAGGTCTTGTAGGTCTACATCTAAGAATCCTGTCTCTTTCCTTAGACCCAGAGGATGATGGGAGTGATTTCAGCAGACATTATTGAAACTGCCACATGTAGCAGGTGTAAGGTTTCTAGATGAGTCATGGGCTTGCTGGTGTCCATCCCGCGAACCTTCATAGGGTCTTCAGCAGTTGCCAAACAACCAAACATTCATTAATTTCATACCACGTACCAGTCCCTGTGCTGAGTGTGAGGGGATGAAAAGAAAAAAAAAGCCTGTCATCAAGGGGTATTCGTTTCAAAATGCAAGAAGGGAAGGAATTGGTTTCCCTTTCTAAGCTATGCAAGAGGGGAGAACACAGAATGGGAAGGAGAAAAATCCATAAATAAAGCAGGAAGTCATATAGACAGATGGGCATGTATGTTAGTACACACATATATGTGCGTGTATATGTCCGCATGTTATATTGTGTGTTCTGTAATATATACTATGCTAGGTAAAATTGATTAAGCATTTAACTACATGCCAGGAATAATGTTAACTGTTGGAGATACAAATACAAGCAAGTAGGACACTCCCTGACCTCAAGGGTTTTCCATTCTACTGGGAGAACCCAACATATAAAGGGTCCTGCACAAAGGACTCCTGGGGGTTTTCAAAATTGTTCCATAAAAGCAAAGGAACAAAGCCTCTGCCCTTGGAACCACCCTGGCCTCTGACTGGGGGCTCTCATCCTGTCTTGCCAGATCCAGGCCTCTCCCTCACACTTCTTGGTTATCTCCAAATTCTGCCAGCCTCAATGAGTATTGTTCCCTTGTCTTCCAACTCCCCTTTATGGGCTGTCTTCCCTATTAGAATATAAGCTTTTTGAGGAAAGGTCTTGCTTGTATTTGTAGTAAAGGGTCTAGCAAATGGTTAGGTGCTTAATAAATGATGTCTATCTGTCTATCTACCTACCTACCTACCATCTATTTATCTCTACCATCCACCCATCCATTTCTTTCTCTCTCCATAGGTCATCTGAAACTCCCAGGAGATTGGGTGTCAGGGCTCTAAGCAGGTTCACAAGGCATGTCAGCAGTTACCATGGGAATAAAGACATTTAAGAGCTTCCTGGAAAGAAGCCAGCATTGAAGCCATGGACCTTTGGCCCAGGATTTGAAGACGCTGGATGGATGTGTAAGTGTGTGCGTGTGCGTGTGCGTGTGTGTGTGTGTGTGTGTGTGTGTTGAATTTATCCTAGAGAGGAAAGAAAACCAGGGCAAGGCATGATTGATGTTTTCAAGGAAAGGGCACAGCATTTAGAGTCAAAGGGTCTGAGTCAAATAGTGATCCTGCTTCTTAATACTTATGTGACCTTAGGGGAAGCCCTTCCCTTCACCTCTCTGGGCCTCAGTTTCTTTATCTGGAAAATGTTAGACTGGGTTTGATTTAACGACTTCTCAATCTCTGGCAGTGTCACTCTTATGATTCTCTTGGCAATGATGTGGCGCAGTGGGTAGAATGCTTGGCCAGGAGTTAGGAAGACTCTAGTTCAGACTCTAATTGGCTGTGTGACTCTGGGTAAGTCATTTGACAGTTCTAAACCTCAGTTTTCCCATTTGTAAAATGGGTATAATCTCACAGGGTTGTGGCGAGGATGAAGTAAGGTATTTGTAAAGTACTTTGCAAACTTTAAAATGCCTACAAACGCTAGTTCATAACTTTTGTGGTTATTATTAATACTCTAAAGCATGTTACTACCTATGGACCTCCTTCCTTATACCCTAAGTGAAGAAGGAAGCATCAGCACCATCATCTCGATTTTGCAGATGAGGAAACAGGCTTAGAGAAGTGGGATGGCTCCTTCATGCTCCCAAGTCTGCAAACATCAGAGATGGAACTGGAAGGTTTCTACACTCCAAACCAGCAGGACAGCAATGACACTGTACTGTCCATCAATGCCTCCCATTGTCCCTCTATCCTTGAAGAAGTTTTTTTTTTTTTACAACTATTTCCACAACTTCTTCCTTACAAATGGAATTTCCCAAATTCATACCATCCTGACACTGGGCTAGAGGCAGCTGGTGGCACAAAGGATAGAGTTCTGAACCAGGAAACCTGAGTTCAAATCCAGTCTCAGATACTTACCAAGTGGTCCTGGGCAAGTCACTTGACCCCTGTTTGCCTCAGTTTCCTCATCTGAAAAATAGGGATAATAACAGTACTTGCTTCCTAGGTTTGCCATGAGGAGCAGATGAGAAAACATAAGTAAAACACTCAATATGTGAATATAAAATATAAAACACTCACTGTATAAATTACTACTGATTATAATGATCATTGATCCTCCATTGCTGAGTCTTGGTTCTTCTGTCTATGGCATGAGAGTAATGATAACTGTATTATCTAACTCAAAAGTCCATTGGAAAGAAAGTACTTTGTAAACCTTAAAGTCCTCCATTAATGAGTTGTTGTTGTTATGTGTGTTTTTACTGACTCTGTGGTCCTATTAGTATAGAGAGCTTCAGAACTGTGCCTGCCCTGCAAGTGAGAGTCTTAGAGGGTTGCCCAGAGCACTGAACAGTGAAGTCATATTGAGAGGAGAGGAGAGATAAGGGAGCAAGAGAGAAAGAGGGTGGGGAAAAGACAGAAGGGGAGGAGGGAGAGAAAGAAGAGGAGAGAGACAAATGAAGGAGAGAGAGGGTGGGAAGAGAGGGAGGAGGAAGAGAGAGGGAGAGAGAGGGAGAGAAGAGAGAAAGAGAAAAAAGAAAGGGGGAGGGAGAGAAGAGAAGAGAGATAAGGGTGCAAGAAGGAGAAACAAAAGAGGGAGGGAAGAGAGGGAGAAGAGAGAAGAGAAGAGAAGAGAGATACAAATAGGGGAGAAAGAGGGTGGGAAGAGAGGGGGGAGGAAGAGATAGGTGGGGAGAGAGAGAGAGGTAGGAGAAGAGAGAGAAAAGAGAGGGGAGAGAGGAGAAGAAGAGAGACAGAAGGGGAAAAGAGAGAGAAAGGTGAAAAGAGAAAAAGGGGAGGAGAGAGAGTAGACAAAGGGGGAAAGTGAGATAAAAGTGGGAAGAAAAGGAGAGAGAAAAAGGTAGAGGGAGATAAGGTTGAGGAAGAAAGGAAAAAGACAGTGAAGAGATCGACAAGAAGGAGAGGGAGAGAGCCAGAGAAAGCATGAGAAAGTTTGCAAGCAGATGAATGTTTTTTTTTCATAAGAACTGGATGCTTACTTTTCAGATGATGCCCAGGTCCTCCAGTTTAGAGGTTTCTGTAGCTGGGAGTCTAACTATCTGGAAAATGAGTAGAATGGGTAAACCCCAGATACTCCTTACATTCAAAGCTGAGCCTTGATAAGCCAGTTACCATGTCCCCTTAATATCTGTGCAGTTGTTCTTTTCAAATAACTTTATGTGACTACTGAGCCAGCTGCTCTGAGCCCTCATTTCAACAACAGGCAAGGGAATGGACCTACTTGAATTTCCTTTAGGGCTTTTAGAGGAAATGGAAAAACTTCTGCACAGGCAAAATTAATGTTCCCAGCATAAGAAAGAGAAAGGCCAAATAGGAAAAAAACAACACCTTGGAATCAAATATATCTGATAAGGGTTTGGTATCTTAGATGTAAACAGATAACAAATTTACATATGATCAATAGCCATTCCCCAATAAATATATGGTCACTGGATATGGAAAAAAAAAACACTTTTCAAAAGAATGGCAAAGTATTCACAACCACATGAAAAAATGCTATAAACCACTAATGAGAGAAATGTGAATCAGAACAACTGTGAGATTTTACCTCACATTCTAAAAATTGATGAAGATGCCAAAAAATGTTGGAGTGATTGGGGAATGATAGCACACTAATACATTGTTGGTGGAACTGTGAAATGAAAAACAATTTTGGAAAGCAAATTGGATTTAGGGAAATAAAAAGCCAAAAATGTGTATAACCTTTAAATCAGAGATTCCATTATAGGGCTTATATCCCAAGGAAGTCAATTATGATAAGAATAAAGTTTCCATATATACTAAAATCTTAGAGCAGCACTTTTTTGCAATAGCAAAGAATCAGAAATGAAGTGGATGTTTATTGATTGTGGAATGGCTAAACAAACAGCAGTACATGAATATGATGGAATATGACTAAGTTGTAAGAAATAACAAATATGATGAATATAGAGAAACATGGAAAGATCTCCAAAAACTGATATCTAGTGATATAAATATAGCCAAGAATATATATACATGTATGTATGTATATATACATACCTATATACAAATATATGTATGTGTGTATATATACATACCTATATACAAATATATATGTATGTGTGTATATATACATATATACAAATATATGTGTGTATATATACAAATATATGTATGTATGCATAATACATATATACAAGTATATGTATGTATACATGCATATATACAAATATATATGTATGTATGTATATATACACATAAAACAATGTAAATAGAAATCACTACCAAAATATTGAAAGTTACAAATGTTACAAAATTATAAAGAATAAACATGACACAGAAGAGATGTAAGAAGACACTTTCCTCTGCCTCCCAAGACTTTTCAGAGGTGGAATTATTAAACATTGTATATATTTTCAGACTTTGTTGATGTATTAAAAGATATACTGATTTCCCCCCCTGTCTTTTTTCAATCTAAAAATATTATTTGTTGTATGGGATGGCTCTGGGCTAGGGGTGGGGAGAGGAAGGAGTGATACTCAGGGAAATTAATGAAGATGTGAAAAAATACAACAGACATCAATAAAAACTTATTAAAAACAAAAGAAAACCATGGAAGGCAATTGTAGGCATCAGCCAGTTGCAGCACATGGCAGATTATGACATACCCCCAAAGTGCTGTAAAGACAAACATAATCAATCATCAGACAAGCATCAATTACTAAATGCTTGCTGTGCTAGGCACTGGGGATAGATACAAGTACAAAGAATTACACAATCCCTACTCACAAAGAGCTTACAGTCTAATTGGGGAGACAAGTACATATAAAATGCATATTTATATATAGAGAGAATACAGATAGAGTGAACAATATATCCAAATATATACAAAGTAGTTATTTACATAGTAGTTTGGGAGGGAGGATAGGAGCAGGAGGATCAGAAAAGGGTTCATGTAGAAGATGGTTGCTGAGTTGCACCTCAAAAAAAAGAAAGAAAGAAAAGGACTCGATGAGGTGCAGAGAAGGAGGGAGTACATTCTGGGCATTGGGAGGATGAGGACATTTCTAGAAAAGCAATGACTGAAGAAGTAGGGATACCCCACCACTGGAGATCTCTTAGCGATCTCTCATCTACTCACCCCCACAAGTTTTTTTTTTCTTTTCCAGTTTAATGTAACCTCCCAGGTATATTATGTTGATTAAATAAAATAATTCCACAAGTGTTCATTCAGCACCCACTATGTGCCAGGCACTGTGCTAGGCATTGGAGATCAATAAATTAATGAACATACATTTATGAAACTCCTATGTGCCAGGCACCGGGCTAGGCATTGAAGGGCAATCCGCCAATGAATACATTCATTAAGCACCTGTGCTATGCTGGACTCCGTGCTAGGCATTGAAGGTCAACTGATCACTCAATACACGTCTATGAAGCTCTTATTGCCAGGCACAGTGCTAGGCATTGGAGATCAATAAATAAATCAACACACATTTATGAAGCTCCTATGTGCCAGGCACTGTACTAGGCATTGGAGATCCATCAGTCAGCAGCACACGTATTGTAGAAATCTACTCTCTGTCAGGCACTGTGATAGGTGAAGAATAGACAAATACAAAATTCAGACAGTCCTTGCCCCCAAGGAGCTTACATTCTATGGAAATAATGGATGAGAAAGAGCTTTGCATGCTAAAATTCACCATACAAATATTAGAGTTGACCAGAACCTTGGAGATCACTGGGTCTTATCTCCCTCCCAGTAGAGGAATGCATCCTTCTGTATTCTTGACAGAGAATTATCCAGTTAAAGAGAATTTAGCCACTTTAGAGGAGGAAGAGACTTGAGAGGTTATCCAAGGTCTCGGACTTATCATTTTAATCAATCAATCAACCAACAACCATGTATTAAATGCCTATGGGGTGTCAGGTACCGTGTTACAGATCAATAAACTGATGAACAGAGAGGGGAAATGAGTTCCCTAAAGTCACACAGTTATAAAGTAGAAGAGCCAGGATTAGAATTTCTGTCTCTTCACTGCTGGTTAACCAACCTTTGCCCAATACTCAGGCTAACTTAATTTTCTTATATAGCCAATATGGAAAATGGAAATCCTATCCCAGAGGAAAGGAAAGATGACTAGCCCTAGGACTCCACAGCACAGCTGGTTCCTTGCAAAACTTTGCCCATTTGGGGAAAGCTAATTTGCAAAAACTTCCCAAGCTGCACTTCTGCCATTTGAGTGGAGTTAGGAGAATCCCCCAAACACAGATTTCAGTGGTTTAGTTAAAGCATTAACATCATTGCTACAAAGCAATAGCCAAGGTCTCTTTCCCTGGCAGCTGGGGCCCAGATTTATGGGTTTTAATTTTCAAGGTCTTAGGGCTGTAGTTGGGATGATTGATGACTCTCATTAGGACTGGTACAGCCGCTCCCTTGATGCTGAGGGAGAGTGGGAAATCACACCTGCATTGGGGTCTATGCTGACAAGAGATTATGATGACCTTAGGGAATCTCATCTGATAACTTCAAAAGACTTCCCCGAAATGGAAAAAATGATCAGCTGTGATGCTGGGTCCTTGAAACACTGAATCTCAGAGATGGGGGGAAGGTCAGAGGTCATAGAATGACAGGGTCCTAGACGTAGAGCCAGCCCTAAAGGGCTTGGAGAGGCCATATAGTCCAAGCCTCTTATGAATAGAAAAGGCAGCTGAGTGCTAAGAAGATGAAGTGACTTCCCCAAGGTCACAAAGAGTTAGATTTACTTAGTTCATCTCAAGCCTGAATATGAATCCCTGATATAATATCCTTGACATTCTATGGGATTGGGGCAGTTTTCATTCCATTCTCTGTGGAGCCTCTACAACAGTGAGGAGCTCACTGTCCACAAAGGCACTTAAGTCTACTTTTAGGCAACAATTTGTCCAGAAGTTGTGTTTTCCCTTCTATCAAGCCAAATTCTGTCTCCCTTACCTTGTACTCATAAATTCTAGTTTAACTCAAGCAAGGCACATTTTAACCCCTCTTTTACACAATAGTCATTCAAATATTTCAGAAGAGCTCTTGTTCATTCCTCCCACTTACAAGTCTTCTCCAAGTCGAATATCCCTAGTTTCTTCAGTTGATCAATATACAACATGGTCTATAATGTCGTTTGTTCTCCTTTTGGAGAATCTCGAAGTTGTTACCATCCTTTCTGAAACATAGGTCATAGAACCGGTCAAAACACTCTTTGTCACTTGACCATGGCCAAAGGCAGTGGCAATATCAACAACCCAGTTTTGAACACAACATCTCTCTTAACTAAATGAGACTAAAATGACATTGATATTTTTTTTTCTGGCAGCCACACCACAACGTTGACATATTGAGCATACAATTCACTAAGACCCCCAGATTTTTTTTTCATATAGACTTGTTCAGTTTTACCCATCTTAGGATCATAGATTTTAGGTTTGGAAGAGAATTTTGAGTTCATCCAACCTAACTTCTTTATTTAAAAAAATGAGAGAACCAAGGACTAGAGGGAGGAAGTGTATGGACCAAGATTATACAGCTAGAAAACAGAAATTCATGATCTGGTATCTGCATGTGATTTAATTCCTGTGCAATGTGGAATTTCACATCACTAAAAAGTGTGTGTTTAGACCATTGTGTTAGAAAGCTCCCTTCAATACACTCCAAGGAGCTTTCCACCTTGTCTCCCTCTAGGGCCAGGTAAGACCATAGAATGATTGTCTTGGGTGTGAGGGAAGATTCTTGAACAGCAGCCTCACCCAGCCAAGACCAAGTTCTCTTTTCACTTTTTGTTTTTTGAACATATTTATTGTTAGGAAACTCCCTTATAATTAAGCTTAAATCACCCTCTTTGCATCTCCCCCCTCACTCCTATGCTCTTAATTTTGACCTCTGAGGTCAGCAGAACAAGGATAATCCATCTTCCATATGACAAACGGCTCTTCAAATACTTTAATGGAGCTCTCATGTCTCCTCTGAACCTTCCCTTTTCCAAGGGAAGTTCCTTCAATGAAAACAGTCCTTCGACATTTGCTATGTGTGAAGGATCTTCTATTCTTAAGATCAGGTCAGGTAAACCAACAGAAAACAAAAGAACAGATGTAACAAACATTTAGTCATCAAAGCAGATATTTAACAGTACTTTACTATTCACAAAATGCTGAAAAATTAGGAGCTATCTGAGGTTCAAATTCAGTCTTTAACGCTTACAGGCCATATAAGCTTGGGAAAGGCACTTAACATCTCCAGACCTCAGTTTCCTCATCTATAAAATGAAGGGGTTAGACTATATCAGGGGTTTTTAAACTAGGAGCCTATAGTCTATAAAATGCGGTTTCAACAAATACTTTTATATTGCCAATAAAATTAGTCTCCTTTGATAAATTATGTATTTTACTTTGTGTATTTAAAGACATGATTCTGAAAAGGGGTTCATAGGTTTTATTGAGCTGCCAAAGGGGCCTATGAAAATTTCTAAGGATCCTTCCACATTTAAATCTATGATCCTATGATGCTTACAACCACCCAGGAAAAGTGAGAGGTGCACGGTGAAGGCAGAGATATAACATCTTAGAGATTCATTAGAGTTTAGAGTTCAGAGAAAAAAAAGTGGTCAGAACAAACCATCACTGGGAAACCCTTAAGAACGGGAGAAGCAGGGACAAGGAACAGGTACAGAATATTAATATTAAAGAAATGATCTGATTCTAAGGCAGCCTGCTGCCTTACACTTTTGGGGGGGGTGTCATTAAATACAGCTGGCTGAGGTCAAAGATATACAGGTCATTTTGGTGGTAACAAAGAACTGCAAACCAAATTAATGCCCATCAATTGGAAAATGGCTAAACAAAATGTGGGACATGAAAGTCATAGGACATTTCTATGCTATAATAAATGATAAATATAAAGTATTCTGAGAAACACTGGAAAATTTACATGAACTAATGTAATGTAAAGTAAGCAGAAATAGGGACATATACATGATTATAACACAAATGGAAAGAACAAAAAAAAACCCCCACACATTATGTAACTATGGTGACACAACTTGGCCTTGAAGAAGAGATGAGTGAATGTACCTTTTCCCCATTTCTGCAATGGTGGGGGAAAATGGATGAGAAATGATGCATGTACTATCAGACTCAGCTACTGGGTTACCTGTTCCATTCCCCCCCTCTATTTCTTTTTTATTTTTTGTTACAATAGATGGCTTGCTGGGTGGAGGCAGTACATGGAATTAGAAAATGATGATGATGTCAAAACAAATGGAACCAAATTACAATTTAAAGAATAGAAAACTACTGTCTGGTACTGAAGACAGATGGTAGGATCAGACTCAGTGTCCTGACATCCAGGCACAATCAAAGAAACCACCTTAGTGGCTCACATAAGACTGTAGTATACCAGAAAGCCATGTAACAATGGTCTAGACTAATGTCTAGCTCAACAGCTAAGAGAGCATGGTCTCTAGAATAATTAAGAGCAACAACAGTTGTGTTGGTCAAAAATGTCTATAGTGTATTAATGTTTACAAAAATTTGTCATATATCATCTTTTGTAATACTTACAAGAAGTATGTGATACAGGGGATAATATCATCCTCCCTTCTCTCCCCTCCACCACCATTTTATAGATAAGAGAACCAGGGCTTGGAATCAATTGCCAATAACCACCCTATCAGTATATGTCAGCGGTAGGATGTGAACCCAAGTCCTCTAATAACAAATCCACCAATCATTCCACTACATCATACTTCCTCTACAAAGGTCCAAGCATTTACCTTCCAAAGTCCAACCAGTTGTTCCTATCTATCTTTACTAAAATTACCGCTCAGGAGACCAAATTCAAGATAAGAAGATAGCTCACTGAATGGCATGACTGGGACAGAGAGAGTTGTGTGTCCTTCAGGAATTTTTCCATTAAGCTATCTGATGAATTACTCCTACTCTAAAGATCTGTCTGTCTAAATTTTTGTTGTGTGTCAAATCTATCAAACATATGTTGATTAATGACCTGGCATTGATTGCCTGAAAATATAAGATTATAAAATAATAGATGTAGAGCTAGGTTATGTCTTAGACATGATCTTGCCAAACCCTAATATTTTTAAATTCATTTTTAATGTACAGAAATCTATTTACTCTCACCTTCAGCCTCTACCTCTTAAAAAGAGAAAAAAACAAATATGCATCGTCTAGCATAACAAATTCCCTCATTGACTGTGTTCAATTTTTTTTGTCTCATTATGTACCCTAAATCCATCACCCCTCAGTTAGGATGTATAAAGGATGCTCCATCACTGGTCCTCTAGAATCAAAGATAGTCACTCTGTTGATTACGTCTTATGGAAGAGGAAAATGGGGCCAGGAGGGATTAATTGACTTGTTACTAGTCACACAGGGAAATTTCAGAACCTGAATGTGAATTCTAGTTCTCTGATTCGAAGTCTGCTATTCTCTCCATTCTCTTGCATCAGTCACTGGATCTCCAGTGACTAGAATTGGTGAAACACTGGAGGATTCCTAATCTCTAATACTTCCTCCACTCCTCTACTCAAGCTAGTACCGGTCATCTCAGAGTCCTTCTTGATTTCTACGTACTTTTGTACAGTTCTAAAGAGTGCCCATTATTTTATGATTGAGGTTGGCTGTTTCCCAGTGACTTATAGGGATGTAGTTAATCTCCTCAGTCATCCATGGCCAAATCCCATTGAAGGATGGATTGCTTATCATTAGGATTGTTGTGGCAGCCTGATTTTACAGAAAGCTCATGGCATCTGTAGTGTTGGCTTTATTTTTAGTGGCACATCATGTACTCTGGTCCCACTCCTTCTCTGGGGAGGATCGAGCTTGACAAAGTCTTCTGAAATGTATACTTGAGGTCTACACATGATACACATGTGATCTGACCTGAGCATAGGATTGCATTATCATAACCTCTATTCTTCTAAATGCCTTTCCAGGAATAGTATGATTCCATTACTTTCTTTGGCTACCCCATCATTCTGTCCACTCATAATGACCACTTCCTCTGCCTTAGATTGTATGCTGTACAATCTTCTAACCTAATGCCTTAGAGGATAGTCATGCATTGGTCTGGGATATGAAGGGTTACCAAATCCAAGAATCTCTCCCTAAGTGTAGGATGTGTGTCAGAATGTGCCCATCCTTCCAGAGGAGGATTTCAGTTGGGCCACAACCCTAGAAGCATGACTTGTCTGGTCCACATGTGTTCCCTCTCCCACATGTTTTCCTAAGCTATGTGGGCTCTTTCTGTAGGTTTCTTTTGCCACCAGGGCTGTGGAAATCTGCAGAAGAGTGTGTTCATGTGTGTATGGGGGTATGTGTGTGAGGATTTTTTTTGTTATTTACCTAATGTTTTTAAAATTAGATGCCTTCTGTTCTGAGTTAATGTATCTTCTGATTTCATGTGGTAATAATAAATAGTACTCAGATAGCAATTTACATATTGTAAAGCACTTTACAGATATTTCATCTCATTTGGTCCTTATAGAAACCCTGTGAGATAGCTCCTATTATTCTTACCCCGTTATACAAGTGAGAAAACAGGCTGAAGGAAGTTACATGACTTGCCCAGGGTCACAGCTAGTGAGGGGTAGAATTTGAACTCAAAATCCAAAGCTGGTGTTCTATCCACCATGTTCTATTGCCTGATAAAAGATTCTTTAGAGCCTTGTCAGCTGTGGTTGTAGATTCTGAATTTCTGAATATTGAAGCTGACTCAAATGTACCTTGAACCTGGATGTGTATATTCGAGGGGTTTATGTTTGAGGTGGATATGGGGTAGAATTATCATATTAAAGGATGTTATTAAGTAAGTGGAGTATACCTGAGAAAAAGGAGAGAAATAAAAGGGACTTCCCCAGAGTCCATAAGTATAGGAAATGAAACTAATAGACAGATGGGTAGTATGTGTCCTGTTGAGTATTTCCTGCCCAGCTTATCACCTACTGTTACCCACAGTCACCTTCCTAGAGCTTAGAAAGGGTCGATAATTGACTGGGACCTTCCTACCATTGCCAAGGGCACCCTAGGGAGTAACTGAGAAAATTTACAGTTAGATCCTGGGGGCCCAGAAACTTTAGAGGGGAGAAACTGCCCTCAGTTCTGGATTGGTCACCAGTTCGGGTCTGGCTCAGTTAGTGTTAACTGCATTTACTCATGAGAGGTAGCATAGTGGGAAACTGAGTCAAGAGACATGAGTTCAAGTTTGGGCTTGGCCACTAACCTGGCCTTCTCCTTTTAGACTGCATTTGTCTAATCAGTATGTATCCTGTATGCTCCCATTTACTTAAATCCATAAATGATAAGCCCCTTGAAGGTAGGGATTTTTTGTTGTGTCTGGTTCTTTGCCCTTTTTGGTATCCCTAGGATTTAGAAGAGTTTCTGACACAGTCAGCACTTACCAGATGCCTGCTGGGTGACTGATGGACTGATTGGTTGGGGGAGCTAGGAGCCTCAGCGGTCATCCAATCCAATCCCCCATTTTAGAGATGAGGAACCAAGAGCCCCAGACTGACTGATTTGTCCAGAGTCACACATGTTTGGCTGGGATTTGAACACATTCCAAAGCCAGACATCTTTCTGCTTTGCAATACCATCCCTAAGCCTCCGTTTTTTCCTCCGTTTTTTTTTTTCATTCAGCATTTGTTAAGCATCTCATATATAGCTAATACAACCACCTACTATGTGCTGGGCATGGTGCTAAGCTCCTTACAGTTAGTATCTAATTTGATCCTCATGACAACCCAGAGAGGTAGGTGCTGTTTTTAATCCCCATTTCATAGATGAGGAAATTGAGGCAAACAGAGGTTAAATGATGAACCCAGGGTCACTTAGCTAGTAAATGTCTGAGACTGGATTTGAACCCAGGTCTTCCTGATTCTAAGCCCAGCGTTCTCTTCACTATGCTGCAACCACATGTTGTGCAAAGCATAGGGAAACGCAAAGACAAAAACAAAATGGTTACTGCTCAGGTTCTAAAATGGAAATGATAATATTTGCATCAGAGACATTGCAGAAAGAGATTTAGAGAGAGAATCCAAGCTAGAGTCAGAGGACCTGCATTCAAATTCAGCCTAAGCTACTTATTTGAACCTGAGATCAAATGTGGCTTCAGTCCCTTTCTAGCTGCATGACCTTGGACAAGTCACTTAACCTACTTGCCTTAGTTTTCTCACCTGTTAAATGGGATAATAATAGCAGCTACCTCACAAATGAGATAGTATTTGTAAAGTTCTCAGCAAACTGTAAAGTGCCATCTACAAGCTGCCACTAGCACCAGTGTCATTGCCTTGGGCAGGTCACTTCTTTCTCTAGACTTCAGTTGCCTTTGCTGTAAAATGAGGAATTCAATTTGAAGAGCACTTAGCACATTGCCTGCCACAGAGCAGGCACTATATAAAATGAAAAATTCCAAAGTTAATGCTAAGGGCAACAAATCCCACTTCTCTTTGTACAAAGTTATCAACCACATCTCCCAGGTTTTCTGTGGCAGGTTAGTGGGGTGGAAAGAACTCTGAGACTGGAGTCAAAAAATCTTGGCTCGAGTCCAGCTGTGTTGGAACTGACTAGTTGGGTGACCAGATGTGTGCCAATTCACTTTCTTCAGATCAGCTACCTCTAGTGTAAAAAAAGAAAGAAAGAAGGAGGTAAAGGGGGAGAAAAGTAGAGAGGAGGGAAGGAGGAGGATAAGGAGAGGGGAAATAAAAAGGAAGAGAGATGAGAGAAGAGGAAAAGAGAAAGGGAGAGGGAGAGAGGGGGAAGAGAGAGATGGAGGGAGAGGGAGGAGGGAAAGGAAAGAGAGATGGAAGAGAGGGAGGGAGGGAGGGAGGGAAGAGAAGAGAGATGGAGGGAGAGGGAGGAGGGGAAGGAGAGAGGGAGGGAGAGAGGGATAGAAAGAGAGAATGAGAATAGAGGAAGGAAAAGGAGAAAAGGAGAGAGAGGGAGAGAGAAGAGAGAAAAAAGGAGGGGGAGAGTAGGGAGGGACATAGAGGGAGATGGAGACAAGGAAGAGAAGAAAGATGGAGGGAGGAGGATGGGGCAGAAAGAAGGAGAGAAGGCAGGAGAAAGAGAAGAGGGAAAGAGGGAAGGAGGTGAAGAGGGAGAGAGGGAGTAAGAGAGAAAATCATTTTTGATAATTTGAAAATTTGATAAATTTTTGAGGTTCCTTCTAGTTCCAAGTCCTGTGCCCTTGACACTTCTCCCCAACCCTCCATTCCCCCATATCAAGATATCCTGTTCATTACTTTGTCTTATTTTGGTCTTACCTTTCCTTCCAATTCTTTTTCCCTCTCCTTCTTTTTCTCTTGGGTCCTTAGCTGTCCCCAGAGTTTTTTTCATTAATATGGAGCCTCTAGGCCAGGAATTCCCAGAGGACTCTGCACAACCCTTTGGCTCTGGCCGGGCTTAGTCAGAAAATCTCCCAAGAGCAGCCTCAAAGGCCAAAGGAGAGACAGACACCCTGGGGTTGAGAGCATCCTCAAATATCACTAGTGAGGAGGAGGAGCAGGTGGGGGGACTGCCAATAGGCATCCATTCTATCCAAAGAATGGAGGGTTGGGAGAACGAGGTTACTCATCTTAAGCTGTGTGACCTTGGAAGCTGCTGTACCTCTCTGGGCCTTGGTTTCCTCCTTGGTAAAAACAAAAGGGTTGGCAATAGGAATCCTACTAGAACTGCAGGACTATGCTATGTACTTCAGAGTGTACCTATTAAATATTCATTTATTATAGAAATAAATAAATAATTATTGGCACTCATAATAATTCAAGGTTTCCAAAAAACAGGCACAGGATCATAGGACAATAGCTCTATCATGTTAGGGTTTGAAAAACTGTATATATGTGATCTCATTTGATCCTCAGGACAACCCTGGAAGACATGGGAGATTATCATCCCCATTTTATAGGTGAGGGAACTGAGGCTGAAAAATGGTGAAGAGAATAGAGAGTGCTCAGAGTTATAATTATTAAGTATCTGTGCTGATATTTGAACTCTGGTCTTCTTGAGTTGAAGGCTGGTTCTCTCTTTATTATTCCCTCCCCCAAGCTAACAAGGAAGAAATAGAGGTCCAACCCAGGGTCCCACAGGCAGGGCTCTCAGACTTTTTTCCATCCAATACTTTACACTGCCTTTCTGATGCTTATACTATTGGTATATTTTACAAATGAGGAAACTGAGGTTCAGAGAAGGTAGCAACTTCTCTGTGGTCATACAGCCAGTAAGCTTCAGAGGTGGGATTCAGGCTCAGATCTTTCAACTCCAGAGTACAAACTGCCAGTGAATAAAGGAAACAGCCAGACCAGAGGCTTGCCTAGAGGACGGTTGCCTGCACACTGGGCTGTATCATCACCCACGTTCTCCCCCTCTAAAGCTTCTTAGTGGCACATCTCAGAATGCTGGGCCCCAGCCAAGCAGCAGTAATTCTCCCTCAAGGCAGAGACAATGATCCAGAGTGCTGGATGCCTTGTGAAAAGGCCAGGCAGACCTGAGGAATAGGAACAGAAATCTCCCCCACTCTGGAATAGAAAGCCCCCAGAGCCATCCTCCAACTTCCTTGATCCCAAAGAGCCTGGCATCATGCCCAAACTGTCACACTCAGACAACAAAGGGATTTTTCAGCCCCTAGAACTGAGGCTGCTGCTGCAGCAAGCTGCCGCCTCCTCTGTCTCCTCCTCCTCCTTCCCTCGCCACCATCCCCCCCCCCGCCAGTTCCTGCAGGGAACAGCAGTGCACCAGTCAGTGGATGGAGTCTCAGCCGCATAGAGAATGCTGCTGAAGGTAAAGCCTGCCCACTTTCAAAGGGACCACTGGGGCCCTCCTTCCCTTGTGTGCAGGGCCAATCCTTCAAAGCTTCTTCTCTCACCTCTTTCCTATACCAGAAAACCCAGGAATGCCCATGGCAGGACCTCAAAGAGAAAAAACAAAATCCCCTAAAGATCCCACCCCTCCCCAATTTCCAACCGCAAGCATGGGCATGAATCATTTCACTGCCCCCAGGTCTATCCCTCATTTATCAGGCAGACAGTGCCCAGATCAGGCTCAGACACCTAAATGTCATATCATTATATATCTCATAGGATCCTAGATCTAGAGCTGGAAGGGACCCCAGAAGCCATCGATCCATCTCATTTATTTACAAATAAGGAAACTGAGGCTCAGTGAGATTGTGAGTTTCAGAGGAACACACAGTTGGTGTCAGAACAAGATATTCCTGACAACCAAATCTAGCAATCTAGGCTATAGATTATATATCTAGCAATGTAGGAGATAGATAGATAGATAGATAGATAGATAGATAGATAGATAGATAGATAGAAATCTATATGGGCCCAAGCAAATAATTTAAACTCAACCTCAGTTTCCTCATCTCTAAAATGGGGATGATAATAGTAGCACCAACCTCACCATATTGTTACGAGGATTAAATGAGATAACTTCAAAAATATAAATAAATGTTGGCTAGCTAACTCAAGTTGAGGGAAGGTGGGTGGTGAGGGGAGAAGTCCCTTCTGTAGCTAAATAGAAGGGTAATAGATTGCTCCAGACTCTGGATCAGCTATTTCCAGGCTATGTTACTATGGGCAATCACCTCCCCAGACTGAGCTTCATATTTCATCTTCTGTTAAAATGAGGGGGTTAGAGCAGAGTCCCTAAAGTCCCTCCCAGCTCTAGAGCCTAGGACTAGAATTAAAATAATATACTTACATGGTCTTTGATCCAGGCAGCCCCAAATGATTCACCTTGGACAAATATTGGGCCCATTTTATAGGATAGTAAAGTCTGAAGGATAGGGAGGGAGATCTTGTCTTAGGGAGGCAGGTAGAGTAGGCAAGAGAGGAACTCAAAGGCTTTAGAGACCTCACATTGTGATTCTGGTATTGGAGTAAAATGCTGCCTCATTCCCTCCCCTTTCCCTCCCCTTTCCCTCTCTCCTTCCCCCATCCACTGCTGGTTCTCTGGAGAAGAGCCTAGCCCCATTGGATGAGTCAGTCCCTGGCCAAACCCCTCATTTATGCCACCCTCCCCCTCCCAACCTCCTCTCCTCCCTCTTCCTGCTCAGGCAGGACAACTCAGCATCTTTCTTTCTGGCCTTTTTGTTTTGCCTTCCAAGCAGTGCAAGAGACATAAAGTCAGAGAAAGGAATCCTAGAGGCAGTGCTAATATTGCCACTACCCAGGAGAACCAAATTTAATTAGTGCAAGCAGATAAGGATGATGGGAGCCTTGAAGTTGGGAGTTAGGGCAGTAGAAAAGTATTTTTCTTAAACCCAGGAGATTCAGGTCTAACATCTGATACCCACTACCTGTGTGGCCAGTCCAGTCACTGCTGGGTGTGTGTGTGTGTGTGTGTGTGTGTGTGTGTGTGTGTGTGTAACTCAACCTAGTCTGTCATCTGGTATCTTATTTTAATTTTGTAAAAATTTTCTAGTTCCTATGCTCTATTCTTTCTTTGTTGCTAAGAAAATACTGGTCCTGTCAGTACCATGAGGCAAAGTGTCCACCACTCCACCCTAGTTATGGCTCTCCTTATAGCACTCAGAGTAGAAAAAAAACCTTTTCAACCTTATTATCTAATTGAGATGAGTTAGGATTATTATCTGTGCTTGCATAGTTCCAATGCACTTTTACCATAGTGTCAAGGTCAAAGAGAATAGATTGAGGGTGTGTGTGTGGATTTTTCTCACCCAGAAATAAACCTTGAAAAATTGACACAGTTTCATACCATAAGAAAATCATGGCAGAGCAAGGAGACCTAGGCTAGAGAGATATTCATGAGTCATGTGATCCTGGACAAATCACCTACCATCTTTGTGCCTGTTTCCTCATCTGTAAAATGGACTGGATTCAATAAAATGGCTTCTAGTGTCCCTTCCAGTTCTCAATCTATGAACCTATAATCCTATGACTCCTGGGTTCCAGTTCTGGTTCTTCTGACAAATATATGGCCTCTGGCTGGGCACTATTCCCTTTGGACCTCAGTTTCCCCATCTGTTAAATAAGGAAGTTGACCTGGTTCTAAGGTCTCTTTCCAGCTCTCCACTGTTGTTTCCTGTTCCTAGTCCGCAGCATCCTCTAGGAGTAGGATTCAGCCCCAGAAGTCAAAGATGCCCGCCTTGCTGCAACAGTTTTTTTCTATTTCTGGAGGTCACCAGATCCCACCTGACACATCTCCCCCTCAACAGTTGGAACAGTTTTCCTCCAAAGAGCTTACTCACCCCCACTATGCTTTATTCAGAGAAAGCAGAATGTCAATTTCACAGAGGTCCCACTGGGATGGTCTGGGAATTCCTTCTGCACTGATCGGCCCCTTTCTCCTTTTTGTTGGGCTAAAGAAGTGGCCTAATCACTTTTTTGAGAAATTTAGATTTGGAGCTCAAAGGTAACATAGTGATTGACTAGCTTCAGCCCCTTCATTTTACAGATGAATGAACTGAGGCTCAGAGAAGGAAGTGACTTACTTGTCCAAGATTAGGAAGTGGGCTATTAAGTTAGGTAGTATGTGGAGGAAGTGACCTTAGAGGTTGTCTATGCCTTCATTTCACAGAAAAGCATCCTGGGGCTTAGGGAAGAGGACTGACTTGCCCAGTGCCAAGGCTGGATTCATAGGATCCTGGATTTAGAACTTTGTATTCCCAGCACCTGTTTCTACATCTTGAACTTCACTGCACACTGTATCATGAAGTGACTGGGGGGTGGGGAAGGCGTGGCATGGGATGGACTAAGCAGGTGCTTAATATGGATTTCACCAACATGGCTCAACTCTGTAGATCCCTTCTCCCATTGCTGAGTTCTTCCTGGACCTCCATCTTGGGCAAGAGCCCAGACTCACCTTCTCCTCCATAGCCTGGGGAAGGAGCCAGACTAGGCACCCCTTCATCTTCCTTTTCAGTGTCCCATTTATGTGTTATCTTCCCTCATTAGAATGTAAGCTACATGAGGGGACGAACTGACTTCTTCCTACTTGTATTTGTATCCTCAGCAAGTAGCACAGGGCCTGGCACATGTTAAATGCTTAATAAATAAGTGTTTTAAATAACCAAATATTATATCTAAACCTAAAGTATGGGTATTCCTACTCCTCTGACTAACCCTTGGGAGAAACAGAACTCTTTACTCTCTCCCTCAAGAAAGAATGTGGAATAGGGGATGGAGTATTGAACAAGGAGTGGAAGACAGCTGGGGTCAAATCCTAGCTCCGACATTTAGAAGTTGTGTGACTTTGGGGAAGTCACTTAACTTCACTCAGTTTCCATTTCCTCACCTGTAAAATGGGAATAGTACTATTCTCACCACCTGCCATGCAGGTGTTTGTTGGGATAAAAGGCACTTCGGAAAACTGGACCCGCCTTATAGATGGGCACATCATACGTGCATTTCACTTTTCCCTAAAACTTTCCTTTGTGATTTTGTGGAAAGTCAATGCCAGAACTTGTAATCCTACAGAACATGTGTTCCAAGTGTGCACTATCAGTCCATACCAATGATATTCTGTATAGGGAAGCCAGGCGGTACAACAGTTAGAACATATGTCCTGGAGTTAGAAAGAGCTGAGTACAAAACCAGTCTCAGATAACTACTGGCTATGTGACTCTAAGCAAGTCACTTACCCCCTTTTTGCCTCAGTTTCTTCATCTGAAAAATGGGAATAGTGATGGCACCTACCTCAGGATTGTTGTGAGGATCAAATGAGATAATATTTGTAAAATGCTTAGCACAAATGCCTGGTACATACTAAGCATTTAATAAATGCTTATTTCCTTCCTTTCCCCATCAAAGTCAGCGACACACTAAGAAGCACATTAGTAATGAATAATAATAATAACCCAGCCCGGGATGGAAAAATCCAAAGCTGGTGTTTTGAAAACTACCCTCAGGCTGATTCTTCAGTAGTATGTGGACCCCAGTAGGCATCTCCCTACGGTCATGCCACCATGCTCATTAGACCATCATCATCCTTACTGAACACCTGGCAGAATCCACCCTCCTCCACATGCCCAGCTTGAGAAGTAACATATAGGTGTAGCCCAGGATGGCAAAGAGAAGGGCCCAGTGCCTCACCCTTCCCATGTTCCCCCAGCACAACATGCCAGGAGGAATGGAACGTGGACAGCTCTGGCATCCACTGTGCAAAGTTTGCTGACTTGGGACCTGAGCCTTCTGAAGAAAGAGCTCAAATAATAAAATCTAGGCTTGAGTCCTGGTTTTGCCTGTAACTGTTTAGGCTTGGGAAAGATATACATACACATATACATATATATGTATACATATACAAATATATATTATGTAATATATATAAATATATGTATAATATATAATATTATACAATAATATATATTATGTATATATTTATTTCACAAGGCTAAACAACTGATGCTCAGATTCTCTCTCTCTCTCTCTCTCTCTCTCTCTCTCTCTCTCTCTCCCTCCCTCCCTCCCTCCCTCTCCCCATAAATTTTCACATTTGCAAAATCAGGAGATTGAGCCAGACCTCTAAGGTCCCTCCTAGTTCTAACATATTCTGGTCTTACAGGCTCTGAAATCCCTTGTTATAAGGCCCCTCCCACCTCTGAGAGCCTATGTTCTCAGGCCCATTGGAGTTCTGACTTTCTCTGTTCTAAGACTCCTTCCAGTTTTTGCATCCCGTGTTCTAAGGGCCCTCCCAGTTTTGACACTTTGTTCTAAGATTCCTCCAAACTATCACATTGCCTGTTCTAAGGTCTTTCAGGTCTGACATTCCATGTTCTAAGGGGAGCCCCATCTCTGATGTTCTAGGACTCAATGATCTTAGCCTTCTGCTCCCCTTCAATATCTGCGGTCAATAGCAAAACACAGAAAACAGTAGTAGGAACCTGCTTTTTGCATTCAATTGATTAAAAGGAAAATCATTTCCTATAAACAGGCCTTTGACATTGGAAAAGAATTAGGGCCTGAACAGCCCATGCTTTCAGGAAGGATGTTAGTCCATTCTGAGAGAAGCAACCTCCCAAAGCTCATTGATTGAATAAATTATCAGAGCTGGAAGGAAACTCAGTAGCCATGCAGTCCAATCTACACCCAAACGGGAAGCCTTACCCCATCGAAGCAGCCACCAAGTCTTGTCCATTCAGCCCCCAGAACACCTCTCACATCCATGCCCTTCTTTCTACTAGTGACACAGACATTGTCCTAGCTCAGGGGTGCATCACCTCCTGAACGGACTGTTGACAGCCTTCGAATTGGTCTCTGTCTCTGTCTGTCTCTCATCTAAAGCATCGATCCCACCGCTGCTATATGAATGCTTTGAATGTGTGAGTCTGATGTTTGATTTATATTCTGCTTGGGTCTACCTTGCACCCTGAGTTCTCATCTTCTGACACAGATCATTTAACTTTCTTGGGCCTTAATGTTTTTATCTGTTAAATGGGGGCATTGCACCCAAGGCCCCTTCCACATTTGGATCAATGCTGTTTCTTACCCAATTGAATGGAAATTCCTTGAGAGCTGGGATGGTTTCCTGCTTAACTTTGTATCTCTTTCCTATTATTCTCTGATACATAGTAGTTGCTTGATAAACAACTTGTTAGCTGACTTGTTATTCTGTATATACTTATAAACATTTATATTTTTCTTTTTGCTCCTTGAAATGGGAGATCGTTTCATTTGTCATGCTTATATCCTGAGGCACACAATAGGAGCTTAATAGATGTTCCTTAGAACATAAGCTTCTTATAAGTAGCAATTATTTCATTTTTTGTCTTTGTTTCCCTAAATCTAGGGCAGGTTGGTCGAGGTACATAATGAATGTTTAATAAATGTATTAAATGATTGACTGACGAGTAGTCTTTCAGCCTATATTTGAAGACATTTTCTTCCATTCCTCCCTCTTCTCTCTCTCTCCATCTCTATCTCTGTTTTTCTGTCTCTATCTCTTCCCTCCCCCTCTCTGTTCATCTCTTTCTCTGTTTCTCTTCCTTTACCTTTCTTTATTTCTCCTTCCCTCTTCCGTTCCTTCTCTGCCTCCCCCCCCCATCTCTCTCCTTCCCCATCTCTTACCCCTCCCTCCCTCTCATTTGAGGCCCCTCACCATTCCAGTTTCTATCCTATGGATACTTTCCAGATTAAAGACAGCAACAACAACAAACTCCCCCTTGACAAAATGTGGTGCCCAGAGCAGAGCAGAGAGTGCAGATGTGGTCCCACCAGGCAAAACACTCTTGTTCCCTGTGGTTGGTGAATAGGGCTTTTCTCACTAAGTCAGGTGACTTCTCACCATCCAGCCTGGTGCCCTCGGCTCTGTGTGACCCGCATGAATTCTATAGTGCCTGCCAGCAGGCTCAGGAAGGCAGGAGGGAGTCCAGCTGAGGCTGCTGTCCTTCCCTTTGGGAAGGGAGAAAAGAGACTTTGGGGCTCAACTCTGCAATTTCTCTTTTCCCTAAATCATTCTTCTCCTTCCCCCCCCCCCCCGCCCCGCCGCAACCTCCAGCCCCCTGTTTCCAGAAGTAGTACTACAGGGACATGTGCCTCATTGCTGGGTGTGGAGAGATGAAATGAGTGCGGAGAAGGAGCTGCAGCTGTTTGTTGGGAGAGGAGAAATCGACGATTCCACTGAGCCTGGTACCCAGACACACAGCTGGCAGAAAGGAGGGAGAGGAAAAAAGACGTCTTTCTAGTTCACAGAATAATTAACCCTTTGGGCTTCTCCCCCTTCCCCCCCAACCAGAGTAACAATAGATTTAACCAATGAGTAGGCAGCCTAGAACATTACATCATCAGGAAGGATGCTCATTGGCTAATCATTCTGAGAAGGCAGAATGCTGTTGCTAGTGGCTTAACCCTTTCTTGGACTTTACCTGGGAGGAATAAAGACAACGGATTATTGATTGTCATTTGGGATTCACCTTTTTTGAACATTCATCAGTTTGATCCTCTCATATCCTAGCTCTCAAGAGTGAGGATCATATATATACACATTATATATATGTATATGTACATGTGTGTATACATGCGCATATATGTATATACATATATCCTATGTACTACAGGAAATAGGCAGCAGCAGAATTACTTCTAATTAAACCAAAGAGCCAGTGTCCATTTCCTATAAAGTCCCCAGTAATGTCAGATGATGCCTTAAATTCTTTGAGCAGGTTCCCAGAGATCATCAGCTCCCTCAGGAAGCATCATCCAGAGCTAGACCTGGGCTGGGGGTATAAATAACCCATCCCCATTTCATTCTCCCTCCCCTTTCCCTTCTTTGTATTGAGATAAATCTGCTGCACCTGACCCTGCTTTTGTCTGGAACAAAATGTCTGGGACCCTTTCCCAGTGCAGGTCAGCACAGCAAAGAGACAAAAGCCATCTATCCTGAATTTCCAGGTTGGAGAGAATCAATCACTCAATAGGCATTTATTAAATGCCTCCTATGTACCAGGTATTCTGCTAGGTATATAGCTGGAATCATGAATCTCAGAGGTGGAAGGCATTCTAACCCTCTAAATCTATGATATGATGTGACTGGAATCCTGTTCTCCAAGGAATGTTCTAGATACCAGATCTATTTTCTCTGCATGATATGGTCATAGGATCATAGATTTAGAAGTGGAAGGGACCTTAGAGGTCAAGTCTAATCCCTTCATTTTACAGATAAAGATACTGAGACTAATAGATTAGGGGACTTCCCCAGCATTACAGAACTAGTGTCTAAGGCAGGGTTTGTACCCAGGTTTCCCTGACTGTACAGGTCAGCGTGCGATCCACTATGTTTCACTCACACCCTCAGTCCCATAGATACCTTGGTTCTGGGTTACAGATTGCTAGATGGGAGGGAAAGTTATTTCTGCCCTCATGGGAGGTCATACTTGAACAATATTCTTCCTTGCCACATTCCAGACAAGCCTGTAGGTCCACAGAGAGTCGACCAATGTCAGGGTGTGAAGATATCCCAAAGAATATCCAGGCCAACCCATACCTGGCTACTAACTATGGGGATTGGAAGAGAAGAAACTTCAGCCATCCATCCCACTGAAATATCTTTCATAATGGTCAGTTTCATTGCCAATAGGAAAGCAAGCAGTAAGATGATTGCAATGTGGAGAGCATTGTTTTAGGAATTAGGAGGTCTGAGTTCAAATCCCATGTTGCTATGAACTACCTATATTTCTTTGGTCAAGTCTTTGCACTAGCTGTGCCCATGTCTGGTATGCCCTCCCTCATCTCCACCTTTTGGAATCCTTGGCTCCCTTCAAGAATGAGCTCCAACAAGACACCTTTCCCAGTTTCTCAGCTGTCAGAGCTTCTCCTCGGAGACTACCCTCCATCTAACCTGCATGTTTCTGGCATGTGCCTATCTCTGCACATATTGTCCCTTCTAATAGATTGTAAGCTCCACAAGGGCAAGGACTATTTTTTATTTTTATTTTTTAAATTGCCAGAGCTTAGTAAAGTCCCTGACACATGATAAAGGTTTGGTATATGATTGTTGTTTGAATTGTAACCTGGCTGAGGCTTATTTACCATCTGAAAAATGAGGGGGTTAAAATAGCTGGATACTCAAAGCAATGAAGGAACATTTCACATTCCCCTTTCACAGATCCTTGACATGAGGCAGATTCTGAATTTATAAAGATATTGAGCTCAGGTTTGCTTGCATACCTAAATGTTTTATGTATTTTTAAGTGTTTTATTCTTTACAAAATGTTTTTTGTGCCATAGATACAGGTGCACTTTAATATACTCACAATTTGCCCTTGTCAGAGTAATAGAAAAGGGAAAAAACAAGAGGAAACCCTAAACTGGAGATCCCTCAGAAAAAAGATATACTATGCATGAACAGCTGCCATCTTTTTTTAGAGCACAGATATTATGTGTTTTTTAAAACCATTAGTGCCTACCAGTGAATGAAACCATACCTGAATTTAGACACACCTTATATTTATTTGACAGTAAACTGGATCATAGATTTTGAGCTGGAAGGAACCTTAGAGGCTATCTGGTCCAACTTTCTTATTTTAAAAATGAGGAAACTGAGGTGCAAGTAGGAGCAGAAATTTATAGCTGGAAGGGCCTACAGAACCTAGTCCAATGCCTTCAATTTAAAGATGAGGAAACTGAGGCTCAGAGAGGGGAAATAGCAGATCCCACAAGTAGTGTTGGAGTAGAGATTTGAACTCAGGTCCCCTAATTTCCATTCCAGGGCTTTTGGCCCCTATTCTATGTTATGGTCAGGAGATGGAGGGCATCCAGGACCACCTTATGAGATCTTACATTCATAGACCAAATAGAATGGCTTCCCCCACTCCCGCTCTCCCTACCCCCATCTTCTGTTCACATAACTACTCATGAAAGAGAGGCAAAAAACAATGAACTTGGAGCTGAAATACTGGGTTTGAATCTCAGCTCTGTGCAGTGTGGGGGCAAATCACTTAACCTCTCAGGATCCTCATGTTAAAATTATATACTGAAACTAGGTAATCTCTAAACTCCCTCCCAGGTCTAAAATCTTAATGATCATATGAACCATACATTTCAGTCCTGGAGGCATAAGTATCCCAGGCCAAAAGAAAACTCAATTCTTTTAAATAGGCATGAATCAAAGGATGCCACCATTTCTTGGGGGCATACCATGGGGTCATTGTTTATAGAGATGCTGGCTCCTCTCAGGTATCAAGTTTTAAGGGGAAAATTCTAGAGCTAGCCTGATTTACAAAAATACCGAGAACACAGCTCCCCTCTGACTAGTATGGCAGAGTCTGGGGGAAATGTGAATGCCTCAGGGGGCCCTGATCCAAAGTTCACAGTCTAAGTCTCACTCTATTTGTAGGACCTTTCTGGGCTCTCCCTCTAGTGGGTGCCCAGCTAGGCCTTTGCAAGGTTTCACTAGTTCTGCCATAGCTACAATATGCATCCCTTTTGTAAAGACATGATGAGGTAGCCACAGTCTCTTCTAGCCCTCCCCTTTCTCTGCACCTTCTCTTCCTCCTCCCTCCCCCTCCTCCACACCCCAATCAATTCAGGTTCAAAGGGCTTACCTTTGAACACCCCAGTTCATTTTGAAGCAACTTCCTTCTATTTTGGCTTCTGTTTGAAGCATGAATTGCATGATTCTTGGACTAAGGTTTAGAAAATAACAGGATTTAGAACTAGTAAGAACTAGAGATTATAGCACTCAAGCTCCTCATTCTATAGATGAGAAAACAGATGTTCTGAGAGAAGTGACTCCCCTGAGGTCATGTAGGTAACCATAACATCATAGATTTAGAATTAGAAAGGACCTTAGAGGCCACTGAATTTAATCTTTTGACTTTACAGATGGGGAAACTGAGGCACATGTTGGCTATGTGACTTGCTGAAAGATCAGAAAGGTACTAAGTATCCAAGAGTGAGATTACAACTTGAAATCTAGCAAGCTTCCTATTTTGCCGTGGTGCCTGGGCTTGGGGAACTTGACCTTCTCCGTTCTGATATGGGCACAGCAGGATCTCTCCTTACCATTCTGTTCTGTCCTTCACACCCTGAACCTTCGAGAACCTCCATTATCCCAGCCTAGCATTCTTCTGCCTGCTTTAGAAAACAGAGCTTCCAGCTTTTTTCTCACTGAAGCAGAGTTTCTGGATTCAAATTTCAAGGTAACTTTAAAATTCATGAAACCATGAAGTCCCTGCCCCACCTTCTGATCTTTTGGAGGGGGGACAAGGATGCCCACTGATAATGTCCCACAAGTGACTGCCACTGTGTTTGAGCTTTCTCCAGGGCATACAAGAATTTTCTAAAAAGCTTCCAGTTGAATAATGTCAGACAACTGGAGAAACATGATTAGGTCAGAGCATCTCAATAAAACTTAAATAAAATCCAAGATCTATGATGGCATGTATGTCGTGTGTGTGTGTGTGTGTGTGTGTGTGTGTGTATGTACATGTGTAAGTTTGGGAATTGAGGGAGAAGAAAGAGATTCCCCATAACAAACCTGTGAAGAGATAGTGCAGATCTTGAGATCTCCATTTTCCAAATGGAATCCAAATAGAGGTGAGACTTGAGCAGGGCTGGCCAGCTGAGAGGAGACCAGGATTGAAGCCCAAGTCTCTCCCCAATCTCAGAACTCTTTCCACTTCTGGCAAAATCATAGCTTGAGAGCTGGGGGGAGGAGGGGGGAACCATAGAGGCCAACTATTCCATCTTATCATTTTTTTAGGTCAGGGAAGCTTGAGGTGAAATAACTTGCCCAAGGTCACCCAGCTGCTACTCCTTACCATCTGCTTGGCAGGCAAGGCTGGTCTGGGCTGTTTAAGGATATGCTTACCAAGTGTGACTTCAGGGACACTGGGATTTGATGCAGTGTGCTGCCTGAAACTCAAAGGCCTGATCTTGGGGATGGCGTGGGGGATGAAGCCCTTGGGGATGTGGGAGCAAAGGAATGAATTTTCCAGAGAGGCCAGGATCAAGGAGCAAAGATGGAAGGAACCTCAGAGGCTGTTTAGTGATGAATCCTCATTTTAACGGATGAGGAAAGAGAGATCCAGAGAGGATGCTCTGCTGGGTCATAGGCCTGGGAGGGCCATCTAATACCTCATTTTTACAGATTAGGAAACAGAGGCTCAGAGTGGTGGCGTTACCTGCTCAAGGTCATGCAGGTGCAGAGATGTAGACCAGAAGGACCTCAGGGCCGTTAGGCCAATCCTCTCATTTTACAAAGGAAGAATCTTGGGCCCGGGTGATTCTGCTTAATGTCTCACAGGTGGTAAAGGGCAAAGTCGGGATCCTATCCCAGGTCCTCTGCCTCCAGGGACAGAGCTTTTCCCACCTTCCAAATATTGCTCAGGGCCCTCCTGCCTGACAAGACTGAAAATACAAGATGCGACACAGCACCAAATAGCTGCGGGGGCTGCCTGTTTATAGTCTCCCGCTGCCCGGGCTGCCATGGCTCAGCTGGGGCAAGGCCTGGATGGGGCGGGGGTGGGGGAGGCAGGGGGTGGGAGGGGGAGGCAAGGGGTGGGAGGGGGAGGCAAGGGGTGGGAGGGGGAGGCAAGGGGTGGGAGGGGGAGGCAAGGGGTGGGAGGGGGAGGCAAGGGGAAGGCTCCAATAACCTTTAGCGGCTCGTTCCAGCTCTTCTCTGCTGCGTGCAGATGCAGGCCGAGCATGGGTTCACAACCATCAGCTGCCAGGCTGGTTTTCTCCCTAAAGGCTGCAGGCATTTGTGATGTCGAAGCCTATTCACCTCCTCCCCACTCCCTCCAGGGAGCCCCATTGAGACACCCGCCCCCCCCCTTTCCTTGCCGCCCCTCCCCAGTGACTCAGATTAGAGAAGGCAGAAGAAACGTCAGCCCTTCGCCTCGAGCAACAGGTTATTAAGGGCCTGGTGGGGGGGTGCTGGGGTGGGGGTGGGGGGCGGTTAAGCAATTGGTGGCTGCTCCCTAATCCTGCGCCCTTGGCCTCCCCAGCTCTATTCTTCTCCCCCCCCCTTACCCCCCCACCCCCACCCCCAGCATCCTTTAGGGCAGGTGCAGACAGATCTGCTGCCAGGAGCACCTGGCGAGGAGGGATTGAGGCTTCCTGCGTCCAAACGCCTGACAGCGGCCCTGGCCAGTGCCCAGACTGCAGACGGCCCGCTTTTCTGCGGCTGCCGCAGCCGCAGCTGCCGAACCTCGCACCGGCCCCGCCTGGCCTCCTGCGGCTCCCACCCGGCCCATTCCCGGCTGCGGCGTCCAGCCGCGCGCTCTTACCCGGAGACTGGCCGCCCAACGGTGCCTGCGGCGGGCTGGGGCTGCAGCCTCCTGAGCTCCCGCTCTTGCCTTCCTTCCTCAGGCTCCTGTCTTCAAGGCTCTGCGCACAGACTGCGAGCTCCCAGCCCCAGCCGCCGGCCTCCGCTCGTCATCCCATTCTCTCCTGTCCCCAGCACGTCATTGGCTCCAGCTCCGCAGAAAAGTCAGCGAAGCCCCGCCCCAGAATTACAGTACCAGTGGAAAGCAGAAGGCAGCATTTAGGGAACAACTGGCTGGTGGCAGCCTGGCAGCAGGCCACTGGCGGCTGGCTGGGCTCCCCAGATGAGCCCCCACCCTGGGCGAAGAATACTGGGGTGCGGGTAGGCGTCACAGTGTGATAAGGGTTCAGAGAATCGTTGGATGGCAGAGGGGAAAGGGACCTTGGAAGGAACAATGTCACAGCTGGGAGGGACCACAGAAAAGGGAATGTCAGAGCTGGGGACACAGAATGGCAGAGCTGGGAGGGGTCTTAGAACAGGGAGCATCAAATGGAAGCAACCTTAGAACGCAGAACCAGAGTATCAGAATTGGGATGAAGTTTAGAACCCAGAATGCCTGAGTTGCAAGCCCAGAACAACGGAGGTGGGAGGATCCTTAGATCACAGAACACAAAATGTTTGAACTGACAAAGGGGCTTGGAACACAGAATCCAAGAACAGGAAGGGGGCTTGGAGATATCCAATGTAAAGACATGGGAAATCCTTCAGCTTATCCCATGCCCAAACTGGAGGCAGTCTTAGAATATAGGACTCAGAACGTCAGAACTTGAAGGAAGCTTAGAACATAGAACAAAGTGCCTAAGCTGAATACTTAGAGCAGGAAGGGGCAAAAAGGCAGAAGCATGAAAGGACATTAGAACATTGGATGTTGAAATTTGAAGGAACCTTAACACTGAGAACATGTGATGGCAGAATTAGAAAGGACCTTAGAATACAGACCGTAGGTTAGTGGAGAGGGTGTTGGAGCCAGTGGATGTTGAAGTTAAAAGGGACTCCAGAAGGTAGATTCCTACGGGCTATTATGAAAGGGGTCAAAGGCTCAGATCTCCTCTTGAGATTTCCTTCCCCTCCAGCTGTCCAGATCCTAATCACTCTTTGAAGATTCAGCCCAAGTCCCACCTCCTCAGGGAAGTCTTCCTTGATAACCCCCTGCTACAGACCTTGATTTCTCCTGTCTTGGAAGCCCCAAAGACTTTACTCTCCGTGACTGTTGTCTGCACTTATTACATATAACATTCTATAGTTATTTGTCTTGTTTGTGAAGACCTTGTCTTTTCAGCAAGACTGTAAGCTCCCTGAGGACAGGAATCCCTTTATATCTCTTGGGGTAGCTGTTGCCACTTCGACCCTTTCAGTAGGGAAGAGTGCCGGTGAACAGTTTGCCCAAGTTCAAACCTTGCTTACTACCCATATGACCTTGTGAAAGTCATTTTCCTACTCTTCTGTAAAATGAGGGGGTTAGACTACACAGTCTTTTCAGCTGTACATCTATGAACTATGGATCTGCTTTATGACAAAGGAGATTTGGGGATGGGTGTCAGGAGTATAAAAGGGTCTTAGACCATCTGTCCTGCTCTTTCATCTTCCAGGTCCCAGGCATTGCTATCTGACATGCTAATACACCCCCCTAAGAACCCATAGGCCTTTCCATCCATCCTGAAGGTACACCCTTCTGGACCATGATGTCACTCCAGGCAGACTTTGTAGGTGTGATCACAAGGCATGGCTAAGCCTCATCTTCTTTCATTATCTCTTTGGAAAGTATGGAAATTAAGTTACACTCCAGACATTGAGTTCTTACCTTATCTTACCCCCTTTTCCTCTAGGATCTCACACACACCTTTATTTCTCTCTATTGTATTTATAAAAATATTTCACATTATAGATATCTTAGTTGATATCTTATCTCGCCACTAGACTGTAGGCTACATGATGGCAGGAAATAAATCTTATATAAATTCATTCACACATAGAGCTCTCAGGGCACAATAGATGCTTAAAAGATAAATGGAAAAAAGTCAAATCCAAAACTTTAAAGATGATAGTCTATTATTGTTGTTTGTTAAAGACTTGGGAATGCAGTGATGACCAGCCCAGTTCAAACCCAAGTCACTCATTCCCTAGGCCTTTCCCTCAACCTTCCCTTCTAGTGAAGTACCCAATTGCCTTAGAGTTCCAACTCAGGCTGTAATCAGAGACTTGGAAGGGAGTTTAACAATTCTTCATTCCAAGGGTTCTTAACCTGGGGACCTTAAAAAAAAAATTTTTAGGCAGGGTTAAGTGACTTGTCCAAGGTCACACAGCTAGTGTCTGTGGCTGGATTTGAACTCAGGTCCTCCTTAGTCTATCCATTGCACCACCCAGCTGCTTCAATGTGAACTTATCTTAAAAAATTATTTTGATAGCTATTCAATGTGATTAGTTTCCTTTGTAATTCTATGTATTTTACTTGGTGCATTTAAAATCATGTCTCTGAGAAAGGCTTCATAGACTGCCCAATGAGTCAATGAAACAAACAAACAAAAAAAGAGTAGGAACTTCTGTTCTTGTCCAACCTCCTGTTTTTGCATTTGTGAGTAACTGAGGTACAGAGGGAGGAAAAGAATAGCCCAAGATCACCTGGCTCCATGGTGCAGCGCTGAGCTGCACCAGGACCTATGCAAACCCTAGTAGTTGGACCAGCATTATTATACCAGTGTCAGGAAGACAATAAGCCAAGTAGTAATTAAATCAGAAAGCTGGGAGGAATGTGATGTTGTGGTGGATTCAGAGGCAAGATGTCATCAAAAAGAAAAGGTAAAGGGAGTGGAGAAAGAAAGGCACTGAGGAGTTTTCACTGGCCAAGTCATCACTGCCTTCCCTTGCCTTTAGCAAACATTAACAACAAAATACTTTTTTTGAAAAAACGTCCCTCCTCCCATATTAGACAATAGGACTTCCATATTTGGATTCTGACATCACAGTACTTCTCAAGGCAGGGGAAACAGTACTGAAGAAAATAAAGAAGGAAAAAAAAACCAGCTCAATTAAACAAATATGTCAGGGGCATGCTTTGAGGGCACTGAGGCATTGATTCTGAAGGTATTTGGAGGAGTGGAAGATAGTCAAGGCACAGAAGAACTCTCAGATTTACTTTATCTTATTACAAAAACATTAATCTTATTGTTATAAATAAAAGGTGACTGAGGCAACATCACTGACTCCTTCCTCTTATGTCTGTTTTGCCATTTATATGAAATTTTTATGAGAATAATCTAGACAGGTGTCTAGGGCATCCTTGATGAGGGAATTAGAAAGGACCAGGCAGGCTTGCATGAACAGTATAGAGAACACAGGATCTAGCCTCCTTATTGTTTGTTAACAAAAAACAATGGATTTTATAAAACAAAGCCTTACTTTAAAATAATTTTACTGCTCTTTTGTCAATACATAACCTTCTCAATATACCCTTCTACTGCCCAGAGAGACATTCCTTCTAAAAAGGAAAAAAGAGACAGAGGAGGGGAAAAAGTTGTTTCAGCAAATCTAATGGATACATCATTCAAATCTGACAATATACACAGTTTCATATCCTCAGTCCCCCACCTCTGTAAAGAAGAGAGAGCAGGATATCTCATTTCTTTTTCAGGAATAAGATTGAGTATTAAAATTACATAGCAGACTATAGCTTTCCTCCAAGCAAGGTGTTTCCTGTGTATAGGGATTGGGACAAGACTTGTGATTTTATTGTATAGGACAAGGATGGGGAACCTGTGGCTTCAAGGTCACATGTGGCCTTCTAGGACTTTGGGTGTGGCCTTTTGACTGAGCCCAAGTTTTACAGAAGAAATCTTTTTTTGAAGGGGATTCATTCTGTGAAGTTTGGATTCAGTCAAAGGGCTGCACTTGAGGACCTAAAGGGCCACATGTGGCCTCAAGCTTGCAGGCTCCCCACCCCTGGTATAGGAAATTCTTGGATGACAAAATTCAGCCTGGCAACTTCTCTGCAACTCATAGTTTTAGGGAACTGCCAATAGCACTGAGAGTGAAAGTGACTTGCCTAGGGTCATAGAGTCAGTGTATATCAAGTGTATACCAAATCTTCCTCATTTCTATCCATTAGGTCACACTGCCTCTAATGCGTATGTCAAAACCACACAAGATTCCTTGAAATATACAGCAACTCTATGATAATCTCAAGTGAGGCATATGTTCAAAATTGTTTGCTATTGTCATAGAGGAGATCCAGACCAGAGTTCAATTTGAGAAGGTCTTCCCTAGAGATGGTAAGGTCCTCCTGATTCTCCTGTTTTGAACCCTGCAACGCTACAGAGCATTCTAAATTTTCTCATTATGAGATGATTCTCAAGAGTTTGGATTGAGCAGTCGAAAGGGAAAAGCCAAGCAATCCAAGAATGTCCATCCATGGTCCAGGCTATATTGGTTAAATGACCAACCTCCAGAGTGCCATCGTCAATATATAGACCTAGGGATCACTTCAGCCACCGAACTCATAGCTCACAAAGACCCTTGGTTCCTGGGATTCCTCCCTCTGTCTGGACAGCTCCTTCCGGACTCTCCATTTAAGAAGAAAGCCCAAGCAAGCCATCTCTTAATTTTCCACCATGTTTACTCCTGACTTCTCTACCTACCTCCCATTTCCGTTTCCCTTTTATGTGTTGTCTTCCCTGTTAGAATGTAAGTGCCTAGAAGTACGGTATTATCTTTTTTCCTTGCATTTGTATTTCTAGCATTTATCACATTATCTGGCACATAATAAATGCTTAATAAATGGTTTTGCATTGTTGAGTGACTCACTGTCATACCACTCCCTAAGCAGCCCTGTTATGCTCTGACAGAGGTTGCTATACCAAGGAAACCACTAGTCTAGTCCAAAAAGAAAGTTAATAAATGCTAGCAATTCATGAGACCAGATTAAGGGCTCTAAACTTCATATCTGTGAGCTTAAGAAAATTTTTTGGCTGTATTTTAATATAATTGTTTTCCTTTGTCATTCTCTATATTTTACTTTATGCATACAAAAATACAGGGTGTCCTGAAAGTCTTAGTGCAATTTTAAGTGTCAATAATTTAAAATAATAGCTGCATTTTTCTGAGATCACGTCATTTCATAGACTTCAAAGGATTCTAGGACATAAACCATGATGAGCTGCTCAGGGTTAGAGGGTCTCTAAGTTTCCCATTTGTTACATAATTCTCTGATTTTGTTTGTATCCTCAGCACAGGACCTGGAACATTGTAGACAGTGAATAAGTATTTGTAGACTGATAAGCAGCCAGGGTCAATCAGGAGAAGGGCTACTGTGATTGAACAGTTAGCATTTTAAGGGCTTGATGACCTTGGTTGTACCCATTCCCCCATCTGCCACTAAACCTCAATGTATGGGATTTGGGTCATCCATTTTCTTTCTCCAGGCCTCAGTGGCATTTTCTGTAAAACGAGCCAGTTGGGCTGAATGGTCCACCACCCAGCACTACTATTCTACTGATCTAAGAAAAAGAGGTGGTAGAAACTGCCTCATGGATTCTTTTCCAGTCCCAGATAAGGGTCAGCCATGGAGAGCAGGGCCGAGAAGGTCTGCAGCTGAGAGGCTGATGGGGTTTGGCCACAGCTACCTATGCAGTTACTGAAAAAAGACATGCCATTGACCCAATGAATAGGCCTGTAAAAAGCCTCAGGGAAACATGAGGCTGGCATTCCTTTCAGCATCAGAGCGCAAAACACCTTGATGATGGAGTCAGCTTTAAACAGAGAGAGGAGAACAAAAAAATGGATTAAAAAACTGGGAGCTGGAAGCAAGAAATTTCAGTCTGTGTGAGTGAGAAGGGAAAAATAGAGACTTTTTTTTAAAGATCTAGAACTTTAAGAAGGAAAAAAAGCCATTAAAAGCAGGAAAGTTTAATGGTTAGAAATTCTTAGGCTATGTAGTGAGCTAGCTGAATTAGCTACACCTTCATCTATCACCCAAGGCCTTTCAGTAATGAGATACTACAGGCCCGCAGTAGGAGGGCTGTTGAGGTCTTGGGTTATTTATTTTTTGTGGAAAGCTCTGATAATGGAAAAAGAATGGAAGAAAGATATTCCCTCACCCTCCCTCTCCTTCTTCCTTTCTCTTTTTCCCTCTCTCATTTTCCTCTTCCCTTCTCTCCCTCTTCCCTTCCCCCTCTCTTTTTCTCCACCCTCTTTTACTTCTCCCCGCCCCTGTCTCTGCAGTGAATTTCCTTTGCCTTCTCTCTAAATCCCAACACCCATGGATACTGCATAAAGCCAGTGAAATGATTTCTGGAGAGGAAACTCCCCAGAAAATAATTGTAGGACAGCCAAAAAGGAATAGTGGCTTGGAGATATTGGTTGTGCCATTAACTGGCTATGTAACTTGAAACAAGTCACTTCTCTGTGCCTTAGTTTTCGCTAGTGTTTGCTGGTTCTAACATCCCCTGTTCCAAGTCCCCTCCCCAACTCTGACATTCCCTTTCCTCAGGCCCCACACAGCTCTGAAATTCCCTTTTCTAAGCTCCTTTCCAGCTCTAACATTCCCTGTTTTAAGCTCCCTCCTAGCTTTGACATTTCCATGTTCTAACCCTGCCCCTATCTCTGACATTCCCTGTTCTAAGGCCCCTCCCAGTTCTGATATTCTCTGTTCTAAGGACCCTCTCTCAACTCTGATATTTCCTGTCCTAAGGCCCCTCCCAGTTCTGATATTTTCTGTTCTAAGGACCCTCCTAGCTCTGACATTCTCTGTTCTAAGGCTCTTCCTGGCATTGACATTCCACATTCTTTCTGGCCTTCTTAAAGCCTTCCAAGCTTTGACAGTCTCTTTCAAGCTCTTTCCTTGCTGTGCCATTTTTTTTTTTTTTTTGTATTTGGAGCAGGGTGATGGAGTGATAAAAAAAAAACAAACCACCTACTGCATTGACAGTCAATACAATATTAACTAGGTGCAACCTGGACCCCCTCTCTACCCCCCACTTAGTTTTGTGACTCAGGCATGTGAAGGTTCTTCTTATGAGAGGATACATACAAGTCCAGGTCACCAAAATAAGTACCTATGCACAGTATGTATGACTAGACCCATGTGACACCTACATACACATCCATACACAAAGGCACATGCATACTGTGTGTGGGCTGTGTATATAAACACAGACATATGTCCCTTCCCACCCTGGAGAGGGGGGAGAGAATGTGATCGCTATGGAAAAAGCACTGGCCAGTTCCATATTTCTTAGTTTGGTTCCTAGTAGGCCCAAGAAAGAGAGTCCTTAAGTGGGGTTATTTGGGATCCTGTTAAGGGGAGGACAGTACTCTCTTTAAGTAAAATACCCACCTACCATTTTGTAAGCTAGGTCCCAATTAGTACAAAGCATGAATCCCATGAAATAAGTCACATATGTTTATATTAGCACTGTTGGAAATTATGATGATATAAAATATGGCAATTGGCTCTAGCTTAATGGAAATATGCAATGCAATAGAATAAGGAATTGGCACCTGGATCAAATTTTGTTATTAGAGATTACTCCCCGTGTGACCTTGAGAAAATTGTTCAACTCTCTGGTCCCCAGTTTTCCCACCTCTAAAATAAGAGAATCAGACTAAATGGTTTCTAAGGTAGCATCATCTCTACCAGCCAATAAGCCAATGAGCACTTCTTAATTGGCTAGAGGGAGTGAAATTTACAAGATGAAACTCCTTCATTTACATTTAAAAAATAATGTGACAGGAACAGGTTGAAAATAGTAATGGGGTAACAGCAATACATTTGGGAAAGAAAAAAAAAGGAAGGGAAGGGAAGGAAGAAAACACCTAATGTAAGCTCAATCTCAAATATAGAAATAAATTGGTGAATGAATAATTAAATGAGCAAAAAAATAAACAAATAACCAAGCAAACAAATACATAAAGTTGGTCCAATCTTAGGCTGCAGTGAGAGGAGTATAATGGCTAGAACTAGGGAAGTCTCTGATATTCTTTGTTCCAAGGACCCTCCCCCTCCAGGATGCTGTATGGATAAGATCACACCTGGAATATTGGGTTCAGGTATGGCTATAATATCTTCAGAAGGATATTAACTGGGAGGAGTAAAAAAGAGAGAATCCAGGGTTGAGAGAAGGCTCAAAATAATATTTTACCAGAAAGGGAACAATAGTGATGATGTGAAAGAGAGATGAGGTTTATGTTCTCAAACCCCAGAAAGGAAAATTTGAACTCATGGGTGGAAGTTAAGACTGGGGACAGATTTTAGCTCATCATTAGGAAGGACTTCCTCATGAGGAGAGGTATTTAGATGGAGGGTAAATACTGAGATCCTGGGAATTTCCAAGTAGAGACTTATTTTGGAGAATGTTGCAGTAGGGATTCTTGCATTTTGAAGCAGGTAGAGTTAGGAAAATTCTCAGGTCTATTCCAGATTCCTGGGATTCTGCTTGAACTCAGAACTTTCACTATTTTGAATATTCCAACCTTTGACTTGTCTGCACACCCACACAGACAAGTGCTTAGGCACATGAACAAATAGGGAGCTAGAGGGTAGTTACTCTACATACATGCTCTCTTGGCCTCAGTTTCCTTGTATGTAAAAAGAAGAGGTAGAGTAGATGAACTTTAAAATTACTTTCGGTACTTATGACCCTATTCGGCTTTTGGCACCATATTTTGAGAAGGACATTGATAAGATGGAGAGAGGCCAGAGGAGGAAGACAACCAGGATGGTGATAAACTTAAAGCCCCTGATGATTGATTGAAGATGGTTAGCCAGAGTAAGAAGGAACTTAGCAGTGGTGTTGGGGAAATATATGTTGGGGGGGTGTTGGCTATCTTCAAGGATCCAAAGAGCAATGGAATGGACGAGGGATTAAGCTTATTTAGTTTGGTCCCAGATAAGAGTTAGAACCAGCAAAAAAGGCAAATTTAGAATGGATGAGAAGGAAAATCTTTGAACAACCAAAGATCTCCAATAATGGAACAGGCTGCTTGGGGAGAAGGGGTAGAAAGCAGTCTTCTTCATTTGACATCTTCAAGCAAAAGTTGGATTACCATTTGTTTGATTTGCTTTAGTGGTCCCTTTTCTTTTCTGGAATATTTTTAATGACTTGGATGAAATGGTCATTGAGGTCCACAAATTCCAAGATTGGGGAGGCTTTTAGGTTTAGAAGGGGTCTCAGAGGCCCCCTAATCCAACCCTTCCATTTTACAGATGAGAAAACTTAGTACTGAAGAGGTTATGGGGTTATTGCTTTAGATCCAGAAGGGACTTCCAAACTCCTCATTTTGTAGATGAGAGGACTGAATTTCAGAGATTGTAGGATCATAGGTCTAGGGTTGGAGTAAATCTCAGAGGTCATGTAGCTCAACTTCCTAATTTGAGAGGCAAAGAAACTGAGGCCCAGACAAACGAAAGTCACAAAATTAATAAGCATCTGTGACTGTGTGCTGGACATACATCTGCTTGATTCTGGTACTGAACCCAGAGAAATATTAAAAACTTGGTGGAATTGTGAGTGGTGCATTCTTGCATGTAAGCTGCATTTTGCCAAGATTGGAGGAAGGATAGACAACTTAGATATTGTCATGGTAACTAGAAAAATACTTTCAAAACACCTCAGATGAACCTTTGGAAGACAGATGTCCCAGGGAGAGCCAAAGGACCATGGAGTGTTTCCATTTACCAACCACTCTCAAGGTAATGCTTAATGTGGCCCCCTCCCTGCATAAAGAGGTTCTTGGAGAGAGGGGATGGGTTAGCAATGAATGGTTTTGCAGAATTTCTTAGTGATGAGTTGCCTACATGAACGTGATTGCTGGTCTGAATTTCACAGATCAGTCAACAGAAAAATCACAAGGAAGAAGATTCCCATTTCCATTTCTTGATTCTCTGCCCCATGGGAAATACACATAGTGCAGATCCTCAGCAGACCATCACCACACAAAACCCTTAAATCACCCTCTACCATCTTTTTAGGGCTATACTTCCTCATGATAAAGGACCTGGCCAAAAAAAAAAGAATTAGACAAGGCAGAAGATTGCATCCCATCTCATCTTTTCCATATTAGCTTATTAATGGGGGAAAATGCACTAATAAATGCTTATTGGGAACTAAGAACTGGAGGTACAAGCATAAAAGAGAAAGTCGCTGCCTTCAAGGAGCTTACACATTGCCTTCCTCTGTGGTTGTCTAATAGAAGAAGACAACACAAAGAAAGGACTGGGGACCACGTAGGGCATTTTGGTTTGAAGAGTTATAGGACTAGTAAGTGCAGCCACAAGGGAATAACTGTCTCTAGAGTGTCTCCAAGTGAGACCACTAGAATGGTTTACTTGTATTTGAAAATGGTCTGGTCCCAGAGCAATTCAATTCAAGTAATCATCATAATCAAATCCATCAGTTGATCAATCCACCTATTATTACCTTATTGTGTGCATTGGGACCATTCTAGGGACTAGATGACTAAAATAAAACAGTTCTAGACCCCCAGAGACTGCACTCTCTTAGGGGAGATAACATGTGCCTATGTAGGTATATACATCATAAGTACAATGTAAATTTTTTGGGGGGAAGATCAAAGCATCAGCAGCTGAGGGGTTAACTTGGTGCTTAATCAGCTCTTGGTGATGATGAGTCTTACTCTGGCAACTGCGGATCACAGGAAACTATACATCTAGTGTTTTAATGAGACTCAGAAGTCATCCAGCCTGACCCTTTCATTTTACAAATGAGGAAACTGAGGCCTACAGATGTTAAGACTTGGCCAAGGTCACACAGGTATTAAATGTCAGATGCGGAATTTGAACTCACCTGTTCTGATTCTACATCATGTTTCTTAAAGTGTGTGTGTGTGTGTGTGTGTGTGTGTGTGTGAGAGAGAGAGAGAGAGAGAGAGAGAGAGAGAGAGAGAGAGAGAGAGAGAGAGAAGGGAGACAGACAGAGACAGAGAGAGGGAGAGAGGGGGAGAGAGAGAGAAGGGAGGGAGACAGAGACAGAGATAGAGATATGTACTTCTTGGGCAGACTGGTGAAGCTTATTAGAATGTCATTAAATAATTGAAGAAAATGCTAAATTTCAGTTGGCAATTAGTGAAAATAAAGATGGAATTTCATCCCATCCAAGTTCACATACATTCCCTGAAATCTCTCTCCAGACTCTCCTAAGGGACCCTTAGACTCCCAATAAGGAAGATCTTTTCTATAGTCAGTTCCTTTCCATGAATTTTAAAAAATAGCACTTGATAGCATAGAAAAGCAATAATGAGCATTTGAAACGAATTCCTCAGAATCCTGCAGCACAAATAAAACTTTCCTCCATTCCACCTTAAATCAAAGGACCTCCTCTAAGAAGAATGCTTGTGTAACTGGCTTGGATTAAACAGGAGGTGACCAGGCTTCAGTGGGTTTCTCAGGCCTGATTGATGATCTGGAGAGGCCCATATGAGATGGAGAGGTCCTGTTTGACTGGAACATAGAGTGTGAGATCACATAAAGCCCTCCTTAAGCATTAAAGTGATTTATAAATGTGTGCTCTTGATGATGCTGGCAAGGTTGCTTAGGATTCATTTGTAGAAGGCCCTGCATGCTAGGCGAAAGAGCTTTCCATTGTATCCTGTAAGCACTGGAAGCCACTCAAGATTTCTGAGAAAGGGAGTGATGTGTTCAGGCCTGTGCTGGAGACTTTCAAGTCAGAAGCTTGGTGGTGGTGATGACAATGAGGTCTTTCTTTCTCATTATTGTCCTTCTTACCTAGAATTCCTCTTCTACTCTGAAGCCCAAGCTTACTTCAAGGCTCACCACCATTGCAAAGCCATTATAGCTTCATAGCTGAGACAACTAGGGCAGGCATTGGAAGCAGAGCCAGAAAGACCTGAACTCAAATCAGATCTCAAACACTTACTGTGTGACCTTGGGCAAGTCAACTTCTGTGTGCCTCAGTTTCCTCATCTGTAAAATGAGGATAATAATAGCTCTGAATTAACTGGGTTGTTGTAAGGATCAAAGGAGATGACACATGCAAACCTGAAAGTTCTCTATTTACCGACTTCCTCAGTGATAAATTTCCTTTGTACATATTTGTATAGAGACTGTGGAAGGCACTGTGATATAGTACAGAGAAGACTGGCTTTGGGGAGGGTTTAAATTTTGCCTCTGATAATGACTATGTGTGAACCTCCATAGACCTCAGCTTCCCCATCTCTAAGATGAAGAGGTTAGATTAGATGGCATCTGGAACTAGAAGGGACCTTAATTCTATGATCCTGTGCACATGTTTCCCCTCAGTAGAATGCAAGCTCCTTGAGGGTAGGAGCTATTTCAGTTTTGTCTTTATATCCTCAGCCTCTGACACACAGTAGGAGATTAATATGTGCTGGTTGAATGAAGATCTGAATCAGCAGTATCAAGCCATTCCCAGGGGCCAGGAGTCTCCTGATCCTGGTGTTGCTTCTGGGCAGAGAAGATGCCTCTTCCTGGAGGGCTCTTGGCTCCTTATAGGGATGTGACCCAAAGTGATCATTGTTCCTTCTCCTCCTGAGCTGGGCTAGAAGGTAAAGGGGAACCTGAGAAATGAGGAGAGCAGCTCATGGAGCCCTTTTAAAGGAAGCCTGGTGTGTGTTTTCTCAGGTCTCATGGCTTCATTATACTTGGCTCAACCCTAGTGTGCTTGGAGGTTGGAACTCACTATCTTATGACCTGGTGTTCTAGAGGAAAGGGATTTTCAGACTCCAGGAAGCAGACAATGAACCAGTTTGGGGGAAATTTGGCCCCATCATGCAATTTAACTGTAAGTCTTCTTATACGTTGCTACTCTGTACTTTCTCCATGGTCCCTCCACACTGTTCTGTTTGCTGTTTTTCACACATAACACTCCCATAACCCATTCTGGTGTCTTTGCACTAGCTGTTTTCCCTGCTTGGAAAAATCCCTGGCTTCCTTCAAAACTCAGGTGAAATGCTACCTTGTACAGGAAGCCTTCCCTGGGTCCCCAGCTGTTACAGCCTTGACTCTTAAGGTCACCTTTAATCTAATCTGATTTATATCTGTTATCTTACACCGACCTATTTATGTATATTCAGCCTGTTCTATTAGAATATAAATTTCTTGAGGGTAGAAACTGTTTTTGATTTCATATTCATATACCCAACACTTGGGTGTCGCTAGGTAGTACAATGGGTAGAGCTCTGGGTCTGGAGTCAGGAAGATTCAACTCTATGGTGATGGTGATGGTGGTGGCAGTGATGATGATGGTGATGGTGATGATGATGGTAAGGATTATGATGATGATAAGGAGAAGGAGGAGCAGCAGCAACAAGAACAGGGGCAGCTAGGTGGTTCAGTGGATAGAGCATCAGGCCTGGAGTCAGGAAGACCTGAGTTCAAATCTACTCTTAGAGACTAGCTGTGTGACCCTGGATGAGTCATTTCATCCTGTTGGCCTCAGTTTCCTCATCTGTAAAATGAGCTAGAGAAGGAAATGGCAAACCACTCTAGTATCTTTGTCAACAAAAGTCCAAATGGGGCCATGAAGAGTTGGGTACCATTGAGAAATGACTGAACGTGCCAGATACTTAGCACACAGTAAGTAATTAATAATGCTTGTTGATAGATTTTTGGATCAATACACAGAACTTATGATCTTCAGAGTTGCAAGGGACGTTGAAGGTCAGCTAATCCAATGGCTTCGTTTGCATTTGCATTATGGGATATGGGTCCCTTAGAGGCCAAACAACCCTGCCTAAAGTCATATATTTACTTAATGACAGACTTGGAAAACAAACACACAGATCTCTGATTTCCCATTGCTGGGGTCTTCCTATAATATGGCACTTCCTCCCTTCTAGAGCTGTCTTCTCTCTCCTCTTAGTGCCCCTGTGGATGAGAAACAGACATTTCCCTCTTTCAAGAAAGAATAAAGTCATAGGTATGACTCATGGAATACAGAGCTGGCAGGGACTTCAGAGATCCCGTAATTCAATGCCCTTATTTTTCAAATAAGGCAGCTGAAGGTCAGAGGATCAAGTCAGTTGTCCAGGCTTGCACTGTGAGGAAGAGGAAGAGAGAGCTTGGAACTCCAGGTCATGAAGCTGAGACCAGGCAGCACTTTGTCAGCCACGTCACCCAAGAAGCTAGAGGCTAAGCTGACATTTTGCTCAGGTCTGGGGGGGATTTCATCAAAAGTTACCCAGGTGACACTTAGAGTTCATTTATCTATTGTCTTATTATGTCAGATACCACAAACTGGACTTTAGTGTTTGGGGTTTGCGTGGAGAGTTAAGTGATTTGCCTAGGGTCATGAAGCTAGTGAATGTCTGAGACTGGATTTGAACTCAGGTCTTCTTGACTCCAGGCCTTATGTTCTATCCCCTGTGATACCTAGCTTCCCTTGGAATTTAATGTTTTAAAGCTTATAAACACATTTTACATACAGTATTTCATTTAAGTTTCAAAGTAACCCTGATATAGATACTATAGGAATTACCACCGCTATTTTACAGATGAAGAAACCAATTCAGAGAAGTTAGGTGACTTGCTCATTGTCATACACTACCCACTGTACTACAGCATACAGCAAAAGGGTGCCAGATATGAAATTGAAGAGCCTTGGATCAAATGCTACCATTGGCTATCAGTGTGACCTTGGGCTGGGCAAATAATTTAATTTCTCTGGGTCTCAGTTTTCTCAATTTTAAAAAATAAAATAGATTTTATAGGAATCTTTTGTTTTTATATCACCTAGATTTCCTTTTACAAGACTCCTCTTCTTTCCCCTCCCAGTCATTGTTTCTAAAAAAGAATTAGAAAAAAATAGGAGAAAGGCAGAAAATTCAGGAAAACTAATCAACACATTAGAAAAAACCTTGATGACATATTATGAGATGAAAGCTTTGGACTAGATAAGGGGTTCTTATGGCGGGGCCCATGGGGAGATTTCAAGGGAGGGGCTCACGAACTTGGATGGGTAATCAATCACAATTTTATTTTCACTAACATCTACCTGAAATTTAGCATTTCCTTCAAGTATATAAAAAATCCCGGTTTTAACAGGATGCCAAAGGGGTTTGCAAAAAGGCTGATAATCTCTGCGTTAGATAACCTCAAAGTTGCCTTATGGCTCTAAATCTAGGATTTTACCATTTGAATTCAGGGCTTTGAAACCAGCTTTCTGCTTCTGAGGGGGTTTGTCTCTTAGGTAGAGGGCCCTTTGTTTTGTTTTCTTCTTTTCCTGCTTATAAAATCATGTTCTAGAAATTTCCCCTACAGCTTGTCATTAGTTCTGTTGGTGTTTCAGCCCATCAGTCAGTGGGGAGAGGCTGGGCACAGGAGACAGGCTAGGGATGGTGGTACTGTAATTGACTGCTCCCTAAGCACATTTCTGGGCAGGTGGTGATGGCTGCAGTAGCCGAGCCTGCTGGATTACTGCAGTGCGTGACTGCGCTCCGGCTGTTGCTACCTTCATTCATTCCTGGCTCCTTCTGGTCCCTGGATGCTCCATAGCAGCTAGCCTCTTCTCTTTGGTTGCTAGGCAACAGAAGCAGCACTCCCTTCCCCCATGAGTTCAAAGAACCAATCAGGAGGTGTGGAGGTGGGGCCTCTCTATTGGATCACATTCAACATTGGGAGGAGGTGGGAGAGAAGGGCTGGAAGACCAGTGGCTGCCAGTATGCCCCACCCCAAGTGCCTTGGGAGACCAAAGGCTGGGGACATTTCCCACTCATCACCATCTTTCCTTTTCCACAGCTATTGGATAGCCGAGAGAAACATTGCAAATGGCCATTAGGTGGAGAGAGGGCAGTCCACAGTCCCTACACTCTATAGCTAGAAAGAACTTTAGAAGGTATCTAGTCTAATACTTTCATTTTGTAGCTGACGAAACCAAAGCCCAGAAAGAACCGACTGGTGCAAAATCATATAGCTAATGAGGAGAGCTGTGATTTCAACCGCAGGGCTTCAAATCCAAATCTGGAGAGCTTTCCACTTTATTGTAATGATTCTTCCATGACTGTTAACAGAGCCTTCTCCTTAACATGCCTGTCCATCTACTGCATATGTGTCTTGGAGGTACCTAGTAATTTGGAGGTTGTCTCTCCCTTTAGAACGGAAGCTCCCTGAGGGGAGGGACTGTTTTTACCTTTCTTTGTACCACCACACAATGGATCATTCACTATGTGCCACAGTAGTAGATATTTGGCATGTAGTAAATATTTACTATGTGCTTGCTGGCTGTCTTTTGCCTGCAGTGGGTACTACATGGAATCTTGCACATTTGTAGCATAAGAATCAAATAATTATTTATTATATTTGTCCTTAAATTCTTTTAAAAAACTCAGAAAAGAACTGTTTCTCTTCAAAATAAACAATTCCTTAGAGAAAAGAAAATTAAAATCTCCTGGAAGGCAAGGTCTTCCTGACCTGATCTTCTTGATCTCTTAGACTTCAAAATCATGCCTTTGTTGCTTTCTCACCCTGAAACTTCCCTACACATCTGGAGCCTCCTCATCTCTGGAATGAGGAGATGTCCTACCATCCCTGTGCTTTCTGAAGCCTCCATTTTGTAGAGGGGCCCACTTGGCCTGCCTTCATTTCCTTGCTGGCCTTTCTTCCAACCTTCTGTACTTCAGAAGCAGGTGCCAGAGATGGACACCATCTCCCCTCACTCCTTCCCAGCTTCACTTCGATGCCATCTTCCACCATTAGAAGGTAAGTTCCATGAGGGCAGGGGCAGTTTTTCTTTCTGCTTGTATTTATATTCCCAGCACTAATATAGTGCCTGGCACATGGTGAGTGCTGGTTTCTTTCCTTCCTTCTTTAGGCTGCCCCAGAACACTAATCCAGATGTCATCTTGAATGCCCTTGGTTTGAATCAAAGGCCTGCTACTTCCTAGCTGTATAACCTTGTATAAGTCACTTAATGCACCCTGGGGCTCAGTTTTCCTATATGCAAAATGGGGTGACTGGACTTGATGTCCTCTGAGGGCCCTCCAGTTCAAGAGCTTTGTGACCTCAAGCAAGTCACCTGGCTCTCTGGGACTTACTTTCTTCACCTGTAAAATGAGAGATCTGGACTAGATGTCTTCTAAGGCCCCCTTCTAACTCTCAATCTATGATCTCATCATGGGGTTTCTGATATCTCACTGTAAAACCAATTGTAGCAGTCTCCTCCCAGCCCAAGTCCCAAAGTGGGACATTTTACAGTCCCATGGACTACAGATGTTAAGAGCTGGTCAGAGGAGCTGATCATCACTGGGGACAGTTATAAAATTGGGCTTATTTTACTCACTATTAATTTATGAGGCATATCTACCCCCTTGTCTTCACTGATGAGACTCCTGCTGATTCCTCCTTTCATTCACACGTTTATTGATCTAGGGCTTTACTCTGCCCTCGAGTTCTGACTCCAATGTCTCCCCAGTACCAAAGCAGATGACTCAGCCCCTTACTTCATCAAAAGTCCCCTTCTCCTCATTTCAGACGTCTTCCTCATTTCCATCCCCTCCCTCCTCCTTCTCTCATTGCAAATGGGGAAGAATCCCTAATCTTTTTTAGGACTAAGTAGACAATATGCAAGCAAATATATACAAGATAAATAGGACACAATTAAAAGATGTCAATTAAGAAGGGCTGGGGAAGGCCTCTTGTAAAAGGTAGGATTTTGGTTGGGACTTAAAGGAAGCGAGACATTCAAACATCAGAGTGGAGGAGGGAGAGTGTTCTGCGCATACAGGACAGTCAGAGAGAATGCCAGAAGCCAAGAGGTGGAAGGACTTGTTCCTGGAAAAGCCATGAAACTGGCCAGTGCCACTGGATGCAAGAATATGTGTTGTGGAGTAAGGTGTAAGAAGACTGGAAAGGTAGGAGGAAGCCAGTTATGAAGGACTTTGAATAGCAAGCAGAGCATTTTATATTTGATTCTTGAGGTAATGGGGACCATTGGAGTTTCATGAGTATGGGGTGACACGATCAGACCTGCATTTTAGGAAAATCACTTTAGTGACTGAATGGGGAATAGACTGGATCAGGGAGACTTGTGGCTGGCATTCCATGTGGGAGGTGATGAGGGTCTGCACCAGTGTGGGGGCAATATCAGAAGAGAGAAGGGGACATGTTTAAGAGATGCTGCAAAAGTAAAATCAACAGGCCATAGCTACAGCTTGGATATCAGAGGCAGTAAGGAGTCCATAAAGATTCCCAAGTGGCAAGCATGAGAGATTGGGGGGATAGCATTGCCCCCTCCCGTAAAAAGGAAGGTTAAAAAGGGACAGGGAAGAGGGAAAGTTACTTATCCCTGGTATCCATGTCATATTTTCCTATTAAATATCATGAGTGTAAAACCTGTCTCATTTCTGGTCTTTGTATTTCCAGCGTCTAAGCAGCTAGGTGGCACAGTGGATTTTTATTATTGTTGAGTCATTTCAGTTACTTCTGACTCTTTGTGACCCCATTTGGGGTTTTCTTGGCAAAGAAACTAGAGTAGTTTGCCATTTCCTTCTCCAGCTCATTTTATAGATAAGGAAACTGAGGCAAGCAGGGTGAAGTGACTTGCTCAGTGTCACACAGCTAGGAAGCATCTGAAGCTAGATTTGAACTCATGAAGATGGGTCTTTCTGACTCCAGGTCAGGTGCTCTGTGCACTATGGCAGTCCCTAACTACCCCCAACACAGTTGGGGTTTGGATTCTGAAAGTCCTGAGCTCAAATCCAGCCTCAGACACTTTTTGACTGTATCACCCTGTGCTAGCCACTTAATCTCTGTGTGCCTAAGTTTCCTTGCCTGAAAAATGGGGATAAAAATAACCCTTAACTCCCAGGATTGTGAGGATAAATAAAATAATGGAGCCTTTCCCCATCTCTTTGCCTGTTTTCTTCTTTATTATCTGGGTTTGGAGGCTTCTGTTTTATATACCCCTCAGGACTTCTCTTCCCCCAGTTTTCTATTCTGAGGCTCCTTATCAGGAAATGTTTCAGACTCTTCCCAGTTTGTCCTGTGGGATTTCAAGCTTATTTAGTAATAATATCTGACATTTGTGTAGCACTTTACAAATTGCTTCCAAGTACATTATCTCATTGGATTCCCACAAAAAACCCTGGGAGGAAAATAGGACGGGGATTATCAAACTCATTATTTATAGACAATAGTAATAACAACTCATGTTTGTGTAGGGCTTAAAGGTTTACAAAGAATGTTTTTCACAAAAAACAAAAACAAACAAAAATCTGTGAGTTAAAGTAGTTCAAGCATTATTACACCCACTCTTCAGACAAAGAAACTGAGATTATCAAGGTGAAATGACTGACTCATGGGCACAACTGGAGTTAGTGGTAGAGCATGTCCCTGAATTTCAGACCTATTCTAATCAGTAGAAAAGTTTACAGCCAGCCTCTGACACTGTGAGTGACCTAATGGAGATCTTTTGACCTCCTTATGCCTCGGTTTCCATTTCTGTAAAATGAGGTGATGGCCTGGATGGTCTCTGAGGGCCATAGCTTTAGGTACATATGACCTTATCATTATATCATATTGTTTCCTAGGTATTTGGAATCATATTTCTATGACTTCCCAACAAAGACTCCAGATTTCCAAGGAAACTCATTCTAGAGACTACAATCACAATAGCAAATTCTATTGCCTTTTACAATAATAAAACACTTTCCCTATGGCTTTCATTGGATCCTTCACTAACTTGGTGAGATAGGGGGTGCAAATATTATTAGCCCCATTCTAGAGATGAGGAAAGTGAGGCAACTCAAATATCTCAGGCTCGTTGATTTTGAGTTGAAATGGGCCTCAAAAGTCATCTAATCACACTCTATTATTTTACAGGTGACATACTGAAGTCTAGAGAGGTAAAACAGATTCAAATAAGTTACTGCTACTGGTTGAGTCAAAATTCAAACCCTGGCCCTCTGACTCCCAATCCAGTGCTCTTCTCACCAGACCACATTGCTTTTGTCCTTCTAAAAATACTTAAGGTGTTCCCTAAGTTAATGCAGGTCAAACATCATTAAAATAAATACAGTCAAATGAAAAGTTTGCTCCAATGAAACACTTTCCAAACTCCAACTGATGGGTCACTCATTTCAAGAAATACTTAATATATTCCATGCCTCATAGAGTGACCTGTACACAGAAAGAAAATCAGTGTATTTTCTTTGCATCCAGTAAAATCTTAGGACAAATAAACATTTTGCAAGACTGTAAGAGTTTTTCCAATAGGATTTGGCCTGTACCAAAAATCCATGCCACTAAATGAAATGATATAGCTGTCTATCCTTTCCTCTCTTCCCTACCCTAGAGAGAAATATGTACCATGGATGAAGAAGGACTTTGAGATAATATCTTTAAGAAATAAATTCATAAAAATGATAAAGGTTAAATAGAGGGACAGATGGATAGATGGAAGGAAGAAAAGAAGGAAGGAATGAAGGGAAAAGAGAAGGAAAGCTGAAGCACAGGGGAAGGAAAGGAAAAAGGAAGATGGCAGAACAAAGGTAAAGAAGTGTGGGAAGGGCACAAAAACTAGTTGTGTGACCTTGGGCAAGTCACTTAACCCCAATTGCCCTACCTTCCCCCCTCCAAAAAAAAAGAAGCATGGGAAGGGAAGGGAAAGAATGGAGCAAGGGGGTAAATGAAGGATGAAGGAAGGAAGGAAGGAGGAAAAGGAAGAAAGAAGAAAATGAAAGAGTCCCTTCCCTTAAGGAACTTATATTCTATTCCTCTGGTACGTTATGGACCCATATAAATAAATGCAGAATCATTTGAGAAGGGAAAGAACCCTAACAACTGGGTGGTGGTAATAACCAGGAATGTCTTCCTGGAGGAGGTAGAATCTGATGGGAAACTTCTTGAAGGAAGATAAGGAAGCAAAGAGAGTATATTCCAAGAATGGTGATCAAAGCTATTAGAGTTCATGTGACTGTTAGTAGTGGAGCCTTCCATCTTTCAAGGATTAATTTTGATTAAGTCTCAGTTAATCAATGTGGAAAGAGTTAAAAGGGACTCAAAGATGAACAATCCAGTCTAATCTAAACAAACATTTATTTAGCACCTACAGTATACTATGGCTGGATATACAAACAAGCCAGTGCCTGCTTTCAAGAAACTTAACTTTATTTGGCAGTATATAATATGTAGGCAAGCTAGTAAATGCAAATTTATACAAAGTAGTTTCAAGATGAAACTAAAAACAAAACAAAAACTGGGAAGATCACATAGGAAGTAGCACATATGCCTTGAAAGAAGTGAGAGATTGCACCAGGAGGCAATGTTGAAGGAAGATGTAGTTCTTGACTTCCAGAAGCTTACAGTCTGGTTGGAGAGAGGAGATGAGCATTCATACAAAGAAAGAACACCTCATGTGAGAAAGGCCCAACAGGGATAGACCATACTTGTTACTACTTCAGCTTTTCCTTGTCCTGCTAACCTTTCCCTTGCCCCAAAAAGCATGGGTTTGGAATCAGGTTGCCTCCCTCCACCACATGTCTAAACCACCTTAAGGTTTAAGGTTAAACCCTATATAAGTGCATTCCCCACTACAACCCTGTATTAGGGAAATCATACATCATTATTTCCAGCATCCAGATGAGGAATGGAAGTCTCAGAGTGCTTAAAGGCTTTGTCTGAAGTTGTCACCTAGTGACTGAGCTGGGCCTCCCACTCAGCTTTCTTCACGCCAAAGACAGCCCTCTTCCCCCCATTCTCCTTCTTAAATGCTAGCCAGACACCCACATTACCTCATTAGGTCAGCTCTCTTTCTTCCTTTCTCCACCTCCAAATCACATGCCGTGTCTTACTCATCTATTCCTTTCTTTTCAATTCCACAAGCATTTATTAAGCAGAGGGCTAGGTGCCAGAGAGAATACATATTCTAGATAACAACACTCCTCATTTATATGGCAGTCAAATTTCCAAAGTATTTCCCTGACAACAAATCTAGTGTGAATCTTGTTACATCAATTTTACAAAAGGGGAAACAAAATTTCAAGAAATAATTGAGTTGCCCAAGGTGAGGCAAGTAGTAAATGTCTGAGCTAGGGCTAAAACTCAGATCTTCTAGTAGCAAGCTGAGGGTTTTCCCATTATTCCATATTTTGTAATAAAAAATAATCTATGTTAAAATCCTTAGAGAAGTGCAAAAGAATGTAGTAGGTTAAGTCTGAGGGAGAGTAGATTGTTACTGACTTAGAGGTGGGTGTGAGGAGAGAGTCCAGAAGAGCGAAGCGTAGGTTTCTTGGAGGAGGTGACCCTGAAGGTGATTTTTATAGTAAAGGCTCAATATGTGAAGAGGAGGCATTAGAATTACCATTCTAGGTAAGGAGGAACAGCGTGAGCTAGAGCACAGAGTTAGGAAAGCATCCAGAGACAGATTAGATTTGTTTGGCTGGAGCAAAGAATAGAGACAGGGAGAATCTGAGATAAGACTAGGAAGGAGGGGAAGAGGGTAACAGATTATACATGACCTTCAATGCCAGGAAAAGAAGTTCAACCTTTACTCTGTGGGTAATAGTAAGTCCTTACAGATTTTTGAAAAGAGTGTCATGATGAGATCTATTAAAAAATATTCTGGGAAGGATGAATGAGAGGGAAGGGAGGGAGGGGCAGAAGGAGAGAAGGAGGGAAGGAGGGAGGGAGGGGGAGAAGAGAGGTGGGGGACTTTGGATGGTATTGGGCATATAGTCTGGGTGGGTAACAATGGGTATAGAGAGGAGAGGATAAATAAGAGGGAGAAAGCAAAGGTGGAATTGGTTGGATATGCAAAGCCAGGTTGCTTGCTGTTTTCTGAGAGTCTCAGTGAAAGCTTTCCATTCCGTGCCTCCAATTCCCCTAGGCAACCCACCCCAAATTGCTTTTTTTTGGCATTGTGTCAGCTTATTGAAGAAGCACATCTTTTCATAGACCTACAAGAGCAATGATGAACATGGTCCCCCCTCCAAGCTTTGGCAGCTAAGGGGGGATATGGGGGAAAATAATAAGGGACGAGGTGAGTACTTAACTCTTGGCTTTGAGTAGCCTTTGTTTTTCCCTCTTTTGTTGTTTTTCCCTCTTGATGAGAAAGAGAAGATGTTTGAGCTAATTCCACATGACTTCATGAGACTGGCTTTCTAATCTTTACAGCCATCTTCCTTTTTGCCAGATTTCAGTTAGTACCTTAGCCTTTATTTCTCAATTTATGCCCTAGAATTCCAAGAAAGGTTTTGCATTTCCACTTGGATACAGTTCCCACAGCCAAAAGCAACCCGTCTACTTGGAAATACAATACAAAGAAGGAACAATCCCTACTTGAGGAGCCTACATTCTACCAGGGGAGATACTAATAACAAGAGCTAGCTTTTATATAGCACTTTAGGGCTTTCTAAGTGCTTTACTAATATTATCTCTTTTTACTCCCACAACAGCTTTGGGAGATGGGTACTATTATCATCCCTATTTTACAGATGGGGAATCTGAGGCTGACAGAAGTTAGTCACTTGTCTGGTTATTAAGGATCTAAGTTAGAATTCAAACTCAGGACTTTGGACTCCAACTCCAGCAGTATATTGGCTGTGCCATCTAAAGTCTACTTAGATCACATTTTACGAGTGATGAAAAGGAAGCATTTAAGTTAAAGCATTTAGCCAGTGGAAGAGTTAGCTTTTGAACAGGGAACCTCTCTCTGACTCTGAACCTAACATTTTTCTGAAACCCTAAGCTGCCTTGAATAAATACAGAATAAAGAGAATTGATATTTACTCATTTGATTGGTAGGAGACACTGGAACTAGAGTCAGAGGCTCCAAGTTGGAGGGCCAAATCTGCCACTCACTAGCTGTATCACTTTGGGTAAGTCACTGGACACTCAAAGCCTCAGTTTATTTGTCTTATAAAATGGGGAGAGTAATAGCTGTAATACCAATCTCATAGGGTTGAAAATTAAATTATTTACCTTTAGAATTGTATAAATGTGGGATATTATTAGAACTCATGAGTATGTCTGTGTTTTGCTGTGTTACACTCTGTTTCCTCCATTAAATTCTTCAGATGCAGCTGCAGTTTTACACACACACACACACACACACACACACACACACACACACACACACACACAAACACACAAACACACGATAGACATGACTTGGAGGTTGAAGGGTAATCCCCTCTCCTAGTACTGGCTTTGGTCTTCCAATCCCTCCCAGCGCCTCCACCTCCTAGCCACCTTCCCCATGGTTACCTTTCCCCTGAATCTCATCTCAATGAATACGCTAGATGCTGAAGAATGACATTGACAAGAAGTTAGGGAGAATCCTACAGAATCAATCATAGCCCATGCCAGTGTCTGAAAAGGTAAAGAGGAGAACTCCTGGGTCCCATGGATGTTCTTTCTCACTCTGTTTGCTGCCTGTTTTTTCTCTCTTTTGAGGCTGGAGTGCCCCTTCTCCTCTCTTCCCTATCTTCTGTTCTCCACTTTCTTGCTTAATTGGGATAGTGGATGAAACAGCTTGTATTGTTATATCCATGCCTAGGATAACATAGGCCAATGGTCAAGTCAGAGATGGAGACAGTGAAAAGGGCAGTAGTTGGGAGGCTAGGTGGCGCAGTGAGTAGAGCGTCGGCCCTGGAGTCAGAAGGACCTGAGTTCAGATCTGGCCTCAGACACTTAACACACACACAAACAAAAACCTAGCTGTGTGACCTTGGGCAAGTTACTTAATCCCAACTGCCCTCCAAAAAGCCCAAAAAAAGAAAAGAAAAAGAAAAGGGCAGTAGTTCTGGAGTCAGATGACAGATTCAAATCTCACCTCTAACACTATCTATGTGACCTTGGGCAAGTTACATTACATCTCTCTGGGACTATTTGTTCCCATTTATAAAATAAGAGGATAGATGAGAAGACCTCTAAGGTTTATGAGCCTCTGACCTGAATTTAGATGTTGCTTCTGTCAGTACCTGTGTGGCTTAGAACAAGTTACATTATGTTTCTCAGAGTCTTAGTTTCTTCCTCCATAAAAAGAGGAGGCTGGATTAGTGGGGGTTCTTAACCCCTCTCTTTTTTGGTATCATAGACCTCTCTGGTAAAGCCTTTGAACTTCTTCTGAGAGCCATGTTTTTGAATAATTGAAGGAAATGCTAACTTTCAGCTGGAGGTTAGTGAAAATAAAAAAAAAAACATGGACTTGCTGAAATAAATTTTTAAATATTTGTAAGCATTAATTTTTCTAGCTTTCTTCGCACCCATCCCCAGTCTTCTCTTAACTAAATGCACAGATTTTTTTCAAACTATATCTTGAGTGGGATGGATTTGAGGTCCTTCATTGTACGGGTTACTCTCCTCTGGATGTTCTCCTCCTAATCAATGTTCTAAAACTGTGGTGCCCAGAAGTGAACACAATACTCCAGTTGTGATCTGAAGTATTGCTGTCTCCCTGTCTCATCTCCCCAGAAATCCTAGCTTCCCTGATGGATCTTCAAATTGACTTGAGAATTTGGATATAGAGTTTCAGCATTCTTCCCTTACCTTATTTGCCCTCATTTCCTTTTATTCTAGAAGCCAGTAGTCAGCAGAATGTAGTGGAAATCTGACTGGATTTGGACCTGAAATCTGGTTTTTTAAGCTCAAATGCTTAAGAGCCTTGGAGATCATCTCTAATCTTTTCAATATACAAATGAGGAGACCAAGAAAGGAGGAAGTTGAATGACTTCATTGAGGCAACACAGGGCATTCTGTCCAATGTTAACAGCTCGTAGGTGGGCATGTTTTGTTCAATAACTCATTTGATGTTGACAATCAATGGATCATTTAACAAAATCATCTCCTTAGTTGCATTTGTGTTGTTGTTGTTAATTTCAACATGTACTTGGGAGGCACCATATGTGAGGAAAAACTTTAAGGCTGAATTTTGTTCTATAGAACACATTGTTTGCTTGAAATAAACAAACAATAGACAGAGTGTATATATATATATATATATATATATATATATATATATATATATATATATATATATGTTATATTCCTTAAGCCTCTTACTTTTTTGGCTGTGAAGATGTGATCTATTTTAGAAAATTGCTTTCAAAAACTCTGTTTTCTTCCCCTTCTCCTACTCACTACTGTTGTAGAAGGTTGGGCAGATTACTTCACCTACTTAGCTCTCAGTTTCCCCTTTTATACCTTGAAAGGGTAGAGTTAGTCTAGATAATCCTTAAGATCCCCTTTGGCATAAATATTATGAGCTTCTGAATCCATTCCCCATTTTTCATACTTCCACATGCTTCAAATTAATTTCTTTTTATAGTACAATAATATTCCATTACATTTGTGAACCATAATATATTTAGCCATTCTCCAATCTATGGGAATCTATTTTATTTCCAATTCTTTGCTACCACAAAAAGGGTTACTAGAAATATTTCAGTGTATATAAGATGTTCTTTTTATTTTTGACCACCTTGTGGTCATATGATCCCAGGTATCAAATGGTACAAATCATTTTTTTTCTGCATGCTAATTCAAAGTCACTTTTAGAATTGTTGGACAAATCGACAGCTTCACTAAGAGTGTTTCACTGTCCCAGTCTTTCAAGATCCTCTTCAATATTGCATCTATCAAATATTTCTACCTTCTGTCATCTTGGCCAATTTTCTGGGTATGAGGTAAAACCTCAGATTTATTTTGATTCGCATTTCTCTAATTTTGGGTGATTTGATGCAATCTTTCATATGATTTTTAAACACTTGTAATTCTTTTGAGAACTCTTTTTTATATCCTTTGGTGATTTGTCCTTTGGTGAACGCTTTCCCTATTCCTGAAGCCCTTGATAACTACTACAACCCATAGAAAAGTCAGGCTCTTGGTCCTTCTGCAGCCCAGCACTGTTAGCTTTTGAGCTTCCATCACTTTGTGGTGAGTGTGAAGCACAAAGGAAGTCTTGGTATTCACTTGGTGAGCTCAGGGAAGAGAAGAATTGGAAAGTATTTGCAGTCATAGCTAGGTATGTCAGCATAAAAGTAGAGATACACGGCTGTCAAGTAGCATTATAAGGTGTCAGTCAGTGGATAAATATTTTTTAAGCTCCTACTACGTGCCAGGGATACAAAAAGATAAAAGATAGTCCCTGTTCTCAAGGAGCTCACAGTCTAATGGGGAAGACAACATAGAAATAACTTTGTATAAAGAAGTTATACATAGGATAAACTGGAAACCATCACCAGAGGGAAGGTGCTAGAATTAAAGGGAAAGGTTTCATTTAGAAGATAGAACTGTAGCCGGGACTCAAAGGAAAGAGTACTAACATTTGATTAAAAAGACACGCCTTCATAACCAAATCCAGATGCTTTTTATATTTAAATGATTTCACAGGACATCATTCCACCACCTCCCTGACCCCCTATCAAAATGGATGATTTGGATCACTGAAGCATCATGCACCCTTATTACTCTAGTAGATCAACTTTCAGCAATGTCTTCTTGCCACTACCAAACTACTCCTAATATTCATAATCAATGTACCAATGATGATGTTCAAAACACTCTTTTTTAGTAATATTTATTTATTCACCTATTTGATTTGTTAGTCTTAAAGCCCAACATAAACACTTATTATTCAGTCATTCAATTTTTATTTATGAAATGCCATGTGATATGTAAACATCAATCTCCCTTTAATGTAGAGTAGCATATTAGGGTCTAGCAAATGATAGCCAGGGGCAATTCACCTGAAAATTCATCCTCCATCCCTGATGACATCATCTAGATAAACATATGCTAACAGATGAACAACACACTCTGGGTGAGTCATCTTCCTTGTGGGTGTGCAGAGACGAGCAAGATCAAATCTAATAAGCACAGATAGAAAGGAAAGAGCCTTAATGTGCCAAATTGATTCAGGGAAAATTCAGTGGATGAGAAAAAAGATGGCCAGGAGCTAGTCTGCCTTAAACTGCTTTTGCTTTTCTGCTCTCAAAGCCTTAGGATCTTCAAAGTTCAGACTGGGAAGGTTCTTTAGAGACTAATCTGCCCCCTAACTAAAGGATCGATCTTCCCTACTACATCCCTGAAAAATAGGCATCTGATCTTAGTTTGAAGACTCAATGCAGGAGAGCTTACGACCTCACAAAGGACTCTTCACATTGTGTTTTGGACAGCTCTCACCACAAGCCAATTCTTGTTTTCACTCAGCTAAAACCTGCTTCTCCCAGCTTCACAGGGGGTGGTTGTGAAATACAAATAACATAATCCTTGAAGAGCAGTTTGCAAACATTAACATGCTATACTAATCACAGTTTTAAAAATTATTATTGTTATTCTACTCACTTTTCTTAGTCCTATCCTGTGGGACCAAGGAGAACAGAATTAATCTCTCTTTCATATGACAGCCTTTCAAATGAATGAATGGAACAATCATATCTATCCCCTTATCTCCAGCATTTTCCTCTCCAGGTTAAAACATTTTCAATTCTTTCAGTATGTGTTTGAAACAGAAATACTGTTCCCTTAAGAGTTAATGATATCAAGAGCTCCTCTACTGTATTGCTAGACAAGGATGGCTTAATTAGCCTAACAGCATAAACCAAAGAGACCTTAATATAGGAGAAAAAATAATGTATTTAGGGTCAGAAGAACTAGTTTGGAATCATGACTCTTCAACATTCTACCTGCGTGACCTTAGGCAAATGACTTAGGGAAAGGAAGGGCATTTGTTAAGTTCCTGCTATGTGCCAGGAGGCACTGTGCTAAATGCTTTACAAATATTATCTCCTTTGGGCCTCCCAACTACCCTGTGAAATAGAAGCTATCATTATCACCATTTTATAGTTGAGGAACATGAAACAGACAGAAGTTAAGTGACTTGACCAGGATCACAGATTCAATATGTTTCTGATGCTGGACTTGAACTCCAGTCTTCCTGACTCCAGGTTCAATGCTCTATCCATGGTGCCATCTAGCAACCTCAAAGCTTAATGCTTCTGGGCCTACTTCCCCATATGCAAAATGAGGAGTTGAATGAAATGATCTGAGTACCTTTAAAACTTTAAATGTCTGATCTTGGGAATACCTCCCAGTATCTGTGTGTGAGGCATGGGTACCCAGCTTAAAATTCTGTAGTGGTAGGAGCTGTACTTAGCTGTTTTCATTCCACATTCAGAGTCCTGTCTACGTGATGTTTCCCACTCAATAAATAATACACTATTGTCTGATTAATCATAAGAAGGAAAATTAAATCAGGTATTGTTTTACCTCATATTTTCCAGTGTGTAGTCTTATGAAGGCCCCTCAACCATTATGAGCCTGAGTCTCCTTATATTTGAAATAAGGAAGTAGGACCAGAAAACAATTATATTTGTTCCCTTAGCTAATAAATAATCATAGCATGGTAAATTTGATGCCATTTCCTGAGGATTGCAAAACCTTTAAAAATAATACTAGAGAAACCATGGGACATAAATATGGTTCCCACTGGGAACCTTATTTTATCATCCGAAGACCTGGGTTCAAATCCTACCTGCTGCTGTGTAGCTTTAGACAAATATATAAACAACTTTGAACCCCAATCTCTAATCTGTAAAATAAGCCAGCTGCACTACAGCTCTGTAATCAGTGCTCCTAGAACACAGAGCCCCTCAGAACACAATATTTTTGCAATTTCCCGTTTGTGATCTGTCCGTGGTGCTGAACCCACGAGCTTTCAGAACTGAAAATATCCTCTTGTTTCAAGGATTTTTTTTTTCTTTTTGAGGGGGTGGAGTCGTATCAGGAAAAACAGAAGGGGGAGGAAATGCTAATAAAGTCAGTCATTCATCTTAACAAGTTTAATTAATAATGCAAAGCAACCTTTATGTACCTGCCTAGGATTTAAAAGCAATTAAGACAAATTTAAGAAAAACTTAAAAGTATATAAAAAAGAAACAAAACACTGGGAAGTAGGCCTCAAAACAAATATAACATCTTATCTGTTTCCAAGGCAGACATTTTAACAGTGGCTGATTACAGGTAGGGTGCTGAATCCTTGAAGCAGAAGAAGCAAATGAAAGAAGCAACTTATGTTGAGTCTGGACCAAAGTTCAAAACAAAGCAAGATTCAAAGACTTAAGGAATATTTGAGCTAAAAATAACTTTAGAGATCACTCCATTGTAGTAAAGAATCTAAACCTAGGGGCGGCTAGGTGGTGCAGTGAGTAGAGCCTCGGCCCTGGAGTCAGAAGGACTTGAGTTCAGATCCGACCTCAGACACTTAACGCACACATAAACAAAAACCTAGCCGTGTGACCTTGGGCAAGTTACTTAACCCCAATTGCCCTCCAAAAAGCAAAAAAAAAAAAAAAAAAAGAATCTAAACCTAATAGAAATGAAGGGACTTGTGGTGCAGCACCTTTTAAATCCAGGCCAGGTTCTTTTTGCTGAACTGCACTTCCTTGACATGGAAGACAGTAGAAGGAGAAATCATCAGGTGCCCTACCCTCCCCAACTGGGGAGCTGGGACCAAAGCAAAGAATCAGATGGACCAAAAGGATGTACAAAATGCTGGATAACCCAAGGAGAGAAATCAAAAGATGACTTGCACCTTTCAACATGTGCTCTAGTAAAACATCCTTTTCAGGATGAGATCTTTTGCTTATTTTTCCTGCTTTTTTTTTTTTTCAGCTTCTTAAAGGGCAAATGCTAAGAGATATTTGGATATATACACATTTGTTTTTTTTTCCTGAGCCAATCTTTCATGGTAATTTATGAGTGTGTTTATTTTAAATTGATGTTTGTGTTCTCATAGGTTTGTGATGGGGGATGAGGAGCACAACCGAGGAAGGCCAGTGCTACATGAGAAAAAGTAGAACACCTAAAATACCTTTTAGAGGCCAAATTGTATTGTTTGCTAGTCTGCTGTTGATATTGAGTCCTATCTGTCGTCTCTAAAATAAGATAAAGACACCTACTTCTCAGATTCTTTTGGGAAAAATATGATTGCCCAGAGAGAAGGTAAGAAACGCAGATAAGTGGTATAGTTTTGGAAATAATATAGTGGATTTGTTTTCTATTTTAAGAAAGCAAATTGTACATAATATGGGTTCATAGTTACTGTAAAATCCTTTTTTATCCTTTGTATATGGAAATGATTACCTTATTTAGCATTTATTTAGTTCAAAACAAAGAAGAGAAAAGAAAGGTTGTCACTCTTATGTAATAGTATGTAAAGTCCATCAGGAAATCCAATACAAGTTTTCTAGGATGTTTTCTCTATGAATCACTGGACCACAGAAAAAGGATCAAGGGCTCATATATCTCAAACTGAAAGGGACATCAGAGGTCATCTAGTCCAATAACATTGTTTTACAGATGAAGTGACTTTAATTCTTTGATTTGTGACCTCATCAGTATGAACACTCTCTCCATCAACATAAATACCAACCCCTCCATGCTTCATGAGTTGTCATGGCTAAAAGGTTCATAGCAGGTGGTCAGTTGTCTAGTGCTGAGTTTGTCTTGCACTTATCTCAGTTGGACAATAGACACAGTCTGTCACCAGGCCTGCATTTGAAGCCCTTCCAGCTCATTAGGACCTGCCAAAGCTAGTACACCTTTGGCATTGCCCATAACAATTCTGAGTCATCTCCCTGTCACAAGGGGACATCATGAAGAGGGATTTTATGAAAGATTATTGAGCATAGCCCAGTTATAACCTACATTTCCAACAACTGGAAAATGGTTAAATAAATTATGGAACACCAATGTAATGGAATATTGCGGTGCTGTAAACATGATAATCATGAAGCTTATAATGAAACATAGAAAGTCCTACATGATGTAATATAGAGTGAAATTAGCAGGTCCAGTACTATAATATACACTACCTGCTATAAATAGCTCCCAAGAAGGAAAGAGACAGAAAGGCAGACAGAAAGGAAGGCCAAAGTTGATAGAATTTCAGATAGGACTGGGAGGGGACACAGAACAAAAGCATCTCATTTGCATACTTGTTTCTTCATTATTTTGGATCTGCTTTGGTGATGAGCTTTGGAGAAAATATTCTTTATTGTGTTGTGTATTTATTAGATTCTGTTGGTTATTAAATTGATAAAAGCAACATCACAATAACTCAATTTTAGACTTTTATTATTTATTTTTAATATCTAAAGGCTTAATAAATCAGTTTTTAAAATTCTCTTGGTAAATAGGTTTGAACTGATTAGTTTGGATAGATTAAGGATCAGGAATCCGAACATGAATGATTATATTTACCATAAACCTGGCACATAGAGCTTTAAAAATGTTGGTTGATGACCATTTTCTTCTTGTGTTCAAAATCAATACACAAAAATTAATATGACTTAATTTCAGTAATCCCTTTATATTAGAATTTTTCTTCCTTTTTTTTTTTTTTTTTTTTTTTTTGTTTTACCTGTGACTTTATACCTGGATTCAGGTCCCAGTGTGGCAACTCTCTTTATCTTTGACTGCAACTAGCCTTAAAGAATTATTTGGGGGGGCTCTGAATTATTAAAGAACCTTGCCAAGTTCAAGTTCACACCCCTCATATTTGGTAGGTACAGGCCTTGAAATAAGGTCTATCCATGATGCTTTGATGACTCACAATATTGAGTGCCATTTATGTAACACCAAAGAACAGAATATTTCAATTCTACAAAATATAGAGGGAAGATATGATCCATTTTCCTAGGGTTGCTGTTTCTCTCTGCTAATAGTAACCAACTCAAAACACATCTAGACAGGAAACACAACACTGGTTTCTGTGTATCATCAGGAAAATGTCATAGACTGTTGCATCTTTAGAGATGATTTTTTTTTTTAGATTTCTCAGCTGGGTGAGTGATCATCATCCCACACCTTCTTTTCATGAGCCTTTCTCTCATGCGCCATTGATGTAAACGGCAATGATGTATCTCCAAGTGACAAATGGAATGCACCAGCTGCTTCAGGAAGCCAAATGCTTACATTAAGAACTCTTTTATTGTCAATTCTTTCCTTCCTTATTATTGTTATTAATAGACTGTTACTACTATTGCTACTCATAACATATCAATTTTGGTGGGGCAAGTAGCAATGTAGAAATCATAGATAGATCCTGGGGTATAGAACCCCTGGATGTATCACTTCTGATGCATACTAGTTGTGTGATCTTGACAAAGTGCCAAGCTCTCAGTGCCCCCAAACAACTCTCTTAGATTTTAAGCTATAAATTGTTGGTCTATTATCAGTGAAAGGAATTTCCACATTAGGAAGTGTTCAGACACCAAATAAAATCACAAGCTAAAGAATGAAAAAAATACATATATTTCACTGCTCTTGCTACTAGGGCAGTAAGATCTGCAACTATCTCCTAAGAACCAAAGATGAAAAAAGTAAAGAGAAGGCAATGGAAAGACATGTTAGATGAGCATGTGATGCCGTATAACCAATAAGGAACTCTAAAGGACAGGAGAAAAGAATACTATTAAGGAATAATATGACAAAAGAGGGGATAGTCATGTACTGGGAGCTGCAGATGATGGGTAGACTTCTAGAGTTCTCCACTGGTACTCTCATGATGTTGGAGGTAATATCAGATGGTATGCTGTTGGTTTCGTCTGTCCTTCATTTTCAAAGAGGACCGTGGCACCAGGGAAATGATGATATGACTTGCAGTTGACTTTGATTTGAGTGAGAGAGGGCTGTGCAAGGTCACCAGCTTTCTCCTCCTGAGCCATCTGAATCCAGAGAACAGATATTCATCAGGATGACTGGAGATGACCCAAGATGCAATGGAAGACCCTGGTCCTAAAGTCTTTTCAAGTACTCACTTAGAGTGAGGTAATGCCCACTCAGTGAATAGGCCTCTTTAAGAAGTGAATCAAGGGATGGCCCCTTTAATTAGAAAAAAAGAAAAAATCAAGCTAGAAGGAGGAGACCCTCAGGCTTGCTGTTCCAAAGAGAAATAGTTACCATTGACATTAATTCTAAGCCAGGGAGGCCCCAAATACTGCCATTAAGTAGATCTTTGCTAGGGGCCCATTATGGTCCAATTCACTTCCAAGTCATGGCATCAACTTCCTGATGTTGTAATCCTCTTCCAGAAGAAGGACAAACAACAACAGCTTTCATTTATATGGGTTTTCCTTCTATTAATTTAGAGTATAATTTCACCATACCTTCTCATAAAAATGTGAGGGTCTAAAATAAGAAAGGGTCACAGAGGGTATATAGTCTATCTCAGAAAAAATAACTATAGACTCTTGCCCAGGGCCACACATTTGATAAGTAGGATATCTGTGAACCAAACCCAGGTACAGTCATTCCAAATTACTTCATATGCCATGCTTTCCCTCCTCCTGAAAAATTCTTGTACTTGTCCACAAATCTTGCATGGAGAATTAACAATGTAAGCCATTTGTTGGCATCTCATGTACTAAAAAGAATGCTGAATCTGAGTCAGAAGACCTCAGTCTGAGTCATGACTCTGGGGACTTAGTTGTATGAGCTGGGGCAAATAACTCCTTCCATCTTACATTAAATTCAAGAGCTCTGATGTCACTGATAGCTCTGATTTTGCTGTAATCTGTTACATAGTATGAGAAGCAGCATAGTGTTGTAGAAAGAGAGCCAGCCACAGAGTGAGGAAAACCTAGATTTGAGTCCCATCTCTGACACACATTGGCTATGTAGCCCTGGACAAGTCACTAAATTTCTCAGTATTCTGGGAGACTCTATAAGACTGTACACCACAGTAAAGGTGCTAACCTCAGCAGAGTTAGTTTACTCATCTGTGAGCACCCTATACCAACAGAATCACTGATTCACTCTCTATCCTATATATAGCACATATATAAAGGCCGCTAGGTGGTCCTGTATTAGGTAGAGTGCTGGACCTGGAATCAGAAAGACTCATCTTCTAGATTTCATATCTGCCCTCAGACATTTACTAGCTGGGTGACACTGGGTGAGTCACTTAACCCTGTTTGCCTCAGTTTCTTCATCTGTAAAATGAGCTGGAGAAGGAAGTAACCAAATCACTCCAGAATCTTTGCCAAGAAAATCCCAGATGGGGTCACAGAAAGTCCTAGATCACTGAGATGATCGATGACTCACTCAGTTATCCACTTAGTATATGTCAGAAGTAGAATTTCCCAGGGCTTCTTGGCTTTGAGGCTGTCATTATGATGCCCAAACTGCTCACAAATCATGGTGCTTGAAACAAAGCCAATGCAGCCAAGATTAGGAGGGAAGCAGAAAACCAGGAAGTAATTTTTACAGCCAGTGTCTCTGATAAAGGCCTAATTTCTAAAATATATAGAGAACTGAGTCAAATTTACAAGAATACAACTCATTCCCCAACTGATAAATGGTCAAAGGATATGAGCAGGCAGTTTTTCAGAGGAAGAAATTAAAGCTATCTATAGTCATATGTAAAAATGCTCTAAATCACTATTGATTAGAGAGATGCAAATAAAAATAACTCGGAGGTACTACCTCACACCTATCAGATTGGCTAACTTGGCAAAACAGGAAAATGATAAATGTTGGAGGAGATCTGGGAAAATTGAAACATTAATTCATTGTTGTTGGAGCTGTGAGCTGATCCAACCATTCTGGAGAATAATTTGGAACTATGTCCAAAGGACTATAAAATGTTCATAACCTCTGACCCATCAATACTGCTTCTAGGGCTGTATCCCAAAGAGGTCATAAAAATGGGGAAAGACACACATGTGCAAAAATATTTATAGCAGTTCTTTTTGTGGTGACCAAGAACTGGAAATTGAAGGTATGCCCATCGACTAGGGAATGGCTGAGCAAATTGTGGTATATGAATGTAATGGAATACTATTGTACCATAAGAAATGATGAACAGGCAGACTTCAGAGAAACCTGGAAAGATTTATATGAACTGATGCTGAGTGAAGTGAGCAGAACCAGGAGAACATTGTACACAATAACAGCCACAGTGTTTAATTACTGATTTTGATAGACTTAGCCCTTCTCAGCAATGTAAGGTCCTAAAACAATTCCAAAGGACTCATGATGGAAAATGCCATCCACATCCAAAGAACTATGGAGTCTGAATGAGGAAGGAAGCAGACTATTTATTTTCTTCTTTCCTTCTTTCCTTCCTTTCTTTTTTCTTTATCATGGTTTCTCCCATTCATTATAATTCTTCTACACAACATAACTAATGTGGAAATGGAAATATTTAATAGGAATGAATATGTAGAGCCTATATCAGATTGCATGCTGTCTTTGGGAGGGAGGAGGGGAGAGAGGGGAAGAAAATTCAAAACTTATGGAAGTTGATGTTGAAAACTAAAACTAAATAAATTACCTTAAAATCATGATGCTATCTACGTTCTTCAATTCCATAAGCAAACAACTGAGCAATATGTGATACCCTCCTGTTTCAGAGGAGAAAATGGGTACCCCTAGGGAGCATGCCCCAGAGGAATACAGGGAGCTACCATTGGTTTCTTGGTCTCAAGCTACAATCTTATTCTTTTTTTTTTTTTTTAAAGCAATTGGGGTTAAGTAACTTGCTCAAGGTTACACGGCTAGTCATTATTTATGCGTGGGTGCTCATTTTCTGAGGCCGGATCTGATCTCGGGTCATCCAAACTCCGAGGCCGGCGCTCTTACTCACTGCGCCACCTAGCCGCCCCTTTAGGGCAATTGGGGTTAAGTAACTTGCCCAAGGTTACACGGCTAGGTTTTTGTTTGTGCGGATTAAGTGTCGGAGGCCGGCTCCGAACTCAGGTCCTTCTGATTCCAGGGCCGGCGCTCTACTCACTGCGCCACCTAGCCGCCCCTACAATCTTATTCTTTACCAAATCATGGGAAAAGTTGAAGATTATAGAAGACTGGAAGGGACTGGGAAAGAAGCATCATTCCTCTAGAAGAAATTGATATGAATTGCATCCTGGTCCTCTTCTCTATAGGGATGGCCTCATTGGCATGGCAGGACCCAGAAGAGCTGCCAGGATCAATCCATCAAATGTATGTGCCTAGAAAAGAATTTTCTGTTCTGTGTCACCAAGGAGCATCTTGCTGACTGGCTTTGATTTAGAGGTAATGGCCAAGGAACATTTCTAGTATCTTCTCTTCAGCCAACTTTCCCTTTGCAGGCTTCTGAGTTAAAGGCAGTATCAGGCAGCCTTGACCTGTGCTTGCAAATCAGTAAGACTGAATTTCAGTCTGGAATTTATTTTTATTTTATTTTTAAATATTTGATTTTAAAACTTTGAATTCCAGATTCTTTCCCTTCCTCCCTCATTACCCACCCTTACTGGGAAGATAAACAATTCAATATAGGTTGTATGTGTGTAGCTACACAAAACATTTCCATAGTGGGTATATCGTGAAAGACTTTTCCCTCCATCCTATTCTGCCCCCCACTTGTTTTATTCTCTACTTTGACCCTGTACCTTTTCAAAAGGGTATGCTTCTAACTATCCCCCCCACAACTGCCCTCTCCTTCATCATCCCCTTCTCATCCCCTTCCCCCCTACTCTCCTACTCTCCTATACGGCAAGATACCCAGTGTGTATGTCATTCCCTCCCTAAGCCAAATTCATTGAGAGTAAGGTTGACCCATTCCCTTTTGCCTTTCTGATCTTCCCCTCCATTGTAACAGTTTTCCCTCTCTTCTATATGAGATAATTTACCTCGTTCTGTCTCTCCCCATCTTCTCTCATTATATTCTTTTCTCACCACTCAATTTCACCTTTTAAGTATCATCCCTTTTTATTCAATTGATCCTGTGCCCTCTATGTATAACTGTAACATATATAGACATACTCCCATATGTATTCATATGCACATATACCCTCCTACATAACATAGATATATGTGTGTGTGTGTGTGTGTGTGTGTGTATATATATGTATATATATATATACATATATATATATTCCCTTCAACTATCCTCATACTGAGAAAAGTTTCATAAGTTACAATTATCATTTTCCATGTAGGAATGTTAATAGTTCAACTTTGATAAGTTCCTTATGATTTCTTTTCCCTGTTTACCTTCTCATGCTTCTCTTGCTTCTTGTATCTAAATGTCAAATTTTCCATTCAACTGTTTTTTACATCAAGAAAGCTTGAAAGTCCTCCATTTAATTGAATTATTGTATTTTCCCCTGAAATATTATACTCAGTTTTGCTGTAGATGGTTCTTTATTTTAATCCTAGGTCCCAGCATGCTTTGATGGACCCTTTTGCTGGCCTGCCGGGCTGGCTTCAGCAGGAGATTTGTTTCTCTCTGTCACTCTGTGGGTTCTGTAGCTCTAAAATTTGTTTAGAGTCATATTTTATATGTATTTGAGGTGGTTATGGGGGGATCTCACGGAGTTTTCCAGCTTCTATGCCACCATCTTGGCTCCGCCCCCAGGTATTAGAGCCTGGGACTTTTTTTGTTTGATCATTGGCCTCTTCATCTCTCTGTCCTCAGTTTCCTCAGTTCAATTGATTTCATCTTATTACAAATCTGAAGCATCTATTAAGTACCAGGAACTTACTTATAGCAGCTCCAGGGACTAGGGAAGACAAATACAAAAATGAAAGCATTCTTGTCCTTAAGGAGCTAATAATCTAACAGGTTGGTGGGGATGGGGTTTATAGTGTAGGACACATGAACAGATTAGTGCACAAGGTAATTTAAGGAAAAGTGAACCATTAATAACGCCGTGTTATGTAGGAAGTAAGTGATGGCTTCTTAAGCCTTCAAAACATTGATCAAGTACTTATTATGTACAAGTCACCATGCTGGGGACATAAAGACAAAAATAAAATTGTTCCTGCCTTTAAGGAATGCACATTCTTCATTTCCTTTCTTTAATGATGTCAGGATTAATTTTTTTGGTTGCTATCCTTTCCTTTTTTTTTTTTAAAGCAATTGGGGTTAAGTAACTTGCTCAAGGTTACATGGCCAGTCATTTTTATGTGTGGGTGCTCATTTTCCGAGGCTGGAACTGATCCTGGGTCCTCCCAACTCTGGGGCCAGTGCTCTTACTCACTGCACTGCCTAGCCACCCCTGCTATCCTTTCTTTTTATATAATTTTATTTCAACTTGAAGGAAAGATATTGAATCTCAGAGATACATAAGGAAGGGTGGCTTTGGGCAAGATACTCCTCTCTTTAAGACTTAGTTGTATTATGAGAAGATTGGTTTAGATGAGAGGCTCTTAATCTAGGTCTGTGAATTTTTTTCAAAATATTTTAATAGTTGTGTTTCAATAACATGGGTTTCCTTTATAGTCCTATGTATTTTATTTTATGTATTTAAAAACATGATTCTTAGAAGTGATCCATAGGGTTTGGCATCCTGATTACCCAAGTCAAGATAGTAAAAAGATTGAGAATCAACAATTTGTATGTTATTCAAGGTCTTTCTATCTTTAAAATTCAATATTTATCATATATACCTAGGTGGTATAGCAGATTGTACACTGGGCTTGGAATCAGAAAGACTCATCTTCCTTAGTTCAAATCTGGCTTCAGATACTTACTAGCTGTGTGGCCCTGGGCAATTCACTTAACCCTGTTTTCCTTAATGTCTCATATGTCAAATGAGCTGGAGAAGGAAATGGCAAACCACTGCAGTATCTTTGCCAAGAAAACCCTAAATGGAGTCATGACAAACAGGACATTACAGAAATGATTGAAGAACAACAATAGCACATCATCATTGTTTGGTGAAGCTTCTATATTTCCTACAGTCTGAAAAGTAAGTTTCTTTCTCCTTTATTCAGGGTCTTGTTGAATTGAAGATCCTATTTCTCCTCTTCCACATTGATTACAAAGGCTGTCTTTATTTCCCCCCGCAGAGCACTAAACTGAGATGATTTCCTGGACAACTACTCATTAGTACAAAACCTATCTTGCTACTATTTCCATGTGGACTTCAGGAAAACTATGGCACCCAACCTTTCCATTTGTGCTATTCTGCTCAAAGGAATAACTTCCAAATTGTTGCTTTCTTTGAATTAGGAAACTAATGGATTTCATCTGGTTCCTTTTAAACAGCTGGAGGGAGGAGGATCAGAAAACAGAACATGCATGCATATTTCATGGTAATCAGCTTCTGCATGACTTGACAACCAATATTGATTCCTTGATACTTGGAAAGGGTCCAGAGTGAAATCTGAGCTCTTGGAGGCCAGTATAGCACATGAATTTTCTGATTTCTCCCCAGAGGATCTTAAGATGAAGTCCAGAAATGGCAGGTAATGCAATTAGTGAATAAATTGACTTTTCCAGGAAAAATAAAAAGGAAAATATGAACGAAATTGGCAACAGATTTTCCCTAGTGCAATGGTGAATGAGGATAAATGGGTAGAAGATCTGTATCATGAACCTTTTCTTCTTCATTTCTTCTATAATACCCAAGCTTGCTTATACTTATAGATGTATAGATAAGAGGAACCTCCAAGGCATTCCAGTCCAACCCCTAAATTTTTCAAATGGGCAAACCAAGGCCCAGAGAGGTTAAAGACTTTGTCCTGGGGTGACTAGGTGGTGCAGTGAATAGGACACCAGCCCTGGAGTCAGGAGGACCTGAGTTCAAATCTGACCTCAGATACAACACAAAACTAGCCATGTGACCTCGGGCAAGTCACTCAACCCCAATGGCTCTACTTTCCCCCTCCGAAAAGCAAAAAAAAAAAAAAGGAACTTGTCCAAAGCCACACAGGTAGGAAGTAATGTAGCTGGGATTTTAATTCAGCTTCTTAGATAGCTGAGCCAACACTGCTCCTTCCACGAAGCCCTGATTCCTCCTGTACCCAATACTACCAACATTGTGGGATTTCATCCTTTCATCTCCATTTCCTTCCACAGATGGAGACTGTGTCCCCTCCTGAGTTTTCAGAGATGGTTTATAAGTTACTACAATTAAAACATTCCTTTGCTGATGGTTGACATGATGATGAGTTTCTAATCCTTGGACAATATTCATAACTTTCAAGATATTTTTACCTCTACAATTTCCTTTTATCCTCACCTTAGTGTTATGAGATAGTGCGCACGCACACACACACACACACACACACACACACACACACACACATATATATGTATATATATACACACACACATATACATATATATGTATACACACGTAGGGTTAGGGTGTGTGTGTGTGTGTGTGTGTGTGTGTGTGTGTGTGTGTGAGCGCACACACGTATGTGTGTTTCCACTAGATCTGACATGGCAGCTAGGTGGTGCAGTGGATAGAATGCTGGTCCTGGAATCAGATATGAATTCAAATCTGGTCTCAGATAGTCACTAGTGGTGTGACCTTGGGCAAGTCACTTACCCCCATTTGCCTCAGTTTCCTCATCTGCAAAATGACTTGGTGAAGGAAAAGGCAAACCACTCCAGTATCTTTGCCAAGAAAACCCCAAATGGGGTCATGAAGAGTTAGACATGATAGGAAAACAACTGAACAGCAACAAAGCTTTCCCCTTAAGGAAATTCCCTCTATCAATGGAAGTCATCACCTACCCTGCAAGATTGTTTCAGGCACAAAGAAGATGAAGGATGTGTTCAGGGTCACAGTGTGGTGGGATTTGAACTCAGGTCATCTTGCCTCTGAAGCCAGCTCTCTATCCACTATATCATGTGTACAGAGACGGACAGCAAAGTCTTTTACCAGGCCAAGTATTATGGCTAACATTTTATATATCAGGAAATTGGGACTCAGAGGTTAAATGACTTGCTCATGATAATATAGGTTAGTATATATCAGAACCAAAATTTGAACTCAGTTGTTTTCTGGTGTTTCCTCCACTATGTTACACTACTTGGGGATGGGTATTAGCAGGTAGTGCCTGAAGTCATTCCAGTTTGGGACATTTAAGAACCTGGACTTCATCTTTATTGGCACCAAGAGTTTGAGGCCAGGTCCCCAGAGGTGTCACGGATAGGGCACTAGGTTGGAGTCGGATCTGAATCCTACCTCACATACATTTACTATATTATGGTGTCCCTACCTAGGCATGCTATTTAGTCTCTCTGGGCCTCAGTTTCCTTCTCTGCAATATAAGAAAGTGGCTCCAGATGTCTTCTAATGTCTCTTCTAGTCCTGGATCCATGATACCATGACCTCTCACCAAAGCAATGGACGACACATGTTATCATGGAAATACGTGTCATCAGTTACTTTTCAGGTCATATTTTCTCTTTCCTTATCCTTCCTGCCCTTCTTGTGTAGTTGGCTCAGTTGGTTATAGCATGGTGCTAACGAACTTAACAAACATCCCTGTTTGGCATTTAAATCCATTCATAGTCTGGCTCCAGCCTCATCTTTTCAGAGAAATTCCACATTACTGCCTTTTACACACACTCCATTCCAGTTTACTGGGATTCTTTCTCTGTTCTTAGAACTCAGCCTTTCACCTTCTGACAATGAGATACAGTGGAAAGGACACTAGATTTGGAGCCAAAAGGGTCTGGGATCAAATCCTTCTTTACCATTTATGACCTCTGTGAACTTGACCAAGACATGTATTCCTGGGGTCTCAGTTTCCTCATCTATAAAAATATCAGGATGGGAATCAAGGGCCCTTCCAGTTATAAATATATGATCCCATGAGCTTCTGTGCCACTCCTGTGAATTCATAAGCCTGGGATCCACCTACTCTTCCCTAGTGCCTATTAGAATCCTCATTATTTCATGGAAAGACTACTCTAAAAAGATGGAAAGGGAAGGAAACAGAACTAGGAAAATAATATACACAATGAAAATAATGTAAGTAGAACAACAACAGCAACAAATACTGGATGTTTCAGAAACTATAATGACCAAACTTGCCCCAAAGAAGACAGTATAAGAAGACGTTATCCCTTTCTCCTTCACAGAAATGGGGGACCACAGGTGTAAGATACTGCATGTAAGGTTGGATTTTTTTGGATGTTGTTTAGGTTTGTGGAAGTTTTCTTTCCCTTTCTTCCTTTTAAAATATTTTTTGGATGTTATTTATGTTTGTGGAAGTTTTCTTTCCCTTTCTTCCTTTTAAAATATTTTTTTATTGGGGATGCTTTTCCATCAGGGGATAGAGATAAGAGGAATACAGTGAGAAATGATGATGATGTAAAACCAGCAGATTTCAATAAATATTTATTTTTCTTTTTTTTTTAAAAAAGAATCCTTCATTTCCTTCAAGTTTTTGCTCAAGTGATACACTTCAGAGCAAAATTTCTTAACTTTTTTAGTGTTCTGGACTCCTTTGGCAGGCTGGTGAAGCCTTTGCACCCTGTCCCTGGACCATATTTTTAAAGGCATAAAATAAAACCCATACATGGAAACCAAGTAAATTAAAATACAATAATCTAAAAATTAAAATAAAAGTTTACTGCCTCCCGGTTAAAAGCCCCTGCTCTATCGAGAATTCTTTTGAATTCCCCTGGCTGTTAGTCCTCTATTTCTCCTTAAATGTTTGGTATCTTATTATAAGAATACATTTTGTAGCTCACAGTAGAATGTAGGAACAGAGATATTCTCCATCCCCCACCTTGCCTTGTCTCCCCAGTTAGGTAACAAGTGCTTGATAAACTTGTGCTGGATTGAATTGAAGGCTGTGGTTCCAATCCCAGAATGGGACATATTTATACAGAGGAAACCCCCAGTTTCTCAGTCAGGAACCCTGCTGCATAAAGAAAATTCTCTTTCATACTTGGTATTCTTTATATACATGGGATACATGGATAGATGCAATTGGAACTCTTCTCCACTAATCACAACATAAGTCATACATTTGTATAATACTTTATGGCTTACAAGGGGCTTAATATATCTCATTTTATCTATTACAACCCATGAAGTGTCACAGAATTCCAGCATTGGAAGGGATCCCCCAAAGTCATCTCATTCAATATGTATCTAAGTAGGAATGATCTCTACAACATCCCCATGATGGCATCAAGCAGAGTGTACTGACTCTGAGCACACCTCTCTTTTACTTCTATCTACTTTGCACAGAGTGGGCAGGGAGCAAAGAGAGATAAAAGTATGACAAGAAGAGGAGAGAAGGAAATACACAATGAGCAAAACTGTGAATGTGACTGGCATGAACTCACCTATTATGTGGGAGAAGAAAGCAGATGGATTAGAAAGCAGAATAATAATTTGTTGTTTACAAGAAACTTAAAACATAAAGATGTATGTAGAGTTAAGATTAAGGGGCTGGTCTTTGTGTGGTGACAAAGAATTGGAAACTGAAGTAATATCCATCATTGGGGAATGGCTGAACAAATTGTGGTATATGATTATGATGGAATACCATTGTGCTATAAGAAACGATGAGCAGGATGCTTTCAGAAAAACTTGGAAAGATTTACATGAACTGATGCAAACTGAAGTGAGCAGAACCAGGAGAACTTTGTACACAGTAATAGCAATGTTGTACAATAGTCAAGTATGAATGGCTCAACAATACAATTATCTAAGACAATTACAAAGGTCTCATGATGAAAAATGCTATCCACCCCCAGAAAAAGAACAATCAACAATTATGAAATAATTACCATACTTGAGGCATTATATATCCACTCTGATGGGATATCAGTTCTTCTCTCTTACAGTTCTATGACCTTGGGCACATGACTCCAACTGTCTGAACCTCAGTGTACTTTATCTATAAAATGAAGAGCCTGAACAAGATGATCTCTCAAGGTCTGCTCCATCTGTCCATCTCTCTGTCTCCTTCCTTCTACCTCTTTTTTCCCACCCCCTTTAGCTTCTATCTTGAATGCCAGAAAAAGCCACCAAGATGCCCATTTCCTTCCTGAAAATGGGATGTATGCTCTGTGGTATTATTAAACTCCAGAAGTATCTTCCCTCCAGCCACATTAATCTTCGAGTTAATGTCATACCAGGCCCCTGCTGTTCTGTGACATTGGAAAACTCCCTTTACCTTATAATGTATGAAATAACTTCAGCATAATTCCAGTTTACAGGAATATTCAGTTCAAATTGCTTAGTAACTGTGATAACTGACTGATTTTCACTGAGGAGCGATGGCAGTTAGTGAACATGGCTCTCTTCCACCTGCACTTCTTATCCTCAGTTGAGGAATATCAGGGATTGGTTACAATCATCCTGTGCCTGAGCATATGGCCAGCCAAGGGCCAGGGTCTGAGGATAGAACATTAGGATCTTGTCTGAGACTGTGGATGGAAGATACTGCAGAGGCAGATGTCATCCTGTTTTTGCTAAATGCCCAAAGCAAAACTTGGGAGTCAAGGGGCAGTAGAGCTCCAATGATCAGGTATCTGTGATTTGAGGAAGATGATGAAAAAAAAATACGAAAGAAAATGCAAAACCACAGGGAAATCTGAAAGGTGCTGAAGACTAGTATCCTCATAGCACAGAATTTCAGAGATGGAAGGGAACTCAGAGGCCATCTCTTCTACTTTGTACTTAAATAAGAACTCCATCTCCGTGTATCTGACAAACGATTATCCAGCTTCTTGATGAGGAGGAAGCAGGGGTGTGCTGGAGGCAGCTCAAACCAGCTTGTGAGAACCAATCTTTAAATATTTGGTGGGAGCATTTATACCTCAGAAATCAGCAAATGCTACAAGTTAGGGCTAGAGATGGATGGATGAATAGATAGATAGATAGATAGATAGATAGATAGACAGATAGATAGATAGATGGATGGATGGAGTAGATGGATAGATGGATGGATGGATGGATGGATGGATGGATGGATGGATAGATAGATAGATAGATAGATAGATAGATAGATAGATAGATAGATAGATGGATGGATGGATGGATGGATGGATAGATAGATAGATAGATAGATAGATAGATAGATAGATAGATAGATAGATAGATAGACAGACAGAAAGACAAGTAGATAGACAGGTAGATAGGCAGGTAGATAGAGTAGTTAGACTTTGAGGGGGTAGAGAACACAAGTAGCTAAGGAAATAAAAAGGTTATCTGAAGGCTATAGCCACTGAACTAAACCTTGAGGACGGTAATGATTTTAAGAGGCAGAGCAAGGCATTGCCTCCCAGGCACAGGGGACTACCTGTACAAACACAGAGGCAAGACATGTAATGCCAAGTTGGGGGAGTCGTGGGTTAGCTAGTAAGCCTAGAATATGTCTCAGTGTGGCATGATCTCAAAGGCCCTTCACCAGCTTATTCATATTCTTCCCAAACTATGACCCCCTTCCCTTCCACCCCAGAACTGAACACAGAGTTCCAGCTGCAGAGCAGAGAGCAGCAAACACAGTGTAAGCAATGTACAACCAATTGTCTCCAATCCTACCTGGATCTTTTCTGCAATGGGTAGCACGGTTTGGTTTATGTAAGTACAGAACTAGTCATTTGCTTCAACAAATTATTTTTCCTCCAAGGAAGAGTGGACTCAGAACTTCTTCCCATTCCATATTAAGTTATCCAATTTCTCTGTGAACTGGGGCAAGGGCATTTTACCAATCAAGGCACTGAGGCACAAAGAGAAGAGATTAGCCAGGAATCAATCACACAGATAACATTAGAGTTATGATTATAAATCCTTCCTAGTCTTCTAATATTATAATTACTATTTTTAAATATTAATAAATATTAATATTTTATTCAATTAAATGTCTCAAATTTTTGTATTAGTTATTTCCAAATACATCACTTCACCAATTCAGTGAGGCTTCTTTTGCAACAAAGAAAAATAGTTAAACAAACTGCCAGAAGGACCATATCTGACAATATTTGCAATATTCTATACCTTTGGTCCATCATCTTTCCAAGGAAAGGTTGTCTTAACCCTGTATTTTCAAGGTACCCAAGTTCTGGTCATTTTGTAGCTTAAAAAACTAGCTCAAAGAGGTCAGATCAGACACTGATCTTCCTGGGAAGAAGGTTCAGTAAGTTCCCCCAACAGCTCAGACTAAAAGATGGTGTTTAGAAGGAAAGACAGGCAACTGAAAACTACAGCCCTGATTTTATTATGGTCAGTCAATAAGAATTTATTGAGTGTTTGCTATGTGCCAGGCTCTGGTACTTGACTCAGTCTACATCCTCTGTCTGTACACAGACAAGCCAGCCTTCTGTTGCTGAGAGCTCATGACTAATTCAGCATCACACCACAGGTGGAGTTCAGAGTGTGTGTGTGTGTGTGTGTGTGTGTGTGTGTGTGTGTGTGTGTGTGTGTGTGTGTGTGTGTGTGTGTGTGTAGCTGAGAGCCTCATATCCAGGGCTGTGCCAATTCCTGCTTCCAGATGAGAGCAGGAAAAATACCATTCCCACCCCCCCCCCCACACACACACACAGTGGGGCAGCATTAGGCATGCCCTTTGCCTTACATAAGACTTGGATTATGGCACATGGCTCAAGGGTCTGTGCCTTCTAGAAAGGGTCAGGACATGGTGGCTTGCTTTGTACTCACTGGGTAGGGCAAAGTAGAAGTCCCTTTGCTTCCCACTTGCTGGATTTTGACAAATGCATAGTCTCACATCTTTAAAGTGGGCTGCTTTCTGTGACTATGACAAGCACTTTAGGAAGTACTGAACCCTATTTGCAATTCTGAAGATTTTTCAGTATCTGAAGTTGTGCCTTTTCTGTCCCAGGATCATACCTCTCCCACCTCCAATGATCCATTTATAATTTCCTGTAATATCCCACTGTAGTCTGGGGGATGATCCTGGGTTCTTGAAGGATATATTAATGGAATGTAAATTCTTACCAATTTGATCCAATCATCCAAACCAACAAGAAATGACTGAGTACCTACTATGTGCAAAGTATTCTACTAAGTACCAGGGATACAAAGAAAAAAAAAAAACCAGCCCCTGACTTCAAAGAGCTTACCTTCTATGAGGAAGCTGAAAATGCTTTGAGCATGAACCTGGTGACAGAGTATGGGTCCATCCTCTGAGGATCAACTTATTCAAGTTCAGAAAACTTCTTGCTCAGCAGGCAATGGTTTTTTGTAACCACAGCATCTCAGAGGACCATCTACTAAGGCCTGGAAAGCTGGATCGATTCAATGAGTGTCCACAGGAATGAAAGATTTGGAATGCTGATGAATCATTATCTTCTTCTCTAATCCTTGAAATGGTATGTGGGAGGTAGCACCGTGTGATGGGGGAGAGAGAACTGGTCTCAAAGTCAAGGAGGTTTGGATTCAAATCCTGCCTGTGGCACATTCTGGCTCCTTAGCATTCTGCCTTCACTCCAGTCATCACCTTTACTTCCCTGTCCAGAGCTCTGGACTCCCCTGGAGGGGGAGGGGGATCAGGCTCATCTCTTAGCTTTGTTTCCAAGTTCCAAGTCCAAAATCCCTGCTGCCCCAGTTGGGCTTGGGTCCCAGGCACATTGACTCTTCAGAGCATCCTTTATGGCCTGACAGCAACATCTAACCTGGGAGTGCAGCTCCAAGGTCACCATGGTTTGAGTCCAGGTCTAATGAGGTTCTGCCATTTGCACCTAGAACTGAGGACAAATGGAACAGCGCAAACTCATGGCTGTTTCTCAGGGCCCTGAAGCTTATAAGAAGCAGAAGGAAGAAGGAGTCTTTCCCCACATCCAATTTAGTTTATGATGCCCATGCTGTGGATGAATGGGCAGGGGAAGGGGAAGGGAAATAGAGGGAGAAAGAAAAGGAGACAGAGAGAGAGAAGAAAGGAAAAAGAGAGGGAGAGGGAGGGGCAAAGAGAGAAAAGGGGAAAGAGAGGGGGAGAGAGAAGAAAGGGAAAAGAGGGAGAGAGGGAGGGACAAAGAGAAAAAGGGAAAGAGAGGGGGAGGAGAGAGAGATAGGGAAAGGGAGGGGGAGAAAGAGAAGAAAGGGAAAAGAGAGGGAGAGGGAGGGGCAAAGGGAGAAAAAGGTAAAGAGAGAGAGGAAAAGAGAGATAGGGAAAGGAAGGCAGAGGGAGAGAAGGGAGGGAAAAGAGGGGGAGAGGGAGGGGCAAAGAGAGAAAAAGGGAGAGAGGAAAAGAGAGAGATAGAGGAAAGGAGGGGGAGAGAGAAGAAAGGGAAAAGAGAGGGAGAGGGAGGGGCAAAGAGAGAAAAAGGGAAAGAGAGAGGAAAGGAGATAGGGAAAGGGAGGGGGGGAGAGAGAGAAGGGAGGGGAAAGAGGGGGAGAGGGAGGGGCAAAGAGAGAAATAGGGAAAGAAAGAGATAGGGAAAGGGAGGGGGAGAGAAAAGAAAGGGAAAAGAGAGGGAGAGGGAGGGGCAAAGAGAAAAAGGGAAAGAGAGAGGGGAGGAGAGAGAGATAGGGAAAGGGAGGGGGAGAGAGAGAAGAAAGGGAGGGGGGGAAAGAGAGAAGGAAGGGAGAGAGGAAGAGAAAGAGAAAAACCCTCAGTCTGCCCAGTCTGGTAGACTCAGTCTGCTCTGGCTGCACAGCCAATGGAAAAGGCTGCTGCCACCCACGTGGTAAAGGAATCATAACGTTTTCTTCCAGCAGCAGGCCCCTGGGGTTTTCCATGCCTGTGCCTCCATGTTAGGTGATCTGGGCATGTGCAAAGCCAAGCCCCATAATATATACATACGGCATCCAGGGGAAACATCACTAGTTCTAAGAATCAAAAGTCGTGGCTTTGGATGCTTCCAGCATATGACCCTGGTAAACTCACTTAATCTCTCTTGCTTTAGTCTCCTCACCTGTAAATCGAGGGCATTGGATTTAAAGGTCTCTCCTGGCTTTAAATTCAACTCATGAGCTGCAATGCTAACAGCACTGGCTCTAGTCAAGTGACCTGTGACCACCTCTTGCCTGCTGTGTACAATCTCTTATCTGACTTGGGTAAGGCATCTCACCTTTGTGGGCCTCAGTTTCCTCATCTGGAAAATGAATGAGTTGGAGCAGATGGCCCCTTCCAGTGCTTAATCTATGACTGTGAAGACACAGGCTGATGCTGATTCACCAATAGCAAATCCAGACAGAAGCACGAATCTGTCTCACAGGAGTCTGTATCATAGCGGTATTAAAGGAGGCTGGGAGAAAAGGGTACTGAAGTGGGCTGGGAGAAACCCTTGGTCCCTTCCTTTTATACTTCTCAGCAGAAAATTGACATTGAGACAGGAGGGGGCTCTCATTCCTTTGGTGGAAGTCTTTTTTTGCCAGACAATTAATTTTTTTCCATTCTTATAAACATCCCACCTTTTTCTTTAAGTGGCCTCAGGGTGCAAATACACGAACCTTTCATGCTGATTAAGTTATTAATATGGAAGATGAAACCCTGGCTGGGGATAGATAATAATGTTTAAGAAAATATAAACATAAACCATAACTGAAGGGTCTCCCACGGAGGCAATAGTCATTCTGACAAGTCTTTCCCCAACCAGCTTTTCTCCTCATAGGATCACAGATGGAGAGCTGAAAGGGACCCTAAAAGCTCTCTAGTTCAACCCCAGATCATTTTACAGATGAGGAAACTGAGGTCCAGGAAGCTGAAGTGACTAGATTCCCCTGGGGTTGCCTAGAACCCTGAGAGGTTAAGCAAGCTGCCCAGGGTTACACAGCTAGTATGTGTCTTTGAAGCTGACACTGTCTCTTTCCTTCCTTTCTCTCACCCTTTCCATGGATTGATCTCAGCCAAATGATACAGGAAGCCGTTCTGAAGAGAGGGATCCTGTGGCTGAGGTGTGGGGACAGTGGTTATCATGAAGAAAGCCCTCTTCAATCTTACGCTGTTTCCCTATATCAATTACACCTTGACTCCTCCTCTCTAATTCTGAGAATTATTGATGACTGTCTTCTGTAAGAGCTTCGGGCTGGTGTCCATTCTGCCCCCAGCCACTCACAGAATCAATATCAACCCCAAATGCTAAGAAGTTAGCTCGTGATCAGCACCTTTTTCCCACCACAGCCTTAAAACAAACCCTGAACCTTTGCCTAGCTCTTCCAAAGGGACTTCGCATCCCATTTAAGAAATGGATCCCAGGCTGCCTGTTGTTTTCCTTGAAATTCTAGCTCTGGGTCGCCTCTACTTAAATGAATCAGTGATAGCGAAATAACTCAATGAATGGAAAATTCAATTACACTCTTCAGTGACTAAAGAAAAGGATTTTGATGAGGTTTGAGCATCTTCCCATCCAGGTAACCTGGCATAATCCAGATCAGGCCAGTCTAGGGCTCACCCAAGGGACTGTTAACAAGTGGAGGTTAGAGATTTGCTTTTCCTGGATCATGGAGAGGACACTGAATCTATCGTCCTCATTGTAAATGTGAAGGGACTGAAGCCGAGAAGTGATTTGCTCCAGGTCAAACAGGTAGTAAATACAATATGCAGCTTGAAGTTCGTTTACATAAGATTCTCCTCATAGGTAGAGACTGATTACTCGATTGCATGAGGAGCAGAGTTGACAAAAGCATGAGAGAGAGGAGAGAGCCTGGTTCTCTTACTTCCAGGTTCAAAAAAAGAAGACACTGGGTTCCAGACTCCCTTCAGGTCCTTGAAGGGAGAAAAAGATTTTGGGGAGAAGCCACCATGGAGAGGAGATGGCACCTCAATTACATCCCCATCCCTAGTGGAGATTTTGTGGAATCCCCCCTTGCTTGTAATCTGGGACTCGACACACACATTCTCCCTCCCTCCCCCCTTCCCCTGTCTCCCTGTCTCTGTCTCTCTCTCGGTTTCATTAAGATTTCTTGCTCCTAGTGGGTAAGTTTATTTATTCTCTATTTTCTGGTATATTCTCATCTGATTTTTCTTTGCTATCAGCTTGAATAAATGGGTTTGTTTGCTATTTGTAAGATCTTCATTACGGAATTGACATTTTGTGGGAAAGGAGTCAAGCCTTGGATATATACCTTGGGGCAGCCCTTCTCCATTAAGGAACAAGGACTAAGAACTGAACTTGAATCAAAGGCATGTTTGCCCCAGACTAACAAAATTCAGGCAGGGGGAAGATATATATTTTAGCCTGAACCCCCCCCCCCTTTTTGAGGAGAGCAGAGGGGTCAGCCTCTGGTTGTAACTTCTTGCTTATCTTCTCCTTGGAGAAAAGTGAGTGGAGGAGACTCCAGAGATGTCTACATGAAGTTCTTCCAGAAGAGGATCATGAAAATGTTAGAACTGGGAGGCGCCATAGAACACAGAATGTCAGAGGTGGGAGGGGTCATAGAACATAGAAGGTCAGAGGCCAGGGCAGAATTAGACATGCCTTCTTGTAAGCCGTATAGACTCATACGGATATCCTGTAGCAGCAAGCACCCCAATATCCCCAGGATGGCTGCCAACACAGGTTCTTAGATCTGCTTTTCAAAAGGAAAGCAACTCAAAATGGGTTAAGCTTACTTTAATCAAACAAACATATATCATTTACCTAGTTCAGGGGGAAAAGGTCAGCACCCCGAATTTCAGAATATACAGACAGATCAAACAGACAGGCTTCCAAACTGTCCAACCATTATCAATACCAAAATCACAGTTACCAGAGAGGGAAGCATCAACATCTGGGTTTTCAAAGCTGGGGAGCTCTTAACAGCTGCCCAGAGTCTCATCTGGTCAAATCACACAACACTTCTCAAAGTGAGTCCCAAAGCAAAACCTCCCATCAGGGTTTTTATATGGCCTTCTCCTGACTCAGAGAATGTAACCACCCTCTTGACCCACTGCCCAATCACACAGCATCAAGGTGTGGTCATTCCTGAAAACCAAGCCTCCTACCACAGGCTCCATGTGACCACATTCAGCCTATTAGGGGGCAGAGTATATTTTCAAATTAAAGAAGGTTCTCAGAGTCACTTAAGCCAATCAAAGGGCCTAGGGGCAGGGAAGATATTCAAATCTGCATTTCCATTACATATCCATAACCTACATGGGTAAAACCCAACATGTGGCCATATCCTTTACATAAGTAACAGAGGTGACATTTGAACTCAGGTGTTCCTGACTTGATGTCTAGCACTATATCTCCTAAGCCCCCTAACTGCCTCTAACTAGGTGATTTGGTGGGTCATTGAAAGCATCCTAGCTTCATGGAATAATATGTGAGGAGAGTTTGAAAGAACTCCAAGCAGGAGACCTATGAAAGTGTCATGAAACAAAGATACTGAGACCTTCTAGGAGATGGGGCTTCTCTTGCCATTATCAATGGATGACCATCATCTCTGCATACAAGGTAGACTGGAAATCAGGAGCTGGGATAAGAGAGAGTGGGAGGCTAGGCTGAAGAGGGAACATGGTATCTGACTGTACAGGAGCCAAAACACTAGGCTACAGAGTCAGAGAGAGAGAAAGTAGACTGTCCTGATCAGGGGTAGTGGGGACCCTGGGCTAATGGCATTGGGACAGATCTGGTACAACACCCCATGATGCAGTTCTGAAAAAAGATGTGCTCGGACCTCAGAATTCCAGAGCTGGAAGAGACATTAGAGGCAATTTGTGCCCGAGAGAAACTGTGTTTAAATCTCATTTCTGATACCTCCTACTTATGTGACTTGGGCAAGACACAACCTTGCCAGGTCCCAGTCTCCTCATCGGTAAAATGAGAGTCTAGGCCCTGATGGCTTCTAAAATTGCTTCTAGCTCTAAATCTACGATTCCCTAAGGGATACAAATGATGCACATTGTGCAACTCCGGACAAATCTTCAAACTTTCCTGGGCCTTAGTTTCCTAATCTATAAAATAAAGGTAGTCCCTCCCAGCTTTCCTCTTCCTTCACCAGGTAGGAAACAAAAAGCATTCTCTGCATTTTTCAGATGAGGAGACTGAAGGTCAGAGAATTTATGTGTCTCATCCAAGTTACATAGCTAGCAAATGTCAGAGGTCAGACTGAAAGTCAGATTTTATAAATTTAAAAACAGGACTCTTTCTCAGAGAGCAGACCAATTATCCTCAGTATACAATGAAGAAAGTGGAGCCTACTGGTCCATGACACTGGCCTGCCTTCTAGCCTGATGGATATGCCTAAAATTTAGTAAGCATAATAGTACACAGATACAAAAAGGCCAGTTACAGTACACTTTTCCCACAGGCACTGAGCCCAGAGTACAGTGCAGTTTGCCTGAAGCTGCCTGGCATCCTGTCGGCAGCCTGGCGTGATCCCCAAGGCTCTTGGTTCTGTGTCTAGCTTTCCCCCCTGCATGTTCCCCCCCTCCTGTAGGAGCACAGGCCTGATGCCTAACCAGACACCCAGAGATGAATGAGGGAATGAGTCACAGCTCACTCAGTCTGCCTTCAGTAAGAAGAATCCCCGCCCCATCTCAGCTCTTTGAGCACTTGCTATAAATTTGAGAAATGAATGTGAGCAAGGCCAGCTAGAAGCAGGCACACCTCCTGGTAATGGACTTGTATTTAATAGATGGCGAGCTTTTAAATACCATCTGCTGTTTCCCAGGCTCATCCAAATCACGGGCCCAGGGAAGAGCAAAGCAGGTCTGTGTATGTTCAAGGTCTTGTAGAAATGTGACATCTCCAATGGCCTCTGATGGGAAAGGGCCATTATAGTCCAGGGCAGCCATCTGTCAAGTTTAAAATCATAGAATACCATGACTGGGAGAGGCCTTGGAATGCAGACTGCCAGGGCTGGGAAGGGCCTAAGAACAGAGAGGAAATGTCAAAGCTCGGAGGGTCCTTAGAATGTGAAATGTCAAAGCTTAAATGGACCTTGGAACACAGAATGTCTGAGTTTAGGGGTCTTAGAACATGAAAATGTCAGAACTGGGAGTGGTACCAGAACAAAGAATGTCAGAGCTGGGAGGGGCCTTAGAATAGGGGATGTCAGAGCTGGGAGGGAGCTTAGAACAGGGATGTCAGGGCTGGGAGGGGCCTTAGAACAGGGGATGGAAGAGCTCAAAAGGAACATCAAGGCCATCTTTTCAAATTCTCCCATTTTACAGAAGTGTATAAGGCCCAGGGGCCTGCCCAAGATCACACGGCAGACTAGAACCCCGTATTCTTATCTTTTAAAACCTTCTTCGTGTGGAGGGTCTGTTTAATGGTCTTAGTCAACCTTTTAAACTCAATTCATGTTGTTGCTGTTGTTGCTGCAGGTTAACTGCAATCAGCATGTGCCAGGAACATGCCTTTGGATCTAAACTGATTATTTCTCTGAGAAAAATGACACAAAATGTGAGTTTGTGAAGAGGCCTAGGAAGAATAAGGTGGGCATTTGGCATCATCCTTCCCTACCTGACCATCAGAACTGGGATGGGCTCCGCTGACCGTCCAACCCAACCCTCCTTATTTTGCAGAAGAGAAAAATAAGGTCCAGAGAACAGAAGGGCCTTGTTCAGGGTCACAAAGTAAATGAGGGGCATCGCAGAGACTGGGTCTTTTGATTCCCATGTTATTCCTCCTTTTCCAGTAGCATCACTGATTTAATGTTGAGATTGTCCAGTCTAACCCCCTTCATCTTACAGATGAGGAAGGAATATTGTAGCCAGGTTCCAGAATTCCCAGATAAAGGAGAGAATATCACAAGCAGCCAGGAAGAAACAGTTTCAATATTGTGGAAATGCAATCAGAATAACACAGGACCTGGCAGCTTCTACACTGAGGGATCAAAGGGCATGGAATATGATATCCCACAGGTCAAAAGACCTGGGATTAAAACCAAGAATCACCTACCCAGCAAAACTGAGTATCCTGTTTCAGGGGAAAATATGGTCATTCAGTGGAATAGTGGACTTTCAAGCATTCTTGAGGAAAAAAACAGAGTTGAATAGAAAATTTGACATTCAGACGCAAGAAGCAAGAGATGCTTGAGAAGGTAATCAGGGAAAAGAAATCAAAAGGAACTTATCAAAGTTGACCTACTTACATTCCTACATAGAAAAACAATAACTGTGTCTGATGAAACCTTCCTCATTATGAAAATAATTGAAGAAGGGTATACGGGCATATGAATATATATGTGAATGTGTGTATATATGTTTACAGGTATACATGGATAGAGGGCACAGGTCGAATTTAATAGGAAGGGATGATACTTAAAAGATGAGGTTAAGAGGTGAGAGAGTAATGTGGTGAGGGGGAATGGGGAGAGACAATGAGATGAACTGTCTTGTGTAGAGGAGGCAGGGAAAGGTGGTTGCAGGGGAGGGGAGGAACAGGAAGGCAAAAAGGCAAAACCTTATTCTCATTGAATTTGGACCAGGGAGAGAATGACAAGCATACTAAATAGGGTGTCCCACCCTAAGCATGGGAGGGGAGGGCGGGCTGGGGGGAAGGGAAGTTGGAAGCACTCACTTTTGAAAAGGGACAGGATCAAGGTGGGGAGTACACCAGGTGAAAGGTGGAATGGGAGGGAGGGAAATATAGTCAGTCTTTTACAATATATTATGGTAATGTTTTGCATAGCTACACATATACTGAGTTACTTATCTTTCTTTTAAAATCAAATTAAAAAATATAAATAATATGATTAATACTATTTTGCATATGATTGGGAGCTAAGATGTACAGGAAATGGGGTTCGGGGATTCACCTCGCCCTACTGGTTGAAGGGGTATGGGAGAAGAGATGGGGGAAAGCAAATCGATTGAGGGGATATGCTGCATGACTGTTATTCTGCGGTGGTGGGTAGGGGAAAAATGGGGCAAAAATTGTAACTCAAAATCTGACAGAAATGAATGATGTAAACCAGAAGTTAATAAAGCATTTGGAAAAAGAAAAATTAAAAAAAAAAAGAAAAATGAGGGGAAGGGAAGTCAGACTAGGTGAACATTAAGGTGCCTTTTGGCTATAAGTCCAATCAATGGGCCTGAGTTCAAGAAATAAATCCCATAAGCAATTGCAAAATTGAACAGTAGCTAAATGGATTAACTACCAACTTGGATTATCTCTGGTGAATTCCTGACCTCAAATCTGTTTTCTTTCCATATTTATGTTCTTTGGCTATCTTTCCCAAGGGACTAGTCAGTGAAAAATCAGGAATTATGAATTTAACATTAGCCTAGACATCTTCCAAGAAGGGACTATAAGCCAAGAGTTTCAACATGTTTAAATTGCCTGTTGGGTTAAGTCACATAACCACTTTGAGATTTTTTGTGGAGGGAAAAGAGGACTAGACTCATTGTTATAATTTCTTCACATGAGGAACTTCCTCTACTATTGAAAATCAGCTTCTGGCCTTAGTTGCCCTGGAGCACTGAGGCAATCATAGAGCTAGAAGGGACATTTGAGGTCCCATTTTACAGTTTAGGAAATTGAGGCCCAGGAAGGCTTAGTGACTGGATAATATCAGAGTTAGGTTTAGAATCCTGGTCTTCTGACTCCAGACACTGGCCCAGGGTCACACAGTCATTGACAGTCATCAGCTGTCAATAGTGAGACTTGAATTCAGATTTTTTCTTTATCTACTACCCCACACTGCCTTTCTTTTTCCATGAATGGGAATAGACAATAATAGCTAATAATAGAATAGAAATAAAATAATAATAGCTAATAATAGAATGATATCATTCATTCATTCATTATATCATTGGACCCTCACAACACAACATGTCAGGCAGGATCAACAGGTGTTATCTCCCTAAATAGATGTAATATATATAATAATTCATAATAGAATTCATAATGTAATAGATATAATAGTTATGAGAGAAGAATGTGATTTGTCCAAAGCCATAAACTGAGTAAAATGGGGGATTATCAGGTATTAAGAGAAGGGGTCCCTTTGACCTCCAGCATACCCAGCTTCCTGAAGTATAGTAGAACTGAGAGAACAGAGAGCAAAGTAACATGCAATGGTGCTTGGGAATGTCTGCTTCAGGTGGCCATATCCTGATATGATCAGGCAGTCTGAGAAGGTATTGTCTGAAGAAGAGGCAATTTAGAGGTCTTTTAACCTAAATCCTATGAGCTAACACCATCTTTCCTTTACTAAACAAATGAGTGAATTTGGTTGTTGTTCAAGTCCTTTCAGCTGGTCTGACTCTCCATGACCCCAGTTGGGGTTTTCTTAGCAGATATACTGGAGGGCTTTATCATTTCCTTCTCAGATGAGAAAAATGAGGCAACCAGGGTGAAGTGACTTGCCCAGGATCACACAGCTAGTAGGCATCTGCAGTCAGATTTGCACTCAGAAAAATGAGTCTTCCTGACTCTAGGCTCAGTGCTCTACTACTATGGTGCTACCAAGCTGCCCAAATAAGTGAATATGAAAAAGAGTTCATTCGTATCATAGATTTAGAGGTACAAGAAAAGTTAGACGTCATCAAGTCCATCTTCCTCATTTTACAGTTAAGGAAATTGGGTCCAGAGAAAAATATTGATGAATAAAAAGGGAAGTTCGGTACAGTAGAAAGGGCATTGCTACTGGAGTCAAGGGACCTGTATACAACTTATGCCTCTGATGATTATCTCTGTGACTTTGGGCCAGTCACTCTGCCCCTTGGGTCCTTAGTTTTACTCATCTATAAAGTGAGAGAGTTGAACTAGATGTTCTCTGAGGTCTCTTCCAGCTCTGAACGTGGGTCCTAATAAGAACCTCTGTAGGAGAACTGGGATTTTAGCAGTTTATTGGGCTCTGTACTCTTCCCTTTGTATCATTCAATATTAAATTCATTGCTTCCTTTATTTTCTAAAAAAATAAAATAAAAGCATTTTATGTCCCTCCCTCCCACTACTCCCCCAAATGAGTAATAAAAAAAGGAAGATGGAAGCCGCATAATGAATTCTTCTGGTCCAGCAAAAGAAATCCCCACTGGGGCTATGACTAAAAATGCATATCTCTTCCTGCATCTTAAGTCCGTCCATCCTCTCCCTCTCCCTCTTATTCTCCCTCTCCCTCCCCTTCTCCTCTTCTCTCTCTCTCTCTCTCTCTCTCTCTCTCTCTCTCTCTCTCTCTCTCCCCTTCCCTCCCCTCCCTTTCCCTCCCCTCCCCTCCCTTCCCCTCCCCTCCCCCTCCCCTCCCCTCTCCCTCCTCTCTCTCTCTCTCTCTCCCCTCCCCTCCCCCTCCTCCCCTCCCCTCCCTCCCCTCCCTCCCTCCCTTCCCCTCCACCTCCCCTCCCCTCCTCTCCTCTCCTCTCCCTCCTCTCTGGTCAGTAGACTTCCTCTAGGGTCTTAAGGATCACTGTATTGATCAGAATTCTAAAATCTTCCAAAGCTGTTTTTCTTCATAAGGTTATTGTCATTGCATAAATTGTTCTCTTTATTCTGCTCACTTTGCTTTGTGTCAGTCCAAAGGGATCACCTTCACTGTGACAGGCAAAAGATTTGCTGGATTCCCTTTTTCAGGACCATAAATACCATCTCCCCAGTTTCAAAAGACAAAGGCAGGAGAGGAAGAGCAGCTCTGATTCTTTTTTTTTATATAAGCAATTGGGGTTAAGTAACTTGCTCAAGCTTACATGGCTAGTCATTACTTATGTGTGGGTGCACATTTTCTGAGGCCCGTTTCGATCTCGGGTCATCCCAACTCCGAGGCCGGCGCTCTTACTCACTGCGCCACCTAGCCGCCCAGAGCAGCTCTGATTCTTGAGGCACAAACTTGATCTCCAGCTCCTAGTGAATTCCTGTCCCCTTTCCTCCCATAGTTATTTTCTGATGTTGGTTTCACCCCATTGCTTAACTTAGAACTTTGCAAATAATATCTTCCCACCAGCTGCACTAACCTGCTCTCATTTTGAGTGCCAGAGAAGGCACTACTGTGCCCTTGTGGGGTGAACACTGGGCTGAAAATAGGAGAAGAAGGATACTCATTCTGGTATGATAGAGACTATTTGATTCAGAGTCAGAGGACTAAAGTTCTGCTGCATGCTACCTATGTGACCTTAGACAAGTCATTTCCCCCTTTTGAGCCTTAGTTTCTTCACATTTCAAATGCAGGGCTATGTATATTTGAAAGGAATGTCAAGTTGTAAATAATAGATTTTCAGTTTCATGTAAGATCATTTTCCCCTATTCTATTGTTATGGAAATGCTTGTATTTCTTAAGTTTAGAATAAAATGAATAAAATTTTAAAATAAGTACTATCATGAAATGATGAATATGACGAATTCAGGGAAACAAGAGAAGGTTTCTATGAACTGATCCAGAGCAAAGTAAGCAGACAGAGCAGAAGGGTATCCATGAAGACTATAGTAACAGAAAAGAAAACAACAGTAAAAGGAAGACAAATTCCTAAGTGATCACAGTGACCAAGATTGGTCCCAGTGAGAATAAAATATTCCTCCCTTCTTTTGGTAGACTTATGGTGGTGGCAGCTTCTGCTATGGAACGTTGTGTTTGGATCAGATCTATGATCTCACTGGGTTAAGTTCTGGAGTTCCCAATGAGGGACCTCCTCTATAAATTCAAGGGTTGGGTCCACCATGTCCTATATTTCTACTCTGCCCCTAAGGCTTCTTCTGCCAAGCTTTTGAGATAAGTACTTGAAAAAAAATAGTAATGGAAACCCCAGAGGGAGTAACCCAATGGGTCTTTCACCTATCTCACAGGGTTGTTGCCAAGATCAAATGAGATACTACTTGTGAAAAAGTGCTTAACTAATGTCTGGCATTAGTAGGTGCTATAGAAATACTTATTTCCTTCTCCTTCTCCTCTTGCTGAGGAAGGGCATCCGGGTCTTTGCTCTGACAGGTCATTGCCTCCCACACCACAATCCTTTATTTCAGGAGGGACAGTCTTGAAACAGTTTGGAGGGCCCTATGATTTCCCTTGGCTTCTGAGTTTGGGTTTTCTTTGGATTAGTGGTACCTGGGCACCCTCTACAGGCATTAGGGGGGATTTTCCAGTCTTGGGAAACAATGAGTTAAGTCCTATTCAGTGAGGAGTGAGTTCCTCACTGACTTCAGGCTGTTTCTCCATCTGTGAAATGGTGATAATAATAACAGTCATAACTGTATCACAAGGTTCCTGCGAGGCACAGATTAAATAAGCAATATGAAGCACTTTGTAAACCTGTAAGAGTCCCACTTAGTTCATCTTTATTATCCATCAAAATATTTATAGTTGACTTTCTGTGGTAGCAATTAAATCTGTAAATAATGTAGGTGCCCATAATAAAGGGACTGACTGACTAAAAACGATTGTATATGAATGAAATATATTATTGCACTATAGGAAATGACACACAGGATGAAGGAACCAACAGCAGTGGAAGGAAAACACTGGCATTATTATCCTCATTTTGCAGTTAAGGAAACTGAGGCAGCCAGGACTTGCTGAAGGTCAAACAGTTATGAAGTGTATGAAGCTGGATTTGACCTTAGGTCTTGCTGACTCTGGGTCCAGCACTCTGACCACTGTACTACCTACTGTCCTCAGGTACTGGGAAGTTCAATGACTTACTTAGGGTCACACAGCCAAGGTTTTCCTTACTCTCACACAACAGCTATAATAAGGTAGTTGAAAATAAGGGGAGAAGCAGCTAACCTCAGATTAGAAGCAAAGACCAAGCTCCATTCAATCTGCCCTTTCTCTTTATTGAATGAACATGTTGGGTCTATGGTTGGAGTTGCATCTGATGATGGATGTGGGGACTGTGTCCATTTTGGTTTTAGGTTGAATGTTTGTTATTGTTGTTACAATGTAAAGGGAGGTGTTGGATGGCAAAGTATTATACATTGGGAAACAGTGCAAGTAGGGTCATTGGTTTCAGCCTCATGAAATTAGAGCCTAACTGTAAAACTTTCGGAAATAGAAAAAAGAAAATGAAAAAATGAAAATGGGATACAAAGTGATAGAATAATCATTACTATTATGTTAGTATACTTTAAAGCTGTACATACTAGGAGAAAAAAGAAATGAGAGAAGGGGAAAGACTAGGAAGGATGAGACCAATTAGAGACTATGACAGTAGTCCTGGTTAGAGGAAATGAAGGCCTGAATTATATTGGTGACATTGAATGGCCAGAAGGGGAGAGATGAGAGCATTATTATGAGAGAAGAACTGAAAACTATGGTCTTTTGGTTGAATGTGAGGCTGAGGAAGAAAGAAGAGCCAAGAATGATACCAAGGTAATCACCCCTGGTTTAACTAGAGGGGTGGCAATGCCCATGACATAAATGGATGTTTCCAGGAAAGACAAATTTTCAGGTTAATTTTTGACTAGTGATAACTTCAGTTTTAAAAATACTAAGTTTGAGATGCTGATAGAAATCCACAGTAAGATGTCCAGCAGTCAGGTAAGAATGGGGATATAGAGATTAGGAGTAATATGAACTAAAATGATGACTGAACCCCCTGGATCTTATGAGATCATTCAGGGAGAGAGTGAAGGGTGAGAAGAGAAAAAGAAATTGAATAGAGTTTCTAGAAATATCTACTCTTGGGGCAGGGGACAGGAGGGGAGGGGAGGAGAGGTAAAAGACAGATAAGGAACCAACAGATTAAATTAAAATTAACTTTTTATCATTTCATATAAATTTTGATTTTACTTATTTGTGTACATTTTGTCTCCTGCCAATAGAATTCAAGCTTCTTTTTTTTTTATATTTGAAACATTTAATGCTACAACTTCGAATTTCAGATCCATTTCCTTCCTCCCTTGTCACCCATTCCTTCTTGGGAGATAAGTAATTCAGTATATGTTGTACATGTCTAGCTATGCAAAACATTATCATGGTAGATATATTGTACAAGGCTGCTTATAATTCCCTCCCACTCATCCCACCCCCCACCTGGTCCATTCTCTACATGATCCTGTCCCTCTTCTATAGTGGGTACTTCCAACCTCCCCTCACCCCAAGGATGCCCTCCCATCCATCATCCCTCCTCTCATCCCCTTCCCCCTATCCTGCTGCAGGTTGAGATATCCCATTTAGTATGTATGTCATTTTCTCCCTGAACCAAATTCAATGTGAATGTGGTTTTGCCTTTTTAGCCTTCCTTATTCTCCCCCTCCTTTGCACCCACTTCCCCTACATGAGATAGTTTACCCTACCATGTCTCTCCCCATCTCCTCTTGCCACTTTCCTCTCTCACCTCATAATTTCATCCCTTGAGTACTCTCCCTTCCCAACAAACTCAACCTATGCCCTCTATCCATATATAACTGTAACCATATACACACACATTCACCTATGTATTCATATGACCACACACCCTTCTTCCATTATTTTCATAGTGAGAAAGATATCATCAGTCACAGTTATTGCTTTTCCATATAGGAATGTAAATAGTTCAACTTTGATAAGTTCCTTTTGATTTCTTTTCCCTGATTACCTTCTCAGGCATCTCTAGCTTCTTGTGTCTGGATGTCAAATTTTCCATTCAATTCTGGTTTTTTCCTCAAGAATGCTTGAAAGTCCTCTATTCCACTGAATGACCATATTTTCCCCTGAAACAAAATACTCAGTTTTGCTGGGTAGGTGACCCCTGGGTTCAGTCCCAGTTCTTTTGCCCTCTGGAATATCATATTCCATGCCCTTGATCCCTCAGTGTAGAAGCTGCCAGGTCCTGGGCTATTCTGATTGTGTTTCCACAATATTGAAATTGTTTCTTCCTGGCTGCTTGTAGTATTTTCTCCTTGATCTGGGGATTCTGGAACCTGGCTATAATATTCCTGGGAGTTTTCTTTTTGGGATCTTTTTCAGGAGGTGATCGGTGGATTCTTTCAACCTCTATTTTGCCCTCTGGATCTAAAACAACAGGGCAGTTTTCCTTGAGAATTTCTTGAAGGGTGATTTCTAGGTTCTTTCTTTGATCATGGCTTTCAGGTAGTCCAATAATTTTTAAATTGTCTCTCCTGGATCTATTTTCCAGGTCAGTGGTTTTTCCCATGAGATATTTCACATTGCCTTCTAATCTTCATTTGTTTGGATCTGCTTAACAGCATCTTGATTTCTCATAAAGTCACTAGCTTCCATTTGCTCCAGTCTAGCTCTGAAGGAATAAATCTCCTCAGTGAACTTTTGAGATTCTTTTTCCATCTGGCAAATTCGACTTTTAAGGCATTCTTCTCCTCAATGCCCTTTTGGGCCTCCTTTGCCATTTGAGCTAGTCTATTTTTTAAGGTGTTGTTTTCCTCAGTCAGGCTGTTGACCCTCATTTCATACTTTTCCTGCATCCTTCTCATTTCTCTTTCTATTCCTTCTTCAATTTTCTGATTTTTAAGTCCTTCTTAAGGTCCTCTATGGCCTGCAACCCACTCATGTTTTCCCCTGGGGCTTTTGGAGCAGGACTTTTGACCTCACAGTCCTTTTCCCGCTCTATGCCCCCAAAATAGGAGTCTAGGGTTGCATTTTTCTGTTTCCTTTGCCTTGGCATGTTGACACTTAATTGCTTGACTTTTGGGCTTGTTGCCACATTATGGCTTTAAGGCCAGCTAGAGGAATTTTCGTCCCGAACGTGTGGGGGACAACTTCCGTTTCTGGTAAGCTGTAAACCCACCCACAACTTCCACCCTAGATCACAATCCAGATCCAGGGAGGTTAAAGCAAGAGCGATTACCCCCCAAGACTGATCGCTGGATCTCCCTACGGTTTGTAGGCTGGGAGCCGGAAATGCCTATGAAAACTACAAAATGGCGTGTCTCCTCAGTGGCTTCTAGCTCCCAGGGGAGGGAGCTGACGCATTCCCTAAATACAGGTCCCAAAGTCCATAGGACACTAACCTCTTACTTTGTCCTAGGCATGTCTATGTTGATAATTCTGGAGTTGCCACAGCTCCTGGTGTTCTGGGGTTCCTCCAGCTGGCTGCTGGCCCTGCCGCCCTGGGGCTAAAACCTCGGCTCACGCGGACCTGGGCTGGGCTCGGCTGGGCTCCTGCGCTCTGCGCTCTGAGCGTTGCCGGCTCCCAGACCGCTGCGCTGGTCCTTCCTGCAGGGCTGCTGGGCTGTACTCAGCGGGAGGTTAGCTTCTCTGTGTCGTTCTGTGGGTGCTGGGGCTCCAGAAGTTGTTCAGAGTCCTTTTTTACATAGTTTGTGCGGAATCTGGGGGCAGAGAGGCTTGGACGAGCTGTTTCTACTCCGCCATCTTGGCTCCGCCCCATCCGAATTCAAGCTTCTTGAATGAATTAAATAAATATTCTAAAATTTATTAATCATTAATCACTATTTACCAGACAGGGCAACTAGGGGGCACAATGGATAGAGTGCTTGGTCTGGAGTCAGGAAGACTCATTTCTGTGAGTTCAAATCCGGTGTCAGACACTATGTGACCCTGGGCAAGTCACTCTATCCTGTTTGCCTCAGTTTCCTTATCTGTCAAATGACCTGGAGAAGAAATGGCAAATCACTCTAAAATCTTTGCCAAGAAAATTCTAAATGAAGTGACAAAGAGTTGGACACGACTGAAAAATGACTGAACAGCCACAACAAACTTACCATGTATTCTGCTAAGTGCTAGAAATACATATCAAAATCAAAGACAGCCCCTGTCCTTAAGATGCCAGTGTCCTTTTGGGCAGAGACAACACACATAGGGAAGTGGTACCTAAGTCCAGACAGACAGTTAAGAGGAAGATAAGTGGTGCCAAGAAGGAGAAAAGTGACATACACCTTTCAGAACAATGAGATACTTGAGTTGGTCAGTATTACAAACATAGAAGGGTGGGGGGAGAAGAGTTATAGCCAGGGAGGAGTGGCTGAAATGGAGCATAGCTGGGGTCATTCTGGAGTAGTGGGTGAGGTAGGGTGATCACTAAGCAGACAGCGGGGATTCAGGATGAGAGAGATGAAGTACTAAAACCACCATGGTCTCCATTCTAGGCACAAAGGCTGCTGCTGAAAATGTGGTGTAGGGGGGGCGTGAGATCCCTGGAGGGGGATCTTTGTCTTACCTTACACAGAGCAAGCAACAAATACCTGTTAGTGGGTGGTTTGCTTTTTGTTGCTGAAAAGAAAAAAACAACAACAACAAACAAACAGATATAAGGAGAACCAGGAGCAAGGTGCGCCCTGGGAGTTAAGGAGGGGTCCAGGAGGAGGGCTGGTGGACTGAAGGGAACAAGGCACCTAGGGAAGGCTTATCCAAAATAGGAAGAGTATTTATCACATATTTATCATAGATACGCAGCTGGGAGAGACCCCAGAAGCTGTCAGAGACCTCTTCACTTTCATCCCAAACCCTTAACTTCAGTACCCCTAGAATGGAAAAGAGCCTCAGAATCCATCTAGTCCAATTTCCTCATTTTACAGATGAAGAAATTGAGGCCCAGGGAAGTTAAAGGACCTGTCCAAGGTCATTCAGTTAGAAGTGGGTTATTCCTCCGGGACTGAAGGAAAAGGTGAGAAAATAAGTGTAGAAATGGTTTATTGCAGTAAGAAGTAAGTTACTAGAAATAGCACGCCCAAGCCACTCTTCCCCCAGATCACCTCCAAACGATGTAAAAGGGGACTCTGAACAACTTCTGGAGCCCCAGCACCCACATAACGACACAGAGAAGCTAACCTCCCGCTGAGGACAGCCCAGCAGCCCTGCAGGAAGGACCAGCACAGCACTCTGGGAGCTGGCAGCACGCAGAGAGCCGAGCCCAGGCCCACCTGAGCCACGGTTTTAGCCCCAGGGCGGCAGGGCCAGCAGCCGGCTGGAGAGACCCCAGAACACCAGCAGCTGTGGTGATTCCAGAATTATCAACATAGACATGCCTAGGACAAAGTGAGAGGTTAGTGCCCTATGGACTTTGGGACCAGTATTTGGGGAATGCGTCAGCTTCCTCCCCTGGGGGCTAGAAGCTGCTGAGGACACACGCCATTTTGTAGTTTTCAGAGGCAGCTCCAGCTCCTGGCCTGCGAACTGTAGGGAGATCCAGCGATCAGTCTTGGGGGGTAATCGCTCTTGCTTTAACCTCCCTGGATCTGGATTGTGATCTGGGGTGGAGGTCGTGGGTGGATTTCCAGCTTCCAGAAACGGAAGTTGTCCCCCACACGTTCGGGACGAAAATTCCTGTCTGGCAGCAGAGCCATAGTGTGGCAACAAGCCCAAAAGTCAAGTAATTAAGTGGCAACATGCCAAGGCAAAGGAAACAGAAAAATGCAACCCTAGACTCCTATTTTGGGGGCATAGAGCAGGAAAAGGACTGTGAGGTCAGAAGTCCTGCTCCAAAAGCCCCAGGGAAAACATGAGTGGGTTGTAGGCCATAGAGGACCTTAAGAAGGACTTTAAAAATCAAATAAGAGAAGTGGAGGAAAAATTGGAAAGAGAAATGAGAAGAATGCAGGAAAAGTATGAAATGAGGGTCAACAGCCTGACTGAGGAAAACAACACCTTAAAAAATAGACTAACTCAAATGGCAAAGGAGGCCCAAAAGGGCAATGAGGAGAAGAATGCCTTAAAAAGTCGAATTTGCCAGATGGAAAAAGAATCTCAAAAGTTCACTGAGGAGATTCATTCCTTCAGAGTTAGACTGGAGCAAATGGAAGCTAATGACTTTATGAGAAATCAAGATGCTGTTAAGCAGATCCAAACAAATGAAAGATTAGAAGGCAATGTGAAATATCTCATGGGAAAAACCACCGACCTGGAAAATAGATCCAGGAGAGACAATTTAAAAATTATTGGACTACCAGAAAGCCATGATCAAAGAAAGAACCTAGAAATCACCCTTCAAGAAATTCTCAAGGAAAACTGCCCTGATGTTTTAGATCCAGAGGGCAAAATAGAGGTTGAAAGAATCCACAGATCACCTCCTGAAAAAGATCCCAAAAAGAAAATTCCCAGGAATATTATAGCCAGGTTCCAGAATCCCCAGATCAAGGAGAAAATACTCCAAGCAGCCAGGAAGAAACAATTTCAATATTGTGGAAACACAATCAGAATAGCCCAGGACCTGGCAGCTTCTACACTGAGGGATCGAAGGGCATGGAATATGATATTCCAGAGGGCAAAAGAACTGGGACTGAACCCAAGGGTCACCTACCCAGCAAAACTGAGTATTTTGTTTCAGGGGAAAATATGGTCATTCAGTGGAATAGAGGACTTTCAAGCATTCTTGAGGAAAAAACCAGAGTTGAATAGAAAATTTGACATCCAGACACAAGAAGCAAGAGATGCCTGAGAAGGTAATCAGGGAAAAGAAATCAAAAGGAACTTATCAAAGTTGAACTATTTACATTCCTGTATGGAAAAACAATAACTGTGACTGATACAATCTTTCTCAGTATGAAAATAATGGAAGAAGGGTGTATGGTCATATGAATACATATGTGAATGTGTGTATATATGTTTACAGTTATACATGGATAGAGGGCACAGGCTGAATTTGTTGGGAAGGGATGATACTTAAGGGGTGAAATTATGAGGTGAGAGAGGAAAGTGGCAAGAGGAGATGGGGAGAGACTGGGTAGGGTAAACTCTCTCATGTAGAAGAAGCAAAGGGAAGTGGTTGCAAGGGAGGGGAAGAATAGGAAGGCAAAAAGGCAAAACCACATTCTCATTGAATTTGGTTCTGGGAGAGAATGACATACATGCTAAATGGGATATCTCAACCTGCAGCAGAATAGGGGGAAGGGGGATGAGAGGAGGGATGATGGATGGGAGGCCATCCTTGGGGGGAGGGGTGGTTGGAAATACCCACTATAGAAGAGGGACAGGATCAAGTAGGGAATGGACCAGGTGGGGGTGAGATGGGTGGGAGGGAATTATAAGCAGCCTTGTACAATATATCTACTATGGTAATGTTTTGCATAGCTAGACATGTACAACACGTACTGAATTATTTATCTTCCCAGAGGGAATGGGTGACAAGAGAGGAAGGAAATGGATCTGAAATTTGAGGTTTTAAGACTAAATGTTTCAAATATATATATATGCTATTATTAATACTCTTTTGCCTATAATTGGGAGATAAGATGTGCAGGCATTGGGACACAAAGATTCACCTTCCTCTAATGGAAAAGTCGAAGGGGGTATGGGAGAAGGTATGGGAGAGAGCAGATTGGAGGAAGCGATATCTTGTGGGACTGCTATTCTGGGAGGATGGGTATGGGAAAAACAGGGGGGAAAATAATTGTAACTCAAAATCTGGTGGAAATGAATGATGTAAAACAGGAGTTAATAAAGCATTTGTTTAATTAAAAAAAAGAAGTAAGTTACTACGTCCACAGCTCCTTGCACCAAGTAATGAATAATTATTGAATTGAATTGGCTTTTCTTGTCTCTAAAAATGGAAGAGGAGATGAGTTTGATGACTTCTAAGGTCCTCTTTGGCTTCAAATCTGAGTTCTGATCAACCAAGCTCATCATCATATAATCCCTGATCTTCTCAGCAAAGTAGGAAGCAAGGTTTTCATTATCTATGGAGTGGGGGCGGGGGAGGCCCTTGGTGAGGTCCGGAGTAGTTGCTGATGGGAGTGTGATGCAGAAACCAAAGAGGATGAATAAAGTTGGAAAGCCTAGTGGCCCCTGATCAGCTTGAACTTGAGGTAGATATGATGGTGAGCTCTGCTCCAGGTCTTACATGCCTTTTTCAGTAGCCAGGTGAGATTAAATTTCCAGTATTTTACCAATTTTAGCCCAGGGAGCTGCAACCCCACCAAGGTCATTTCACTTTTCCTTCCCATGTATATCCACAAATCATGTGTACAAGCACCCAAGGTCAGGCAGGGAGTGTGGGGGTTAGAGTGAGGGAACATTCTGCTCTGAATGCTAACTTGTCTCCCTTCTGGCTGACTGTGACCAATATGGGAATAAGAACTCACACAGATTTTAGCCAGAGAGAAGGACCTCAAATACTTTAAATATTCATTTGCTTTGCCCCACACTCCCAACATACACACATTAAAAATAGGAAAGATATGCATTATCTTCTTGAATAGGCTTTATCATTTTGCACATTTGGCTATGTCAATGTCCCTGAAAACATTCAAGTATAATTATAAATACGTTGCTAAGAGACAGCACCAGATACAATACAATTCAAATCATTATAAGTGGCCAATAGAAGTGTCACTAACTGGATTACTTATGAAAGGAAGAACAGAAATTAGCAAGTGCTGCTAGATAATTATGATGGTCACAATCTGGTATTTGGGGAAAGTCTGGGTTTTTTTGTTCTTTTTTGGTTTTTTTTTTTGCAAATGAAATTCTGGCCCAAGTGAGCCATTAGCACTCAGGAGGGGTACAAGTTCACCCAGGGTTCCAAGACCCCTGATGTGGTCATGTCTTTGTGTCTCATAGCCTGTATACTAACCACCAGGGAGTCAGTATGGGACTAATCAATTTGTGTAATTGTTTTTTCCCTTCCCTGGGAATCTCCTGTCCTTTGGTATGTCTATTAGAATGCAAACCTCCACTAGGGCTATATTTTTCAAAACCTATCTTTTATGAAGACTGAAATTAGGTTTATCTAAAATTGATATCTCCACCAGTGCCTACACACAGTAGGCACTTAATAAGTGTTGAATGAATGAGTGAAAGAATCATATCAGCAGTTAGCACTTGCACTGTGGTAGGTTGTAGGGACTAGCTTCCTGAGAAAGTGAGAGTCTAAGATGATATGGTATTGGAAGATACTTCCTGCTCTATCTCAGATAAGGAGATTAACTGAAATTCTGCCCCATCAGCTTAAGGGCATGCTTGAGAGTAAAGTTATAACAAACCCAGCCCATAAGGTCAATGTTCAAACTGTCCTTCAAGACCAGGATTATCAAGGGATTTCATTGCATTAGGAAAGAAGTTCGGCATCTAGACACCATCTCCCCCGTGGAAAAACATTATTGCATTGTTTGAACTTAACCAAATGTGATTGAGAGATCAGGTTTGTTGCTTAGCGACCAGATTTGTTTAATGCCTGATTCCAGATGTCCAAGTTATGCTCACCCCAAAAAACCTTCCAGGAGATCTGAAGATTGATATAAAGAATATAAGGAGTTTCCTTCTTATGTGCATCTTAGGCAACCTACATGTTCAGTCTGGAAATGACCTCCACGCTGGTCAATCGTCTGTTGTTTCCTTGCTCCTTTGTTTGAATCTTCCTTAACATGTGAGTAATGGAGTTTACAGGAGCAGCCCACCTCTTTAGGCTTCCTCCTTTACAGGCTGACTGAGTAAACTTCTTTCTAAAGCTGTTTTTCAGCTCTGGGGTTGTTCTTGACTGACACCCTCTATTCTTACCCAACAGCATGGGTTCTAGCTGTGTTCTCCAGGAACGATATGAAGTCATATGTTTCCCCTAGGGTTGAGTTAAGGTCAGAGGCTTTCAACAATCGTTATGTCCTTCTCCATTGTGAGGTCTCTGAAAGTGTTCCATTCTCCATTGACTTCAGGAAGCTTTATCCACACAGCTCTCTCCTTGAAGCTGTAAGTCAGCCTTTCATATCAACTCTATTGATGGTTTCTCTCCCAGGTTTCTCAATGCAGATTATTCACAAAGAGAAGGGGAAAACAGAGAAAATGTCATTTGTTCTTAGCCTGCCACCTTCTGCCTCAGTGCCTCTACAAAGATTATCCCAGGTATATAGAATCCACTCCCTCCTCATATCCTTTCTTTTCCTTCAAGTTGTAGTTCATGTTATTTTCTATATGATGCCTTTCCTAACTCCAACTGAAACAGCCCCATGGAAGAAGGGTATAATACAAAGTAACAGTAGACAACGGTCAAAAAATTGATTAAGCACTTACAACATGCTTGGCATTTTGCTAAGCACTGAGGATACAAATATGAAAAGGAAAGACAGTCCGTGCCCTCAAGGAGCTTACAATCTAACAAAGACAACCCACAGAAGAAAACTGAAAACAGGAGTGGGAGGTACCTGACTCCAGGACATGATGGAGAAACCAAAGGAGTCCCCACTAATATAGTCAGATGTGAAATGAGGAGATGACTATTCTGAGCCCTTTCCTTAAGTGGAGATTTCAGAGTTCATGACTCTGCTCTGCAGTCCAAGGCTGGGAGGATAGTGATGAGGTATGAGTACCAAGGCTGATTCAATTCTTCAGGATGGTTTTCCCAACGATGAGGTTTCCAGGGCATGGAGAAGTAAGACAAGACCCAAAGTAGTGCAGCCAAGTGGAGAATGAAGTGGGGAAAGCAAAGGTATAAATAAAAGTGTGAAGACCAAGCAATCACAGAATTTGAATCTTTTAAAGCACTTTATTATCCACATGGTTCAGGAATTTTTAACCTAGGATCTAGACCCTAAAAGTGTCGTGGTTAGATTTCAGGGTGTCCATGAAATTGGATGAGAAAAAATCCTATTATTTTTACTTACCTCTAAATGAATGATCATTTCTTGCATTTACTTAAAAGGAACTCTTACTCATACCTGAAAGAAATCCCTACTGGTTTTCAATCTTTGTATACCTACTATCTTGTGCATAGTAGGCTCTTAGTAAAGTCTTATTGATCTCAATCAATTTGAATCATTTGTTTGCTGAGGATGAAAGATAAGTGAGAGGAAAACCACCTGACTCACAGAGGGATCTTTCTGTCCTGTTTCCTTATTATATGGATTATGTGTACTGCTCAACACTGTCATCTGAGAACAGAACATCTGTCAGAGAGTACATCCTGATAAATAATAACACATTTTTATAGCATTGTAAGGTTAACAAAATACTTTCCTCACAATAACTCTGAAAGGTTGGCCATGTACTGATGTTATAGTTTAATTTTAAAAATTAATTGATATCTTTTTAAAAATCACCTCCAGTTCCTAATATGTCCTTTCCTCTCCCATTCCCAGAAAGCCTTCTTTTAAAACAAATAATAAAAAGGAAAGAAAAATAGTATTATCATTTTAAAGTTTAGAATACTGAGACTCAGAAAGGCCATAGGATGATGGAGATGAATGAGATGTTAGAGGTCATTTAGTCCAACCCATTCATTTTACAGATGAGGAAACAGAGACTGAGAAAAGCAAAATAACCTGCCAAAAATCCTGAAGGGCATAAGAAGTAGAGTTTGGATTTGAATTCAAGTCTTGGGATTTTAACTTCAATGAACATTTTGTTAAACCACACTGCCATTGTCACCAAGGTAGTATTCATTAGGGTCAGGATTCAAACTCAGGACTCCAGACTCTAGGCCCAGTGTTCTTTCTGCCATACCACACTGCCATTCCATGCCTCCTAACATGCTGAAGGATAAGAATGATTCCTTTAATCATGTCAAGTTAACAAGCATTTATTAAACATTTACATTTATTATACAATGTGCCAGAACCTGTCCTAAACCCCAAGGATACAAAGAAGGCAAAAGATAGTCCCTTCCCTCAAAAAGCTCATAGTCTATGGGGGGAGACAACAAAAAGACAGCTACAAAATAGAGACAAGATAAACTGGAGATAAATCAGATAAGGAAGGCACTAATATTTAGGAGGATCAGGAAAAGCTTCCTGGTGCAATTTTAGCTGAAGGAATCTAGGAAGTCTGGAGCTAGGCATGAGCAGGGAGAGAACATCAGGCATAAGGTACAACCAATAACAATAGTATTACACACAATGCATATAATTATATGTATATTTATGCATATATGTATACACACATCACACATATACACATGAATACATACACACACATACATATACACATACACACATGTACATGTTGTTTCTATTAGTAGAAAGTGAACTCCAGGGGCGGCTAGGTGGCGCAATGAGTAGAGCATTGGCCCTGGAGTCAGAAGGACCTGAGTTTGGATCCGACCTCAGACACTTAATGCACACACAAAACAAAAACCTAGCCGTGTGACCTTGGGCAAACTACTTAACCCCAATTGCCCTCCAAAAAGCAAAAAAAAAAAAAAAAAAAAAAGTGAATTCCTAGAGCATAGGAATTCTTTTTTGCTTAAGCTAAATATTTATAGAAATCAATAATACCACCAGAGAAGTTAATAAAATAATCAAGCTTACCAGGGAGCTCAACTATTCAGCAAACAGGGACTCCAAGGGTAGTATTCCCTAGAAGGACGAGGCACTCCAAAATGGCAGGTAAGTTTCTACCACTTAAGGTCAGCCAAATCATATGCCTGGGATACCTCCTATCTCTAGAGAAGAGGTTTAGATGTCTATATGCTCTTGAGGGAACAACTTATAGCCCTCATCACCTGTTGGGTAGGATTGTTCTTCCTCCAAGTCACTTTATTCTCCAATGGATGAAGCCATTTGTCTGTTCCTCTCAAGCCACTGAAGCCTTAGCAAATTCTTCTGGGATGACAGCAGCCTTAAGTCTGGAGGTCTCTCACCTTGGCTATGTAGTAGGACAATGTGACAGTCTTCCAGGGAGAAGTTGTGTCATTTGATGTTGAGATCTGTAAAGTTATTCAGAACTTGCTTTTTGTAGGTTTTGGTGGGGAGGGAGGCATTTCCTTGTTCCAGTCATAGCAGGAAGTAAAGTGCAACTTAGACAAGGTTTTGAGAGATTTTCTCTTTCTCCAGCTAAAGATGGTTCAGAAAGCAACATAGCTTTCCCTTTGCCACATTTCCTCCCACAGCAGTGTATTTCACCCAGTTTCAAAGCCTTTCACTGAACTGGTTTTCTTCCACTCAAACCAGCACCCTCATCAACAGCCAATCTTCTAGTCAACAAGTTTCACCATTTGTCAACCTCTAGGTTCCTATAGTTTTTCAGCTTCATTAGGATTGTGTGAAAAAGAGCTCCATGGACATTAATGTCTTGGCTTTCAATACTGGCTTTCTTGCAGTTCCTCAAACATGGTGTTCTGTCTCTTATCTCCAACCTTTTGCACTGGCTGCCCCCATGCTGGGAGGGTTCTACTGGTTAATCTTTTTTTTTTTTTTTTTTTTTTGCTTTTTGGAGGGCAATTGGGGTTAAGTAACTTGCCCGAGGTCACACGGCTGGGTTTTTGTTTGTGTGTGTTAAGTGTCTGAGGTTGGATCCGAACTCAGGTCCTTCTGACTCCAGGGACAGCGCTCTATTCACTGTGCCAACTAGCTGCCCCTACTGGTTAATTTTCTACTGGCTTCCTTCCAGACTCAACTCAAATCCCAAAAGACATTGATATATACTACAGCTGGGCAGTGAGGTGGCCCAGTGAATAGCGTACTAGGCAAGGAGTCAGGAAGACTCATCTTCCTGAGTTCAAATCTGGCTTCAGACACTTACTAGCTGTGTAACCCTGAGCAAGTCACTTAACCCGGTTTGTCTCAATTTCCTCATCTATAAAATGAACTTGAGAAGGAAAGGCAAACCACTTCAGTATCTTTGCCAAGAAAACCCTAAATAAGGCCACAAAGAGTTGGACATGACTGAAAAACAAGTATGCTGCACATAGCTTTTATCTATGTGTACCCCAAATTCTGCATGTGCCTCCCCCAATACAGTGTATGCTCATTGAGGGTAGAGACTGTCCTTTGCCTTTCACTGTATCCCCAGTGCTTAGCACAGTGCTCTGCATACAGTAAATGCTGAATAATTGTTTATTAACTGATTACAAGCAGCTTCTTTCACCCGTTTCTCAGCTCTCCCCTTCTGTCCTTGGCTTCTTTGTTCACAGACTCCAGCTTTTTTGATCTCTCTTCTAATTCCTTAAATCAGGATATCCTGGGGAGTACTGATGTACTTCTAACTTAAAGTTTGGGTTGAAAAGTCCCAAATCCATATTTATCTTATGTATAATTTTAAAACATAATGTTAGATATGATTGAAATTATTTTCTTATGCGCCACAAATAATCTACATACCATTGTTCTATGGTCTTAGAACAATTCTTTGATTCAGTGCTTCCTAGAAATAACCTTTAAAGTCCTGAAAACAGTCACATTCAGAATATCTGTTGAGGAATGCCTCTCTATCATTATACCTTTCCCTTTGAAGAGCTATCCTTTCTCTGATCCTCTTAAAAATCCAAGGGGCTGATTTTTTTTCTCTTGGGTTCTCTTAGCACAGTCTACACTTTTTCCTCTAGCTGTTTTTTTCCCCTACTTTACACAAGATGCCCTTTTCCTGTCTCTTTCAACAAATAAAATGTCAATATAAGAAAGCAACAGAACCCTATATGGATGTATCAGGAGAGAAATAATTTCACAGGGAAGATAAGGGTGTGAAGTTTATGGTTTATTATATAACCTGAGATGTAGAATCTTATTTCTGATTATGACCAGGGATCCTGGGCGGGGTGGAGGTGGGGGGCGGCACATAGCAGTTAAAGGCTGATAGGACTCTCTCTGTATTCCAATCCAATTCAATCTATTTCAATCTAAAGAGTGTTTATTAAACTTATTAAGCATGAGATTCTGTGTTAGGAGATGGTAATACAAATAAAATAGTAATGAACCAATAGGCACTCATTAAGTACTGCATGCCAGAGGATGAAAATGCCAATGTGAAAATAGTTCCTGCTATAATGGAAAACTATTGTGCTATAAGAAATAAGGAACAGGACACTTTAGGAAAAAAAAAACCTGGAAAGACTTATAGAACTGATGCAAAGTGAAATGAGCAGAACCAAAAGAACATTGTACACAGTAACAGCAATATCATACAATGATCACCTATGAAGGACTTAGCTCTTCTCAGCAATACAATGATCCAAAACTTCCAAAAGACATATGATGAAAAATGCTATCCACCTCCAAAGAAAGGGCTGTGGGAGTCTGAATTCAGATCAAGGATGCTTTAAAAAACCTTTATTACTTTTGGCCTGTTTTTTTTCCTACACAAGATGGAAATATATTTTGCATGACTTCACATGTATAAACTAGAGTTCCTGCCCTCATAGAGTTTATAGTCTATCTGGGAGAGGCAATAAGCATCGATATTTAGGGATATAAAAATAGATAGATGGGTATTTGGGGGAGATAAAATTAGCAGAGGACTAAGAAAAGCCTGATTGAAGTCCCACTCACGGATATTTATCAGTTTCTATCATTATTTCCAATATATATCCCCCAATCTTATGTCCCTAACCTGTATCAGTGACTAAAATGGGATAATTACTTATTATATTAGTATACACTGAACCTACTGAAACAGAGATCAAAAGTGGTCATATGCTTAGTGCTATAAGGGACTTCAAGGGTTAGTTTTCTTTTACAGAGGAGGAAAATGAAGCCCAAAGAGGTTAAGTGACCTACTAAAAATTCTATAGGTGGTTGATCCAGGATTCAAATACACTCACTCATAATTCAGGGCTCTTCTGTGGCATCTCACACTGACAAGTGACAGGTCTAGGAGACCAGACCCCACAGGGAAATTTACACTGAAGATTTCATTAGAATGTCCCACCTGCCCACAGTCAACAACATTTCAGAAATACCATCTCTGTGATGGACACTACCCTAGGCATTATCAAACCAATGTCCTGTATAATTTTTTTTTCAGATTCTAACTTTAGCAGTCCTAAATAAGCAAAAGAGGGAAATAAGAAGCAACTCTGAAACTGAGGAACATTATGGACCAAATGTAATTCCAGTTCCAAAAGCATTAACTTGGACTGAACAAAATTTCAGTTAGGAGAGACTAGAGGTTAGTTTGTCCAAGGTTTGTGGAAAATGAGGAAAAATAAAGGTAAGTGATCTGCCCAGGGTCACAAAGATAGCTGTTGGCTGAGAAAGGGCTAGAAGTCAAGTCTCTTCACTCCCCAGACCCATATGCAATAGACCATTCCATGACTTGGGAGTAAACTCTAGCCCTCCTGAGATTTTAGCTTCTCATTTTGGAAATCAATAGCCATGTAGCCTTTCTCCCTGAGTCAGTCAATCAATCAATACAATCAATCAATCACCAAGCATTTATTAGGCACTTATTATGTACCAGGAGCTATACCAGCTTCTAGGGACAAAAAATAGAAATGAAGTATTCCCTGTCCTCAAAAGCATATTCTATTTTATCTATACAGTAAGTATTTAGTAAATGTTAGCTGAACTGAATCATTGAGTTGCAGGTGAAAATTCTGGGGTCAAAGGCCAAGAATCCCTGAAATGGTTCTAAGGAATACCTGGAATCCTTCCCCAGAGTTACCCAGACTTCTCAAAGACCCTACCAATAGCCTGCTGTGTTCCCTCGTCTTCCATCATTGCTGGATCATGGCCACTAGGGACCATAATATTTTTCAACAGTGATGAGACTGCAGATCTTGAGCAAGGAAAGTAACCAAATTGGCAGCTGAGGTAAATGCTTACCCAGGCACTATTTGAGGGACACAGCAAGACTCCAAAAGTGCCAGACTCTCTTTTACAGTGTTCTGCCTTAGGGCCACCTTACCTCTTGCCCAAATGAGGAGGGTGAATGTTGGGTCCTTTCAATACCTGTCATTTCAGCAGGCAATGATGCTGATTCCCAATTCCTCACTGTTAAAGTCCCTACCCTTGATCATTAGTTCATGTGTACATGATGATTTAAAGTTTACAGAATAATTTCTCTGCCTTAGCTTACTGGATTTTCATTTGCATTAAAGAGACAGGAGTCCAACTTTGAGTGGTCATTTACAATAGAATCCCTCAATTTCTCTTCTCACACTCTCTTCCTAACCCCTTATAATTCAGCTTCTGACCTCAAAGATTCTGAGACATTGGGGGTCGATAGTGTAGAGACTTGCTGCTATTTGTCCCTCATTCTTGAAGAAGACCATGATGTCCTGCTCATCACTTCTTATAGCATGATAGTATTCCATCACAATCATATACAACCTGTTTAGTCATTCCCTAATTGATGGACTATGACATCAGAGAGGTGATGCCATGACACACAAGTGAGCTGGATTTAAGTGAGGGAGGAATCCAGGGACTTAAAAGGCATTAGAACCCTAAAATCATAGAATTGCAGCTTACAGGGACCTTCAAGATAATCTAGCCCAACCATCTAATTTTATAATTGAGGGAGCTGAGGTGTTCAAAGAGGTGTTCAGTGATTTACTCAAGGTTACATGGGGTACTAAGTGGCAAAGCAAGTATCTGATGTTTTAATATTTTATTTTTCTCCAATTTACACATAAAAACAATTTTAACATCGTTTTAATTTGTTTTGGTTCTAAATTCTCCCCGCCCCCCTTCCTTCCCTCTCCTTCACATTGAGAAGGTAAGCAATTTGATATGGGTTATACATGTGCAGTCAGGCAAAACACATTTCCATATTAGTTATGTTGTGAAAGAAAACAAAGATGAAAAAACAAGAAAAATAAAGAAAGGAAAGATAAAAGCATGCTTTGATCTGCATTCAAGATTCTATCAATTCTTTCTCTGGAGGTATATTGCATATTTCATCATAAGTCCTTCAGAATTGTCTTGTATCATTGAGTTGCTGAGAATACTAAGTCCTTTACAGTTGATCATTGTACAATATTGCTTTTACTGTGTAGCAGCTCTCCTGGTTGTCCTCACTTCACTTTGTATCAGTTCATGCAAGTCTTTGCAGGTTTTTCGGAGTGCATCCTGCTTGTCATTTCTTATAGCATGATAGTATTCCATCACAATCATATACAACTTGTTCAGCCATTCCTCAATTGATGGACAGCTCCTAAATTTCCAATTCTTTGTCACCACTAAAAGAGTTGCTATAAAAATATGCATATGTCTTTTTCCTTTTCCTTTTCCTTTCTTATCTCTTTGGGATACAGACCTGGTAGTAGTATTGTTTGGTCATGGTATGCATGATTTTATAGCTCTTTGGGCACAGTTCCAAATCAGAACAACCCAGGTCACCAGACTCCAAATATGTCCTATATGGCACTGTACCTCACTGGCCCTAATACAGAGGCACTGAAAAAATTAGTAGAATGGTGACAAAGTTGAAGAAGTAGGACCTGAGAAAGGAATCCTGCCCTCCTGTGAATACAGTAGGGGAGAAGAGCTTTTCCTTAAACCAGAATATGATATTTTGGCTAGGAACAGGGCATTAAAGGACCTAAGTTCAAATATTAAATATTTGTGTAACTTTAGACAAGTGATTTCACACCTCTTTGCCTTAATTTCCTTATCTATAAAACAAGGGGATAGGATGAGATGGTCTCTAAACATTCTTTTAGCACCAGATCTGTGAATGGACATTTGCCACATTAATAGCCTTACTTTTCAAATGGGGGGTGGGGTGGGGAGAGGTATATTTCTGTTCATAGAGAGATTATCTGGGATTAGAGGGTCAAGTCCTAACGAATACTGGAACTGAGAAGCTAATAGGGCATACTGGCAAGGATCCTGGACAGAGAATCAGACCCAAGAAAGCTGTATCATAGTCTCAGCTCTATCACTAAGCAGTTGAGGAAGTAATTGTACTTCTCTGAGAGTCAGTTTCCTTTTCTCTAAGGCAAAGGAGTGTGATACAAGGTCTAAGGTGCCTCCCTGCTCTGAGTCTCTGAGATAGAAGCCACCCAATCCAACTCCCTGGCCAGAGGGGAATTGACCTATATAACATCCTTGATAAGTACACTTCCCAACTCTCCATGGACATCTCCAAAAGACATCAGGTCTAAAAGTTTTCACCCCAGGTATTACCATGTAGATGCTGCCTATGTCTACTCCCTAGGCTCTGACTTTTGTAAACTTGGTTTTGTTGAACTTGAAATAAGACCATCTCACTTCCTAACACAAAGCTGGCTGCTGATAGCACACTTACTGGACATGACAGGGAGATGACAAGATATGGGTCATGGCCACAAAAACTTGCCAGGAAACTTATGTTGTCTACCAGCTTCTTGGGGTGAAGGCTTGATATTTGTCATTGTGCTGCCAAATGGTTCTTAAGAACAAATAAGTCTCCATTTCCAAACTTTTTAAAATGGATTTTCCAGAGAAAGAATAAAAAAAAATCCAACATACATTTATATGTGCTTTATATGATGGTGAGGCAGTACGACTAGTAGTGGATAGAGAATGGACCTTACCTGGAAGAATCAGGAGTCAAACCCTTTCTCTGACACGCACTGACTGCATGACCCTGGACCAGCCACAAACTCTCAGTCTAAAGGCACCATATAAGACTATATCTTACAAAGAAGCTATCAACTTGAATGGGAAAGAGAAGCTTCTTCATTTAAAAGTTCCCTAAAAAATGAAAGCCCACGTCCAGTCCCTATTCTTTACATATTTGTTTTAAATTTTTGAGGGGGTGATCTTTGATTTGGATATACAGGAAATTCCCAATTAGATGACCTCTCTCACCTGCAATCAATGTAGATCAGCAACTATTATGTCATTTATCATCTTATAGCAGAGTTTTCAAATGCTGTGGGGACACATCCCCCTGGAATATCAGGGAGAGCAAAGCAAAGGCAAAAACTATAGATAGTTTTAAGTATAAACATCTACTCTTTTTACTGAAAAAAAAATTCATGTAAAATTTAGAACAAATAAAAAGTAACATGGTGTGTTTGCTCCAACTCACCATCAATGCAGCCCAGTGATAAGAAGTGCACAAATGAAGCCAAATTTAAGTAGGTGGATGTGTGTGTATGTGTGTGTGTGTGTGTGTGTGAATGTGTGTGTGTGTGAGTGTGAGAGTGTGTATATGTGTGTGTGTGTGTGTGTGAGAGAGAGAGAGAGAGTGTGTGTGTGTGTGTGTAATCTCAACAAGGACATGGCATGTCTGTACCATCCTTCAGAGTAGGCCCATGGCACAGATGAGTTGTGTTGTTCTGACGCATTTGGACAGGAAGCATGTAAATTCCAAGATTAGAAAAGAATCTTATTATGTTTTGTCCATGGGTGAATAAAGAATACTCCAATATGTCAATGAAAGCAGGACAAATTTCGTAACTCTTCATAGCATCTTATCTGTGTGAAATGAGTTTTCTGAGGTAGCTGTTGTAAAGACAGAGTATTGATCTCGATCAAAGCATGAAAAAGAATGAACAATACAACTATATCATGTTTTGAAAAATTTTGCTTCCCCAAATCAGCTCATAAGTCAAATTATACTGTTGTCATGATTATTTCACAAATTCTAAACATGAAAACTGTGTAGGGTTTTTATCAAGTACTTAGGGGGATTAAGTAGCTTTTAGTGAGTGAGCAGAAACCTTTGCAAGGGAAAATGAAATCAACTCTGAGACTCTCATGTCCTTGGTACCCTTTGCCCTAAGGACCATTCTCTCCCTGATTGAAAAGGGTGGAGGATGGACTTTGGAGACTTCTTCCATGATCTTCCAGGAGGGCTTTTAGGGAATTTACCTCATTGATTCCCCCCCAGCTGCTTTCCTGGACATCCTGATCTCCATAAAGGCATCATTCTGCATGACAAAATAAATCCTCAGCTCCCCAGCTGCAGCACTTCATTGTGCCCCTCCCCCTCTCCTGCTATTTTAGTTTCGTCATATGACTTGCCTTCCTCTGCTAGACTGGAAGTTTTTTGAAGACAGGGACTGTTACGTGCTTTTCTTTGTCTCCTCAGTGCTGGGCACAGTGTCTGGCACATCATAGATGCATAATGAATGTATATTTTTACTCTGACTTTGCTTCTAGTGTTTTGCTAATTGTCTAGGTTTAAGAAAGTGATAGAGAAAATGTTAACAATGCAAATTAAACTTAAAAGTGTATTCCACAACATTTATTTCAAGAGAGCTCGTTCTTAACACTTCCGCTCATACCTGATGCCCTCACCACAAAGTTCTGACAATTGTTACCCTGTCCCTAGATGTCACAGTCATTTCCCCCAAAAGATATGATAGATATATGCCCTGAGGTGGCAAGCAACTGGATATAGGCTACACATGTACAATTGTGCAAAACATATGCACTCATATGTCTTTAATTAAAGCTGGTCTCTAGGCATTAGGCTGTATTATAGGAGAGAAAACTGAAGGTCTAAAGAGTTTAAACGACCTACTAAAGACTGCCTAGTTAGCAAGCATGAAGGCCAAGCGGGAACTTAGGTCTTTTAAATCTGTAGGGAGTGCTCTTTGTCCTGGCAGAGGGAATTTCTTTACCTGGGAGTTCCCTAAATCAATATTAGCACTGGCCCAGTTCCTGTCCCTACCCTGATCTTCCATAACAAGCACTGAAGTGGAAGGATAACAGGTGATGGATTCTCGAGTAACTTATGTTTAAATTTCATCTCTGCTTCTACTTCTGGTGAACAGCAAATGGTGGATGACGCCGGTGCTGCAGGAGGTGCAGGAGGCCCCAGTGTCGGAGGCCGGGGAGGCTTCCGCGCTGGTCGGCAGTGGGGGCTGAGGTCGAGGCTGGGGCCACGGACGCGAAGCCCGGGGAGGAAAGGCTGAAGACAAGGCGTGGGCTCCTGTCACTAAGCTGGGCCAGTTAGTCAAGGACATGAAGATCAAGTCCTTGGAAGAGATCTGTCTTTTCTTGCTTCCTATCAAGGAGTCATAGATTTTTTCCTGGGATCTTCATTGAAAGATGAGGCTTTGAAGAACATGCCTGTTCAGAAACAAACTAGAGCTGGACAACGTACCAGGTTCAAGGCTTTTGTGGCCATTGGTGACTACAATGGCCATGTTGGTCTGGGTGTCAAGTGCTCCAAGGAAGTGGCCACAGCTATTCGTGGTGCTATCATTCTGGCCAAGCTGTCCATCGTTCCTGTGAGACATGGCTACTGGGGGAACAAAATTGGCAAGCCTCACACAGTACCCTGCAAGGTCACTGGGCAATGTGGGTCGGTTTTGGTGTGCCTGATCCCGGCCCCTAGAGGAACTGGCATTGTCTCAGCTCCTGTGCCTAAAAAGCTCCTGATGATGGCTGGAATTGATGACTGCTACACTTCTGCAAGAGGCTGTACTGCCACTCTGGGCAACTTCGCTAAAGCTACCTTTGATGCCATCTCCAAAACATACAGCTATCTAACCCCAGAAGGAGACTGTGTTCACTAAATCTCCTTATCAGGAATTCACTGACCATCTTGTGAAGACTCACACTCGAGTGTCTGTCCAGAGGACCCAGGCAGCTGCTGTGGCAACCACATAGATGTTTGTAAACAAATAAATTGAACTATGCCTGATAAAAAAAAATTCATCTCTAATACTAACTAGTAGTGTCACTCTGTGCAATCTTGTTCCCCTCCACCAACCTTATTTTCCTCATGTGAAAAATGGAAATAATAATATTTTTCTTATCTCTGGCTAAAGTTTCTTGTAACCTTTAAAGTGCTGTGTGTGTGTGTGTGTGTGTGTGTGTTATTACCTCCAGGACATTGCTGAACCCCATGTCCAGTGTGGTAGAATAGACAGCATACAGGGTTCATATCAAGAAAACTTGAGCAAGGATTCTAATTTTCCTCTTTGCTACCTGTATGGTCTTGGGAAAATGGCTTTATTTCTCAGGTCCCTGTTTCCCCTTCTCTAAAACCAGGGAGTTGGGTCACATGACCTCCAAGTCCCCTTTCAATTCCCAATCTTTGATGCTGTGATCCGTCAGACTAAATGACCTCTGATATCCTTTGCGGTTTGGAACCTCTGATCCTGTCACTTTACACAGGCACATCTGCCTTCTTGGCACCTGGATTTATGTCACTTCCCCACAGATCAATGAGCAAAGCTGTGTCCGTGAATGTATCTGTCATTGTCTTCTATGATGTTAATGTACACATGAGTGGCACCTTGTCTGAGGCAAGCCTCCAAGGTAGCATCTTGTTCACCTACACTGATGCTTTCGTTAAATCAATGAGCACTAAAGGCAAAGGGAAGCTCATTGATATTCCTGACACTCTTGGTCACTTGTGTGACCATAAAGATGTGCTTAGCTCTAGAAAATTGTCTGTGAAAATCTGCCTGTTCTCTGCTTATATTCTCATCAGTGAGTGCCTCAATGCAAACATAGATCATTCTTTCTCAGGCTTTTACAGAGATGGAAAAGGATGCATGGGGCTTAGGAGTGTCTTATGTCTTCTTGGTCCCCTTCATTGGGAGGAAGTGGTGATAAAAATACTGACCAGGACATTTTTCTTTTCTTCTGAAATCTTTTCTTCTCTAAGGTATCTTAAAAAATTCGTCACTGAACAGCTTCCAAAGATGTGGTGCCTCTAGCTGGGATTTTTTCTGCTTATATTTGTTCAAGTTCAAACCCCTTTAACAGCTTTGTCTATAGACTGTCATCACCACATATCCTTTCATATATCTAGCCTTCCCTTCCCTCCCTTTGTTCCTCCCTCCCTTCCTCTTTCTTTCCCTTTCTTCCTTTCTCCCTTCCTCCCTCCCTCCTTTATCTTCCTTCCTTCCTTTTCTATCCCTCCTTCCCTCCCCTCTTCCTTCCTTCCTTCCTTCCTTCCTTCCTTCCTTCCTTCCTTCCTTCCTTCCTTCCTTCCTTCCTTCCACCGAAATAGGAGTGCTAATACAATTACACCATTGTCACTGCTGGTTCCCACATGCGTTATTTTACTTCCTTCTAATTGCATCTACCGATTCTCTCTGGATAATCCAGTGTAAAACTTGACAGGTTTTCTGAAGGTTCATCTTTCTTGACCAATTTTTGCTTATAGACTTGTATCCTCCTCCATCAAATGACCTTGGACTCTAAATTTCACAGCTGCATCACTCTGCTTGGCAAGGAGATTAAGGGTTTGCTGTCTAGGGCTATTTCAAGGTTATTTTAACCTCCTCCATGTGGCAAATTGTTTCAAATTGGTTACAATTCTCTAGGGAATAAAATTAGGCAGATTTACAGAAATATAGACTTTAGAACAAAACGATGGTATAGTCCAACCACCCTCCATTTTAAGAAGTGGGAACCTGAGAGTAACAAAAGCTCCCTGGCTTGCCAATGGTCATCCAGGTGTATCTCACAGGAACAGATGAGCCCATGTCTCTTCACTCCAAAGCTAGGGCTCTTTCTACTATACAATCGATGTTTTCACTTTTATTACTTTAACCTTTGTTATTGATAGCTTATTTAAATAGGCTGGGTTGTAGCTTCCATAATGGAATGCAATTTTGTTTTCTGTTTATTCTTTTTTTCTAACCTTTTTACTTAGACCTTTGCTCTAACCACTGGATAATGTAATTTACATGTATGTAGCTGATTTGGAAGTGAATCTGCCATCATTATTTCCTGTCTCTTAAGGTACAGTCAACTGAACTTTTCTGGACTGTGTGTATGATACCAACTCATAGGATCATACATATAGAGCTGTAAGACTTTAGAGGCCATCTCATCTAACCCCCTTGTCCACATTTTATTGTTGAGGAAACTGAGAAACAGAAGATAAATGGCATGTGTAATATCAAGGAGGTAGAATTTGAACTAGGGTCCTCACATTCCAAATCCAGTATAATTTCTATCGCTGAAGTCTATCAGCACCATCTAAACATCTTGTGGAAAGTATTCATGGTGTTTAAGTGGGAGGCTTCAGAGCTTTCTTCAAATCTTGCTTCATTACTTCATCCCAAACCATATTTCCTAACATTGTTTTCACCATTATCTCTTATGACCACTTTTGAACTAAAGCTAGCAGTTTTATAATTTTAGAGTAGAAAGGGAAACAAGAGGTCATCTAATCTGATTTCATTACTTACTGAGATCTAAGAGAAATTACATACCCAGGGCTACAGTATGAATAAGAGCCAGTTTTGGAACTCAGGTATTACTTCCTTTTTCTGCCTCCCTCTTTCAAGTATCAAGATGAATGTTAACAGTTTGGAAGATTTTTGTATTTCTCTAAAGCAAATGGAAAACCAGGTAGTCAAGAGACTAGGAAATCTTATAACCTACATAATATCCATAGAAAATCTTCCAGGCCCAATGAGAGTGATGCATAGTAGCAACTTTGGGCAAGTAGCTAGAAGAATAGGGAACAGGAGCAGAAGGATGTCAGAGAATCAGGTCCAACAAAACCCACCTCCACAGCTTGCAACTTGACTGTGCTCTCTGGGATAGTCCCAGTGTGGAAGTAGCCTGGGTTGAGTCCAAATTCGTATTACACCACTAGAGAATGAAGAATGCTGTCAGAGCTAATAAGACCTGTAGGAAACCCATGATAGCTGTGTGACCTCAGGCAAGTCACTTAACTTCTGTGTGCCTCAGTTTGCTCAACTATGACATGGAGATAACAATAGTATCTCTTTCCTGGGGTTGCTGTGAGGGGCGAGTGAAATATCTGTAAAGCACTTACTTAGAACCATGACTGACACATAGTAGGTACTTAATAAATGCTCTAGATGAATAATCCTATAATTCTACTGTTAGCAAAATTGTAAAATGGGGATAATAATCCTTATGCTATATACTTAAAATCTTCAAGCCCAAAATCTTGGTAGAAATGAAATGTTCTTATGGAGGTCATGGTCCCTGGGATTATTGCCATTTAGTTCAATTTGTCAGAAATACCAGAGCACCTATTCCCTAATTCATTTAAAGATGTATTTCCCCCAAGTTTTTTCTTGCTTTTTTCACTTTGTTCAGTCTTACTGGGTTCTTCAGATACATGTTCCATCAGTAAAATCTGTGAAATGGGCATATGGGCAACCTCAGAGTAAGGACCTGGCAACTGACATTACCAGTCCATGCAACCCAGATTTGTCCTGGGATCTATAAAGTCCAGCAACTGGCTCCCATATTCACCTGATCTCTGATTGTCATGCTCTCCTTGTGCTGAATTCTTTTGTTCCCAGTCTACTCGTTCACTTCATTGTTGTCCTTATTAGAGACCATTTGCTTTTTTAAATAGTGTTTGTTGAGCTTGGCAAGTTTCTGCTAGTGCTCAGGGCTTGGCTGGCTCCTGGCATTCAGCCACAGTATCTCTCCTCCAGGGAGCTTGTTCTGCAGTGGGCAGCAGCAGTAACACTGGATCGGATAGGCATCTAGGATAATGCAGCAGGCACAAGATGGCAGCATCAGTCCTTGTAAGAAAAGACCAATACTTGGGAGATGCCTGCAGGAAACCTGGATGTTTGAAATTTGACTAAGCAGGACACAACTGCCCAAGCAAGGCAAGATTATCCATTGCAAAGTTAATCACTTTGGCAACTCACCAACATTCAGATCTTTTCAAACAAATGTAGAAATTAAATTTCTCTGTAGTGTGAAGAACTCTGGACCCGTCGTCAGGAGAACTGGATACTAACTCCAGAGAGCTGGAAAGGACCCCCCAGGCCATCTCATTTACCTGCCTCATTTTACAGATGAGGAAACTGAGACCCAGAAACTTGTGATATGAGGTCTAGGGCAGTAAGGGACCTCCCAGGTCATCTCATCTAACAACTTCATTTTACAGATTAGGAAACTAAGTAACTGATGTGCTCAGGGTCACAAGCTTTTAAGTATCAATGTCCTCTTAATCTAAGTCTAGGGTTCTATCTACTATACCACCAGCCATAGGTGGAGAACAACCTCTTTTTGAAGACAATAACAACACCTTTTGATAGTAATTTAAGGTTACAAAGTGTTATCATCACAACACCCTTGGTAGAAAAGTAATATGTGGGTTAGTGTGTATGGTGTGTGTCCCTAGTGCCTTGTCCAGTGCCTAGCAACACAAGAAATAATTAATAAACCCTTGTTGACTGACTATCATCATTTCATAAATGAGCCCAGAGAAGGGAAGTAGCTTGAGAAGAACCATGGATGAGAAGCTGGACTTCTGGACAAAAGCCATGTTTTGTCTTTTCCCCTCTTCTCTTTTCTCCTATGGTTATTCTCAGATTCATCTCCAAAGGCATGCACACAGCTTGTAGGTGTTAGAGCTATGCATTAAGCAGAGGGGACTGGACTGAGAGTGAGAAAACTCAGCCTTCCAATCCTGCCTCAGATTTTGATTAGCTGTGACACCTTGGACAAACCACCTCACCTCTCTGTGCCTGTTTCTTCATCTGCAAAATAAGATAATTGGACTCGGTAGCCTCCGAGGTCCCTTCTGGTTCTAGGTTTATGCCAGTATGAATTGAGAAACATTCATGAAGCTTTGCTTATTGTGCCAGGCACTCTCCTAGGCACAGAGGATCCAAGCACGAACAAAAATGTTCTTTCTAGTTGACATTCTAGAGGCTGACAGCCTTAATATGTGTAAATATGTCATCCACTCATGTCTGACTCTCTGTGACCCCATTTGGGGTGTTCTTGGTAAAGACACTAGAGTGGTTTGCCATTTCCTTCTCTAGCTCATTTTACAGATGGAGAAACTGAGGCATACAGGATGAAGTGACTTGCCCAGGGTCACACAGCTAGTGCCTGACATGTATCTATCTATATATTCCCACATATTCATCCATATGTGTATATATGTACAACATGCACAAACATGCGTGTATTTCTATGCACGTGTGTGTTTGCACATATGTGTATATAAGCATGCATGAGTGGGTATGTATCTATAAATATAGACATATATAAAATACACAAATGCAAACATACAAATATGCACATATATGCATACACAAATATAAAGATATACAACTATATGCAAATAAATATGCAAATACACGCACATATATAATATACACGTATATGCACACATATATATGATGAACAGTTGTGTGTGGTAAACAGAGAGCTAGTCTTAGACCTGGGAAGGCCTGATTCCAGGCTTGCTGCTGACCCATGCCATCCCAGTGATATGAATGAAGCCACTTAATCTCTTAGCATCCCAGGCCAGGCTCCAAGTCTATAATTTACAGAGAATCTGTGAACAGGCATTGGTAGGTGGTTTCCTTAGTCAACAAACATTTATTAAACACTACATGCCAGGCACCGTGCCAAGTGCCCGAGATACAGAGGAAGACAAAGACATGTCCTCTAGATTCAAGGAGGCCCCTTTTAAGGGGGGAGAACAATACAGAGATAACTCTGCACATACAGGGTCTGCACAGAGACCCCATGAGGGAGCTCCTTGCGCTAGTGAGGTTGTCGGCTTTGGCCCTATCCATTCTGGATGGTCTCACTGGGTGAGTAGGCAGCCTCTCCTAGGCAGTAATGGGCACTTTCAGTGATTTTCTGGGGAAAGGCCACATGGTCACATCTAGTCACTGCATCTCTCTCAGGATGCAGTGACTGGGGACTTTCTGGGGCCTGCTTTGTGGAATTGACCTCCTTTTGCTGTTTGACACATCTTGGGAATGCTTCCTCCTGATCAGTTGAGTGGAAAGTGTGGCAGGCTGGGAGTCAGAGGTCCTGGATTCAAATCCTAACTACAATTTACTGTGTGACCTGGGAATATTTTCAGTTTCCTCATTTGAAAAATAAAAGAAGTTAAACTATGCCAGGTTCTTCATCTGGAAATCACAGACCCCTTAGGGGTCTAAGGGCTGATGAATTAGGAAACTTATTATTTTGATCATTGTATTTTGATATAATTGGTTTCCTTTGTAATTCTAAGGATTTATTTTATATATTTAAAATGCATTTTAATGTATGTATTTTATGTATTTGAAATTTTATGTATTCTGAGTGTGACCTCCTCAAGGGCAGGTTCCAACTTGTGCTTTTGTATTCCCAGAACTTAGCACCATGCCTGGTAAAATCTTACTGACTGATTTATTGACTGGACTTCCAAAAGGATCCAAGACACAACACAGGTTAATAACCCTTCTCCAAACGACGTCTAGGTATACTTCCAGCTATCAAACAAACCCATGATCCTATGTTTCCTGTTTTTGTAACTTGCCCATTCTTTCCTATACATTCCTCTAGCAGGGTTCAAGTCAGTTCATTTCAAAAAGCACACAATCCATATTAGGGCCAAGTTGGACAGACGGGACTGGAGTGGGGCTTCTAATCCACTCCCTCAATAGTTCAAAACACCCAGCAAGAGGAAAAAGTGACCTGTGTCAATAACTCCCCAATTTACACTTCAGAACCTCTGATCTCTGCCATTTTTTCTCATGAAACCCCTATCTCCTCTGAGTTCCCTGCCACTCCTACCTTCGTGCTGTTGCATCTCATGTCTCTTCCTGCAATCAGTGGAATCTGTTTGGTTTTTATTTTATTCTTCCCTTATTGGGTGGTTTTATTGGTCCTATAGGTAGTTGCTGAAAACATTTTAATTCCTCTTACTCAGATTTTAGCATACTGGCACTTAGAGACACTTAGTGAAGAGTATGCCTTGAACAGAAAATAAATCTGTCAAAACCCACCAATCTCTCAGCCCCTCCACCCATCCCCACCCCTCTAAGTGGATTGTATTTCTGAAAATTCTGAGAGTTGCCTTGGCTTTCGTGTGTGTGTGTGTGTGTGTGCGTCTGTGTGTGTGTGTGTGTGTGTGTGTGTGCTCTTATAAACACATTGGTTGCATTTTTTTTTTCCAAATGCTTTATTAACTTCTGGTTTACATCATTCATTTCTGCCAGATTTTGAGTGACAATTTCCCCCCATTTTTCCCCTACCCACCACCCCAGAATAGCAGTCCCACAAGATATCCCCTCATCCAATCTGTTCTCTCCCATATCTTCTCCCATACCCCTTCAACTTTTCCATTAGGGCAAGGTGAATCTCTGTGCCCCAACGCCTGCACATCTTATCTCCCAATTACATGCAAAATAGTATTAATAATAATAGTATTTATATATATATTTGAAACATTTAATTTTAAAACTTCGAATTCCAGATCCATTCCCTTCGTCCCTTGTCACCCACTACTGCTGGGAAGATAAGCAATTCAGTATATGTTGTACATGTATAGCTCTGCAAAACATTACCATAGTAGATATATTGTAAAAGGCTGACTATATTTCCCTCTCACCCATCCCACCCCCCACCTGGTCCATTCCCTACTTTGATCCTGTCCCTCTTCAGAAGTGGGCGCCTCCAACCTCCCCTCCCCCCAGCATGCCCTCCCCTCCATCATCCCCCCTCTCATCGCCCCCCCCCCACTGTCCTGCAGGGTGAGATATCCCATTTAGTATGTATGTGATTCTCTCCCTGAGCCAAATTCAATGAGAATAAGGTTTTGCCTTTTTGCCTTCCTGTTCTTCCCCTCCCCTGCAACTACTTCTCCTTGCCTTTTCTATATGAGATAGTTTATCCTACCCTGTCTCTCCCCATCTCCTCTTGCTACTTTCCTCTCTCACCTCATAATTTCATCCCTTGAGTATTCTCCCTTCCCAACAAATTCAACCTATGCCCTCTATCCATATATAACTGTAACCATATACACACACATTCACATATGTATTCATATGACCGCACCCCCTTCTTCCATTATTTTCATAGTGAGAAAGATATCATCAGTCACAGTTATTGCTTTTCCATATAGGAATGAAAATAGTTCAACTTTGATAAGTTCCCCTTGATCTCTCTTCCCCGATTACCTTCTCAGGCATCTCTTCCTTCCTGTGTCTGGATGTCAAATTTTCTATTCAATTCTGGTTTTTTCCTCAAGAATGCTTGAAAGTCCTCTATTACACTGAATGACCATATTTTCCCCTGAAACAAAATACTCAGTTTTGCTGGGTAGGTGATTCTTGGTTTTAATCCTAGCTCTTTTGCCTTTTGATCCCTTAGTGTAGAAGCTGCCAAATCCTGTGCTATTCTGATTGTGTTTCCACAATATTGGAATTGTTTCTTCCTGGCTGCTTGTAGTATTTTCTCCTTGGGAATTCTGGGGAATTCTGGAACCTGGCTATAATTTTCCTAGGAGTTTTCTTTTAGGGATCTTTTTTCAGGAGGTGATCGGTGGATTCTTTCAACCTCTATTTCACCCTCTGGGTCCAAAACATCAGGGCAATTTTCCTTGAGAATTTCTTGAAGGATGATTTCTAGGTTCTTTGTTTGATCATGGCTTTCAGATAGTCCAATAATTTTTAAATTATCTCTCCTGGATCTATCTTCCAGGTCAGTGGTTTTTCCCATGAGATATTTCACATTGCCTTCTATTCTTTCAATTGCTTGGATCTGTTTAACAGCATCTTTATTTCTCATAAAGTCACTAGCTTCCATTTGCTCCAGTCTAATTTTGAAGGAATGAATTTCCTCAGTGAGCTTTTGAGATTCTTTTTCCATCTGGCAAATTTGGCTTTTTAAGGCATTCTTCTCCTCATTGCCTTTTTGAGCCTCTTTTGCCATTTGAGTTAGTCTATTTTAAGGTGTTATTTTCCTCAGTCAGGCTATTGACTCTCATTTCATACTCTTCCTGCATCCTTCTCATTTCTCTTTCCAATTTTTCCTGCACTTCTCTTATTTGGTTTTTAAAATCCTTCTTAAGGTCTTCTATGGCCTGTAACCTGCTCATATTTTCATTTGGGGCTTTTGGTGCAGGATTTCTGACCTCACAGTCCTCCTCCTGTTCCATGCTTTGATCCTCTTTGCCCCCCAAATAGGAGTCTAATGTTGCATTTTTCTGTTTATTTTGTTTCCTTTGCCTAGGCATGTTGCCACTTAATTACTTGACTTTTGGGCTTGTTGCCACAGTAGACTCTGCCATCAGACAGGGAAACTTCTGTCCCAAACGTTGGGGTTTTCTCAACTTCTGGAGGTATTAGTTGGGTGGCCTCTGTGAAGTCTCCACACAGTCTGGCAAGCTGCTCACACACCCCAAGACCTCCACCCCAGACCACAATCCGGATCCAAGAAGGTTAAAGCAAGAGCAATTACCCCCCCGCCCCCCCCCGCCCCAGACTAATCACCAGATCCCCCTACAGTTCGCAGGCTAGGAGCTGAAGCTGCAAAATGGTGCCTTGATTCCTCAGCTGCTTCTCGCCCCCAGGGTAAGAAGCTGACACATTCCCAAATACTGGTCCCAAAGTCCATAGGGCACTAACCTCTCACTTTGTCCATGGCATCTATGTGTTGGTAATTCTGGAAAAGCCACAGCTGCTGGTGTTCTGGGGTCCCTCCACCCGGCTGCTGGTCTGGCCACCCTGGTACTAAAACCTCCAACTCATGCGGTCCTGGGCTCGGCTCCCAGAGTGCTGAGCTAGCCACTCCCTGCCAGGCTGCCGGGCTGTCCTCAGTGGGAGGTTAGCTTCTCTTTGTCATTTTGTGGGTTCTGGAGCTCCAGAGGTTTTTCAGAGACCCCCTTTTATATAATTTAGAAGTGGTGTGGGCTGGAGCCCCGTGGAAGTGCTGCTTCTACTCCGCCATCTTGGTCCCCCCCGCCCCGGTTGCATATTAAGATCCTTAAAATCATTAGAAGTATTTCTCTGGCTACCCTTCTGCCCACAACTAGAGGTAGGCAATCTGTTTCACAGGCCTCATTTCGACTTTTAGCTCCTAGGAGATATTTCACCATGTTAGAGAGCCCAGTTCCTAGGCAGAGAACAATGCATCATAAAAGAAGTGGAAATTTCCTTTACTTTGACATTTTAATGCATCCTAACTACTACCACATTCTCTCTATATGGCTTTTCAGGAAATTATGATTTGGAAGAAAAAGTCTGGAACTTTGACCCATGGGATCAGAGATTTATTCTGTATAAACGAATGTTCTTGTTTTCTCCTGTGTTAGCATGGAAAGTCTTCATCAGTAGGGATAGCTTTTTCTATTGAATTTGTGTCTCTAGTCTTTAGCATAGGACTTGGCACATAGTAGGTATTTGATAAATGTTTGTTGAAGGAAAACAATCAACATAATGAATCATATTAAAAATAAAAATATATATATACATTGCTTGGAAAGGATAACAAGAGATGGAAATTGTCAGTGTTGTGAGGGGGTGTGAAAAGACATGCAAACTAATGAATTCTTGGTACAACTGTGAAAGTGTACAATCATTCTCTGTATGGCCCAAAGTATTTAGAGCAATGCTTTTTGTGGTAAGAAAGAACTGGAAACAAAGTTGGTAGCCATTAACAAAAGAATGACTCAAGAGGTGGTGGTACATGCTCACAATGGGATGTTACCTTGTGATAAGGATACAGGAAAGTTTGGACTTCAATGAATTGATGAAAAACAAATTAAACAGTGCTAGGAAAATAATATGTGTGAAGCCCACAGCAATGTAAAGAGAAAGAGCAAAACCCACAAAATAATGGAGATTGAACATTGTGAAATTACTAAGAACAAGTCTGGCCCCAAAGCAGAGAGATGAGAAGACAACTTCCCCTTTTCCCTCAGTGGCTCCCTTTATAGGTGGGGGATGTTAACAGAACATTGGAACATTATGTATATTGATTGGGTTTTTTTTGTCGTTTTTTTCTCTTCTTTTTTCTTTTAAAAGTTACTCTGGTAAAAAGATGGTTCTCTGGGAGGAAGAGGGAGAATGAAGGTTGATATAGTGACAGCAACCAAAAAATGATGAATGAAGATCTATTTAAAGTAAATGGCCCTTATCCGGTGGATTGATTGACTGGCAAGGAAACTACAGGCCATCTAGTAGAAGAGACCACCTATTTTACTGAGGCCCAGAGAGTTGAATGATCTGTTTGAGGTTACAAGTGGTGGAAGTATGATCTGAACCAATATTTTCTGACTCCAAATCCAGCTTGCTTTCTACCATACCAGAAAGACCCAGATTTAAATCCTGACGATGACACATGGTATTTGTATGATCCTGGCTAAGTTGTCTTTCCATTCTGGGACTCAACTTCCTCCTCCATAAAGTGTGTACATGAGTGTGTGTGTGTGTGTGTGTGTGTGTGTGTGTATCTACTATGAGCTAGGCACTGTGTTAAGCACACTGCAAATATTGTCTTATCTAGTCCTCATACCAATTCAGGGAGGTAGATGCTGTTACTGACCCATTTTACAGTTAAGGAAACTGAGGTGGATAGTGGGTAAGTGACTTGTCCAAGGTCACACAGCTAATAAGTGTTATATTGGAACTTAGGCCTTTCATGATTAAAAGCCCAGGTTTCTATTTAATGGGACACCTATTTGCTGTTATATTAATAACTTCTGAAGTCTCAGTACTGAAAAATTTCTGACTTTTGGTCCTACATATTTCAGTGTTAAAAAGAATTGGCATTGAGCGATACTAATGGCTGCTTGCAAGATGGAGCAATACTGAGCTAAAGTGGCATTAGAAAAGAAACACCTTGGAGACCATTAGGTGGCACAATCGTGGATAGAGTGCTGGGCTTGGAGTCAGGAAGACTCATGTGTCTGAACTCAAATCTGACCCCAAACACTTACCAGCTGTGTGACCCTGGGCAAGTCACTTAACTCTGTATGCTTTAGTTTCCTCGTTTGTAAAATGAGCTGGAGAAGGAAATGGCAAACCAGTCCAGGATTGTTGTAAAGAAAACCCTAAATGGGGTCACAAAGGGTCAGACACAACTGAACAACAAATTAAAAACATCTGCCCTACTTATTGCAAAGAGCTGACATGCTAAAAGTGCTTTGTATGTCTTAAGATGCAGTAAAATATGAGGTCGGATTATTCGAAGTAGTTCTCATCCATGTGCTTCAATGAAATTTGGAATTCAAAGACTTGGGTTTGAGTCAGAATCACATAATTTGAGAGTCAAATGGGCCTCCTCCACTGTCTTGCCCAAACCTGCGCCCCACAAGGAATCTCCACTATAATACCTCTGCCAAGTAGCCACCGAGTCTCTGCTTGAAGAACTCCAGTGAAAAGAGAGCCACAGTCTCTGAAGGAAGCCCATTCCATTTGCAGACAACTCAAGCTAGGAAAGGATTTCCTGACATCGAGCTTAAATCAGCCTCCTCTGCAATTTCCACCCTCCTGGTTCTTCCTTTTTTAGCTAAATAGAAGAAATTTAATCCCTCTTCCCCATGGCATCCCTTCAAATACTTGAAGAAAGCTCATGTGGAATTATAGAAATCTTTTCTTTTCCAAGCTAAAAAAATCCTCTTTTTTTTTCAACTTGTCCTCATATGACATAGACTCAAGGCCCTTCCCCACCCTGGGCATACTCCTCTAAAGGCTTTGCAGGTCATCAAGGCCATTCTGAAACTATGGTGCCTAGAACTGAGCAGAAACCAACATTTGAGATGAGATCTGACCTAGACAGAGCTAAGTGTTATTAACTACCCTCCTTTATTCCTGGGGGCTAGGCACCCTTTGATTTGTTAATACCACCTAGGGTTCCATTAGATTTTTTTTCAGGTTCCACCTTACATTACTGGCTCATTTTGAGCTTAGTCTACCAAAATCTCCATATTTCCCCCACACCAAACAGCTATTTAACTCTTCTTCCCACATCTTGTACATGTAAAGTTGACTTTTTGAACTCAAATATAAGCTACTCACAAGACTGGGAATTATAGCACAGTGTCTGGCACATGCTCCATGCTTAATAAATATTGATTGGCTGATTATAGGATCTGGATTGAAGAATAGAATTTATCATTTACTTTGACATCACTGAGTTTCAATTTTCTCATATAAAAAATGAATTGACAACATTTGCACTATCTGTTTCATGGAGTTGTTGGTAGGATTAAATGAGAAAAGGTATGTGAAATATTGTCTTCATATTTTTGGATATTTTTTGGACTAAGAATCACCCTGATTCTGTTCTTCCTCTTCCTTATTTTTCTTCCTCTTGCTTCTTACTCCCCTCCTTTTTCCTTTTCACCTTCCTCCTTTTCCCTCAATTTCCTTCCTTTACTTCTACCACCTCTTTTTCCTTTACTCCTCCTTTGTGATCAAGATCACTTTTTATAAATGGCTCCATTCAAATAAGTTAGACATTGCCTTGTCCTTCCAGACATTAAGGGAATCTTAAAAGCTTACATTTACATATTTTACAGCTACAAAGTGCTTTTCATCCATTCCCCAATTTGATCCTCCAATAATTCTGTGACATAGGTATTACAGGCATTCGTATCCTTATTTTTAGGTAAAGAAACTGAAGTTCAGAGAGTCTGATAGGACCCACCCAAAGTCCAATGAAACACAAAGTAGAAAAAATCAGTTTTCCAACTCGGTTTTGTGGGCTGAGAAGTCTTTCCAACTCTTCAATTTCTCTTAGCCAATTTTTAAGGGCCCAGAAAACCACCAACCTCGAGAACATGTACACAAACAGAAATGAATAGAAAGGAAAATAGAAAAGAGGGAAAGGGTAAATGGAAAGGTGGAAAGTGGCAGTCTGGGAGAGATGTTAATCTTCTTTCAAGGCAAAATAATTTTGTGAAAAGTTTGTGCTGTCTTGCCATTCAGGAGGCCTTGATTAAAGAGGTAGATCTTAGGCACAAAATAATTGTAGAAAGAGAAGACTGGGTTGACAGCATGATGCTCTAGTCCCTATTGGCCTGGAAAATGACATGCTCAGGATCTTTTCCAGTTTTAACATATTTGATAGTTAATACTTTGGTTCCCCAAGTGTTCAGATGCTTAGATTTTCTTAGAGAAAGAAAAGGGAAAAACCCCAATGATTTCTAATGCTTTTCATTCCAATAACCTTTAATTTTTCACTTTCAGCTGCCTCAGTGAACCTGCCTCACTTTGTCATCTAGCGTGGCACCCATTAATATAGAGCGTGTTCTGGTATAGCATGAAATTTTCCATTATTTCATGGGCAATTTAATATGTAAAACTACATCTTACAAGGAAGGATGTAAGCAGAGAAAAGTGAGTCTTGGGGTTTCAACTTTGTTACTGCCTGTAAAGGACCAGCACAATCTGTCACCAAAAAAACCAAAAAATCATCCCTGCTCCTCCCACTAACATATTAGATTAACATAAAAGCAGGGACTATGCCTCATTTGCTCTCCCCTAGAAAGTAGTAGAGTTTCCTGCATACTGTAAGTGCTTAATAAATGTTTAATGATGTGAAACTGAAATCAGTCAATTTTTCTGTTCAGTTAGGGGTGGGCTCCTAAAAATGCAGATTCAGTGTAGCCGACCTGAGAAAGTATGATCAGATGGTTTTCTTTTTGACAACAGTTATTCATGAGAATCTTTTAAGGAGAAGAGAGCTTCCTACCTTCATCAGGTATGGGAGACCCACACCGGTGAAATGACAAATTCTCAAGGTTTTAAAGATTCTGAGCAAGTCTCCAAAGCCCATTAGAAATGGAAAGGGGGCAGAATGAAATTGCCTGAACCTCAGGCTCTGCTAATAAGTCTGCACTGTGTAACCTTAGGCAAATATCTTAACTTTTCTGTTCCTTGCTTTCTTCATTTTTAGAAATAATGATGCCACTGTCTGCTGCAACATTTGCCCAAAGAAGGGGCTTAAAATCATACATACAGAGCTGAAAGGGAATTTTAGGGTCATCTAGGGAATGATCAGCTGGGAGAAGAGAAAACTTGAGGGGAATACAATAACTGCTTTCAAGTATATTTGAAGGGTTGCCATATGGAAGAGGGAACAGACTCATTCTGCTTTGTCCCAGAGGGCCGTAGGGGGCATAGAGAGGCCAATTTAGACTAGATGGAAGGGAAAGCTTCTTGACTTTCAGATCCATTCAGAAGTGGACTAGATCACCTGGGGAGCTGGTGAGTTCTCCCTCATTGGAGGTCTCCAAGCAAAGGCTGGCTGACTACCTGGTGGTGTCATGGAGTAGATCCTGGCCGTGGCACCTTCTGTTACTGACATCTTTTTGATTCCTGGAGTCAGTCCCTCACTGTGTGGCTGTGGAACAGGGTGACAGCAGTCCTTGACTGTACATTCGAAGGTAACAAGTCAGAGAGTATATCCAGACTGAACACAGGATCATAGGATAAGAGGGTTGTGGATTCAAAGGCACCCCCAGAAACTGCACTACAACCTTCACTTCACAGATGAGCAAATCGGGTGGATGCTGAGTACCTGGAAGCCTGTGTGCCACTGAGACCAGAACTGATAAATCTTTATGGTTTTGTCTTGTTTCTCTCCCAATCTTTCCACCTCTGTCTCTTTGTGTCTCTGTCTATCTCTTTGCTTGGTTCCTTTGCTCTGATTTTCAACAACTTGTTCTCATTCTCTCTCATTCTCTCTCATTCTCTCTCTCTCTCTCTTTCTCATTGGTTCTCTATAATAAATAGTCAATAATTTCATTATTGACCTCTGTTTCATTTTTGGATTGCAACCTAGGAAAGGCAGTTGGGGTGAAATGCCTTGGGGAGAGAGTGGACAGAATGCTGCCATAATTAGAGTCAAGAAGTTCTGAGTTCAAATGTAGCCTCAGACACTTACTAGTTCTGTGACCCTGTCACTTAATCCTGTTTTCCTCAGTTCCCCATCTGTCAAATGACTAGAGAAATAAATGGCAAACCACTCCGGAATTTTTGCTAAGAAAACCCCAAAGGGGGTCACAGAGAGATGAACCTGCCTGAAACAACTGAACAACATGGGCTTCGAACTGGGCTAAGTCGTAGGGATACAAATACAAGCAAGCAAAACAGTTCCTGCCCTCAAGGAACTTACATTCTAATGGGAAAAGAAGAGACATAAAAAGGAAATGGGAGAGGACACCCAGTAGCCAGGTGTAGAAATATCTAAGAAGCAAGTTTGCATAAAACAAGTGGTAGACGGTGAAAATTAGGTGACAGAAAAATAAATAAAAAAATTTCATTAAAATATTTCCCCCTCTACTTTCTATATAAACATAGATTTTGGTCTAAACAATGGGCCCCTGGGCAATTTGCACAATTTGTTATTGCAAGCACTCTTGGTCTCATTATTTTCAGCGCCCTAGGGCAATGCTCTGGAATCCCCAGCCTTGGAATGGTTTCATAATTGGTAGATGGGGACAGGGAAACCCATGAAACTCCAGGACTCTGCTGTGATCTAAATGAGTTCCTGTCCCTTTTCACATTTTCCAATGACATCAGATGCTGCCCAGTCCAGAGAAGGACAACAAATATGTACGAGGCACAGAGCTTGGGGAAGGGCAGAGAGATTAGGCTTTATTATCTGACCTTAAACATTGTGGTCATGGAAACTCTGGCTCAGCTTCTCCAAAGCAAGGCACATGCTGTCCCAAGAAGCATCAGATAGCGCCCTACCTCCCTACACCATCTCCACTTACTTATAGGACTCACATACTCTCTCACACACATGTACATACTGACACACTCAAATCACAAATACCACACTCACAGACACACTCAACAAACACTCACACATACAGAAACGCACATATGTGCTGCTTTCCCACCCTCTCTACAAATAAAAATCTAAAAATACACAGTCCAAACCAGAGGGAGCACTTTGGGTAGTCTATTTAGAGGGCCCTCTGGCTACATTTCATAACCCAGGCTAGGCAGATTGCCTTAGGCTGAACATGTAGCTCAGGAATAGAAGATCTTAATCTGCCTCACAGAAAGCACTCCTCCTTCCCAGTGCTATCTGTTAGTCAATCAATACCTCTCCTTAGTAGACTAGGCTCTCCTGCTAAATATGGAAACAGCTGGCACTTGGCAGTGGCCAGAGGGCTAGCCTTGAATCATTTTGAGGAGAGGGATCTGCATTGTTGTTCCAGGCTCCATCCATGTTTCTCCAGATAGACTCAGAGTCAGGAAGAGCTCATCCTGAACCCTCCCTACAACCCTCACAAACTAAAAGACAATGGACAGTTCCCTTACTGTTCTGAACTTCAGTTGTCTCATCTGTAAATGAGGGCCACACCTGTGGCAGCCACTTCTTGTGTGCTCTACTCCATTCCACATGGGTGTACTTTGCGGAATCTACTGCGTGCTCAGCTACAGGAATGAAGTTTCAGGCTTTGGCTATGTGAAGAAACATGAATGCACACATGAAAGGATGTATGGGTTGGGGGGAGGAAGTAATGACTCTTCTTTTGGATGACGTCAACCTTGAACGACTTGGTTTTCTGGATTTTAACCCAGTTCTTCCATCTCCAAGTCCAATAATCTTTTCCCTATAAGGAACTGGCTCAGATCCTCCCATTGGCTTTTTCTGGGGCTATCACAGTAGGTATTTCTTTCTCTAACAGTACATTCCAGAAGAAATGTTAGCTTAGTAAACTTATTTTTGTATTCAAAGCCATTTTGTAACACTATTATGTTAATATCAGAAGCTGTATGAATTCCCGTGAAGGGCCAGATTAAAGTCCTTTGGATAAGACAAATCAATGGGGTTTTGAAAGACAGAAGAAACCCTACTAGGTTGGAGGTAGCTAGAAACTGGTTGAGTAATAATGGATCAGAAAGAAAGGGTGAGTCCCTGGTTCTCTCTGAGAAGCTCCTGTGTGAATATATTATCTTGACTATCATGCTAATCACCCCCATTATTATTCTTTCATAGGTGTAGTTGGACTAAAAAAAGAAACACTTATGTGGAGATTAAAGGAAGATTGGTTCATGGTGGGAGGATCAATAAGACCATGGCAATGCATCTGAACCCTACATTTCATTGGAATTCAGGGATGGTAGGCTGAGACTACAGGGTCTGGGCTGGAATGTTTGCAGAGAGAGGTTTGATCCATATCATGTCCCTACCCAACAGTCCAGTACTGCCTGGGAAAATGACTGACTACCAAGAGGTGAATGTCATGGGAATTTGGGCATCTTTAGAGTGTTAGAGATGTCCTGCTCATAATTACTATTGTTCTAATAATAACATAGAATAATATTTATCAGAATGCATACTTTGGTGGTTTTCAAAGCATTTTCCTCTTCATAATACAAGAGGGAGCATATTGGAATCTTGTTTTGCTCCCACAAAAGTTACAGGAAAAGAAGCAATAGCTGTGGGGAAGCTCTTGCTCATCTTCCTTGGCCTTCCTGGAACTATGTCAATGGCCAGAGGGAACTGGCACACAGCTCTGACTTTAGGAGAGAAGAAACAGGTCAGCTCCAATCAGGTCTCAAGTATTCTCACTACCACACCTCTGCAGTCTACATATAATCTACATATATTAAGGGAATGTAGACTATATAGAAGGAAATAAGGTGAAGAGTATGAGAAATTTGACTACATATATATTTATGGAAATAAAGTAAGGAATTTAAGAAATTTAACCAACCCTAAGACTATCTGGAGGGACAGAACTTGTAGACCCTCATTCCAGCTTTGGTATGAGTGTGGGTAAAGATACACCCATTATACATTCTTTTCTTTGCTGGAAGTGTAAATAAACACCTTCTTCTGCATACTGTTTCTGAGTTCTTTCAGTAAGGAGGGATTTGTTGTTTTAAGGGTGATGTCTTCTAGATCTTCCTAAGGATCTCCGTGCCCCCTCCCCCCCTCCCTCCCCGCCCCCAGCCAAAAAAAGAAAGTGAAGCAGTGAACAGTGGAAGCTTATCTCAGGCTAACTCCCTGACCCTACCTGTAAGTCCTGTAAACCCCAAAAGTTAGTTTCTCATAATTATGAATCTAAGGTTAGTTAGTAGTATAGTATTATAGTATAATACAAGTCTTGAGTAAGTTTGGGCTGTTGTCATTGTCATTGGAAACATTTGATTAGGATAGTGAACTTGTGAAAGAAATACCCTCCACCAGCAAATTTGTACGCTCTGAAAATTATGTCTTAGAGAGTCACATAGATCAGCGAAAGGCTATGACTTATCCAATATCATGTAGCCACTGTGTGAGAGAGGCAGAACTTGAACCCTGGTCTGAAGAGATATGTCTGTATGTATGAGTGTGTGTGTGTGTGTGTGTGTGTGTGTGTGTGTGTGTGTGTGTGTGTGTTGGGGTTCTCTTCCTTGAAGATCTTCAAGCAGAAACTGGACAAGCAAGGGCCAGGTATGCCATGCTGAGGATTCTTTTCATGTATGGGTTGGTCTAGACATCCAGTGAGGTTTTTTCCAACTCTCAAATTGGATGAGTCAGTGAATCTCTTATTCTCTACCCATTACTCTGCAATTCCTCCAATTAAAACTGAGCAAACATGGAATGAACTGTCTCTGAAACGACTACGTCCCTGGTCTCAGGAGATTTTCAAGAAGTGGCTGGATGACAACTTGTTGTCGATTTTGTAGAGGGATTTTTGGTACTGGTTTATTTGTTTTGATTCCCAATTGAAAAATAAGTTGGTAAGTCAACAAGCATCTGTTAGGTACCTACTAAGACACTGTGCTAAGTTCTGGAAATACAAGGAAAGACAAAAAAAATCCTTGCCCTCAAGGAGCTTACAGTTTAATAGGGGAGATACCAATATGTCCCCTCCCAAAAAAACCCCACCCCTACATAATCCAAGATAGGCACAGAGTTGGTGAAGGGTGATCTCAGAAGAGAAGGCATGTGATGAGCACAGAGTCTGAGAAGTAAATTCACTTGGCCATGGTCACACAGCTGGTTAGAAGCTGTATGTGGTGGTGGTGGGGGGGATAGTTGAAGATTAGAATTAGGGCATTTCCTGATCTTGAGCTACCTATTTTTTTCCATGTCTGCCTCCTTTTTATCCCTTCACCAGCTCACAATTACATTTTTAGCTCTTTGTTAAGAGCAGCCATTATGAAAATTCTGCTCCGGATATCAGAGGCTTGATAACAAAGCTGATGTTCCATTATTTCTTCCTGACTAGACTATAAGACATACATTTGCCTAATTAGATCTCCGTTTCTTAATTGGGGGTAGATTTAGGGGGATGGGGAAGTAGGATGCTGAGAGAGGAGCTGTCTGTACATGGCATCAAATTCAGAATTTCCAGGATTTCTACTCAATCTGAATGTATTACCAAGTATTTATTAAGCACCTACTATGCTGGGTTCTAGGGATACAAAAAAAAGTGAGATAGTCTCAGCCCGGAAGGTCGAGGAAACAAAACCTTTACAGATAAATATGGGATCAATAGGAAGCAAATCCATAATGACGTAGGGGCTACCACCAAGAACTGGAGAAATCAGGAAAAGCCTCTGGAAGGAAGAAGTCTTGAGTTAAACCTTGAAGGAAACTTGAGGTTTCAAAAGGTAGAGGTATCAGAGAATACTAGAGGATGCAAATGGCTTGTGCAAAGGCAAAGGGCTGGAAGACGCAATGTTTTATACAGAAAAGAGCAATTTTTGGATAATGACAATAACAACAGCATTTTTCTTTGGCACCTACTATGTGCCAGGCACTGTGCTAAGTACTTTATGAAATCTCATTTCATCTTCACAACAGCCCTGGTATGTAGGGGCTTCTCCAAAGGAAAGCTAACTGGAGAAAACTCCATTCATGGCTTTTCTGTGTTTCAAGGAACAAAAGTGTAGCACGAAAGATTTTGAATTGCAGTCACAATAACATTCACTTGCTCTGTGGGGTTATTCATTTCTATACATTCAAGTCAATGAGTTTATTTGAAAACAAAGTGGATGAGAATTTCTTTGCAATGACTGCTTCTCCCCTTCCCCCAACTGCCTTTCTTTACCTCCTAAGGCTTGGTCCATAAGTACTTATCAAATGTTTATGGTCTTGACCTTAGAGATAGGCTCTGAAAAACACTTTAAAGATACAAAATGTCACATACTCCATCTCATTTATACCATCATACTACAATGTGAAAGCATCATAATCACCACTATACTCATCTGTAGGCTACCTCTACACATTGGATCTCCTGCTTCCCTCAGAGATACCTGTGTCTATCGCCAAACTCCTCTCTCCCATCAAAGTGATATTCAGAAAACAATCTCTCATGATGCAGTGTGGACAAGGAGCAGAAACAGAGAGGCATCCCGCTACAGTGGAAAGATACCAAACCTGGAATTAGAAGTTGTGGATTCAAGTCCTCATTTAGTCCCTCACCACAATGTAGCCCTAAGTTATTCACTTCTATTCTGCTACCTCACTTTCCTCTCCTATAAATTAAAGAGTTTGGGCCAGAACTGCTCCATGTTGCTTTCTATGAGGGTCAGCAATGCGCAGTGGATGTAGCCAGGACTTACCTCATCATTTTCCTGCTTGTGGGACCTTGGGAACGTTGCTGAGTTGCTTTGTGTCTCATCTATAAAAGTAGGGTGTTGGCCTCAGTAATTCCTTCCAGCTCTAAATCTATGATTCTATTATCTCTAAAATCTTCTGGTATTATAATCCTGGCTGAAAGCCAATTCAACTACATGAGTTCATAGCTAATTGAAAGAATGTACCCAAAGAAAATTGATTAATGGATAAACTTGGGGTGGGGTGAAGAGCCCCTGGTGATTGATTAAAAAGCTCTGTCCCAGTCCATTCAATTAAACAAACACTTAAACAATTATTAAGGACAGTGACATGGTATAATGGGAATGGGAATTTGAAGATCTTCCCTGCCCCTTAGTAGACCTGGGAGGAGTTTGAAGACCTCCCCTTCTTTGAAAGTAAACTCTGCCCCCAATAGGCTGAATGTAATCACATGGAGCCTGTGGTGGGAGGAGTTTGCTGAAGGGAAGTAGAGCCCAAAGGAAGCTGGTAGTCAGAGCTAGCCAGATGGAGGGGGACAGAGGAGTTCAGGCAAAGAGATAGAGAGTTTTGTGAGTAAATATTGATCTTGTATTGGTTTGTGGGAAGGCTGAAGTAGGCTGTGGCTTTCAGTGTTATTATGGCTTCTGAATATCTTTGGTACTATGAGGGAATTGGCCTACTGGTTTTGGGATTCAGTCTTCTGGTATCTAAATAAATGTTTCAGTTCTGTTCTCTACCTGGAGAATCTGGAATATTTTGCTATTGAATGTCACATAATACTTATACTCATAGTCTTTATTGTGATTGTGGGCACTGTAAATATTGCATTGGTGCTATACATAGACTTTTGTCTTATGGATATCAGTTTGGCAGCTATGTAGAAGATGGAGTGGTTGACCTTTTTTTTTTTTTATCAATGATTCAGACATCAGAAGTTATGATTGGCAAGCCTGCAGATGATAGTGGATAATTCACAGAATGAGTGAATCAGATTTCAAATAATTCTTAAAGGCTGGAATGATGGTTTGATTCAAGTGAGAAGAACTTAATAAGGCTACATGTAAGGACTGGTGCTCTAGTCTATAATACCAAATCCCAAAGAGCTGAATTATGGAGATAATGGAAGCAATTCAGGTGAAAAAGACCCAAGATTTTTAGGGAATGACCAATTCATTCTAATTCAGTTGTGTGAAGTAGAAACCAAAATAAAATCACATGCCCTAGAATGCACAAGAATGTACAAAATAAATAAAATTATGTTCCTCCTCACCCCAGATGCTATTTAAGGTTCAAGGCATTCACATTCAAAATTATTATTTATGAGCCCCAACCAATGTGTTTATTTTTACCAGTTAGCTGGAGGATATATTGATTCAGTCTAATAGATATGTGATGCCCTGGACATGGAAGGTATAATCTCTGCCCTCTGTCTGCCATAGTAAGAACACATCTCAAATGCTATTCTCAATTCTGGTCAAAATACTTTAAGAGGTATACTGACAAGTTGTTTCATGGGTCATAGTTGACAAGTTGGAATGCAACCAAAAGTAGGTAATCAGAATGGTTATGGGAAATGGAACCATGTCATCTAAGCAACCAATGAGAAATTAGGAATATTTATCCAGGAAAGGGGAATAGCTATATCTATACATATATCTATCTATCTGTCTATACACACATATATACATATACACACAAATATATATATATATATATATACATATTTTTCTATATGTATGTGCTTTTATATTGGAGGGAAGGGTAAAAGATCAATGAATTCAGAGCTAGGAGAGTTCAACAATCTCATTTTACATTATTCTTTGTGCACACTGCCTTCAAATGCAAAAAAATCCTGACTTTTATGGAGGAGGATTAGCTTTATTCTGCATTGCTCCAAAGGGCAGAACTGAGGATTAATTTGTATAATCAAAAATTTCAAGTTGGAAGGGAACTTAGAGGTGATTTAGGCCAATCTCTCATTTTACAGATGAGGTTACAGAAAGCTCAGAGAGGTTAAATAGTTTGCCCAAGGTCACATAGGTAAATAGCAGGGACAGCATTTAAACTCAGGTTCTCAGGTATGACATCTCATTTCCCACCTGGCTGCGCTCATTTTAAATTCCTCTGACTCCTCTACTATGCCCTTGCCTGGGTGCTCCTCTCCCCTTTCAGTTTGCTTTTGACCATTATCTCCCTTAATAGACTGCATCTCCTTGAGGGCAAGAATTGTCTTTATTTATTTATTTTTTCGTACTTGTATTCCCAGAATTTATTATGGTCCCTAACACATAGTAGGTGCATATTAAGCATATATTTATTGACTTATTAACTATTGACTCAGGCTCCAAATCCAGCATCCATGACTCTGGATTATGCTTCTGTCCTTCAGTTTACATATGGATTTCATAAGGCTCATTGTGTGTTGTAGTGGAGAGGGAGCTGACCTCCAAACCAGGAAGACCTGAGTTCGAGTTTCACCTCTGACACATGCTGGTTGTGTGAGTCAAGTCACTTAAGAGCTCTAGGCCACCGCCATCTGCTCAAAAAGAAACCTCAACCATTAAACCGTCCATAACGATTCCTATAGGCTGCATATTTATTTAGAAAACCATATTACCTATGTTTTATTGTATCTTTAATATCTATTGTTAAATGTTTCTCAATGAAATTTTAATCTGGTTTAGGCTACACTCTGGGTTCAACATCTATTCTGGGCAACTTTATAAGACTCTAATTTGCAGAGAAGGGACTGGTCTGCATTGTTATGTGAGTTACTTATTCTGATGAAATCCCAGGTCCAGACGCTGTCCCTAAAATAATGGTCTTTTCCAAAACGGAGTGTTTTTATCTGTAAGGTAGTCATTTCCTCATACCTAAAAGTTCCAACACTGTCAGGGATGTGGGAGGGCTAAGGTGGAACTTCTCACAGGGATTGCATTTGGATTCAGTAACCTCTCAAGTGCCTTCCAGCTCTGATATCTTATGAATCTATTGACTACAATCTCTTCTCTGGCTCTAATTTCATGGTGGATTTTGTTGCCCTGGTTAATGTTCACCCTCTCCTGGAATTTCAGCACCTTCCTGAGCACAGACACTGTGTTCCTTCTCCTCTGTTATGTGTCACTAGCCACTTTTGTTTTTCCAGATGAGGGCTCAAAGGCCTCCAATCTCAAACGAACTGGAAAAGCAGGGTACAAGTAAGTGGAAATAATAGTGATTATCGAGCTGCTTGGTAATGTACCCTGTATTTATCTCTAGCCACCCTCCATGGTCTTTGGAGTACTTCACGGGCATTAGCTGCCTTGAATCTTTAAACATATCCCTACATATTAGTCAGGGGACAGACCATACTTTCATTTCTTTGGTAGCAAAACCAGCTCCCCCCTCCTCCGCCCCTCTGCCTTTGGGGCTCAATTTGTCCCATTCTCTTCCTCTTACCAGATCCTGGGCACTTTTATTTGTTTCAACTTTTCTTATCAAAGTCTAAGGCAGTTGATTAACAGCAGTTATTATATGTTTACTTTATTCCAGGCATTCTGCTAAGCACTGGGGATTCCAAAAAAGCGGGATACCAAAGCCCTGTATGACTTATCTTGAACATTCCTTCCCAGTCATACATACATACATGTATGTATATGTATACATATATGTAAAGTAGATAATATTATGAAATATTATAATATTGCATATGTGCATTTGCATATGTGTAAGGTATGTTATATATGTATATATTATGTTTGTTGTCTCCTCCTCCTCTTCTTCTTCTCCTTCTCCTTCTTCCCTCTATCAAGTCAGTCTAGACGGGTCACCCTTCCCAGAATGTGTGTCTTGTTTTCCCACTTTTTCTCCATTCTCCACATCAAACTGCTCCTCAGAGATCAGCATCAGTCAATCTTTTACTCATCTTTTCAGGCAATCTAGCCAGAACTGATGTTCAAGAGTAGGATTTCAAAGTACCTTGTACATCTATACACCTACACATACTTATACACTCCACAAAACCAAATTAAAATGTTCAACCAAATAAATATAAATTCAATATAACAAAGATAGTGTTAATTTATGGTTTTCTAAGTCAATATGCAGCTTCTATTTGAGTTTGACACCATTGCTCTACATCATGATTTCTTCAATAAGCACTGTATTTCTAGTGTGTATCTTATATGTATTTCAGCACATATTGTACTTCTTCTAGACCACAAACTTTGGAGTGCGAGGATTCTGCCTTTGTGTCTATTCAGTACCTAGCACAGAGTATCAGACGACTGACTCTGGATTCAAAGGACTTGGGTTCGTGACCCTACCCTGTGACCTTGGGGCAGTTAGTCACATTCTACCTGGACCTCAGTATTCTCATCTGTAAAATGATCAGATGATGCCTGAGGCCCCTTTCTGCTCTATTGTCAATGATTCAATGTTCCTTATATATAATATATGTTCATTAAAACTGCAACCTGGGGGCGACTAGGTGGTGCAGTGAGTAGAGCGTCAGCCCTGGAGTCAGAAGGACCTGAGTTCGGATCCGGCCTCAGACACTTAATGCACACACAAATAAAAAACCTAGCTGTGTGACTTTGGGCAAGTTACTTAATCCCGATTGCCCTCCAAAAAAACAAAACAGCAACAACAAAAACCTGCAACCTGGACTTGGGTCTATGAAGTAGGCTTATACCCAAGGGTTCAAATCCATAGTGATTCTGCACTTAGAAGGTCGTTATGAAATGGCTTGTGCTTAAACTTTCAGTTGGAGAGCACAACTTTCTAAAAATGGGGGGGTGAAACTCCCTGCTCTCCTGAGTGGCTCCCGAGGTGCCCTCATTCCCCAAACAAAGGGATACCCAGCAAAGCAAGGAGATGGTTGACCATGGGTCAATGGGCAATAATTTCAAGTATGGCAAATGTCTTCTTTGACAGAATAAATTTGAGAAAAATGGAAGTGAGTCTGGGAGAGCAGGGGGAGTACCTATTGATTGTCCCACTCATCATGGACTTTTTTCTCTGCACTCCTGCTCCTGGCTGAGTGAGAACCCAAGATAAAATGACTCTTCCAGCTTGGCCATTGAGTTGGAGGGCATATCTTCTGGTCTTGCAGATCTGATCAGCACCAGACCCTGACCCAGAAGAACTCACACCTGAAAACAGTGGACACCTGGGAAACTGGGCTCCCTCCAGGGAAACTCAGCTCTTAGACCCTTGTGGGATGGACATGAAGGCCAAGTAGTAGAAGGACGCCATCTGGCGGAAATTCCAAGTCAATTTTCACCTTTTTTTTTTCTGAAAAGTGAATAGATCTGAATTAACTCTTGACTTGAAATGCCCTTTCATATACAGAAAAGGAGTTTCTGTGTCTTGCCAGTGCACATATAATACAAAAGTGAAGAACAATGTCCATTTTTGAAACAGGAGTAATGTGAAGTATTTGTTAAATATGTATTCTGTGTAAGATCACATGCACTTGAGATGCAACGATAGAGGGGAAAAAATCACTATCCTCAAGGAGATTTTTCTGTGAGAGAGGGGTAGGACAACATATATGCAGGTAAATAAAGAGGGGAAGGCCACTAGCAACTAGTGGTCTCAGGAAAAGTCTCATGTAGAAGGTGCCTTATGAGCTGAACTTCTTAGGAATCTGAGAGGCAGCCATGGGGGCAGTCAGCACAAAGGTGGAGAGGTGAAAAAATTAAATTCCAAGTTCAATAAATGTCAAATGGGCCAGTTTGGCTAGAACGTGCAGCATGAGAAGTGGAATAAAATGAAGTGAGTCTGGAAAAGCAGAAGGAAGCTAGATTGTGGAGGACATTACATTCCAGGCTATATGAGAATGACAATCTACAAAAAGTCAGTAAAAGTGATTGAACTCAAATAAATGCATACCAAAGGAATCCTTGCTGGAGGTAACACAACTTTAAGGAAGCCAGATAAGATAAATTCTTCTATTACCATAAAAGAGAGAAGACTGTAAAAGGAAGAATAAATATAAAAATATCATGAGCAGAGTCTTTTACCCCTCTCCCCCCAAAAGGCAACTGAGAGGACATCAACAACTACTAACCCATATGCCTATGGGCTCATCCCTATAAAATCCTTCATGGAAATGATGTGTGTATCCATTGAGAGAATCACTGAGGAAAATATGAGAAGGAAACAGGCAGGCTTGCCCAGCTAGTTCTCTAGAGCAGAACACATATTTATGATTCCTTGGCTGACTGAGAGTGGGAAGAATATAAATGAGCTCCCTCTGCATGTCGTGTTCATTGATTTAAAGAAAGCATCAATGCAGAAGAAAAAAAATGCCACCTTGGAGGTTCACTTTAGACAAAGGATCTCAAATATGAACACAAAATCATTCAAGACAATGACAAACACAATTACTGGGATAACTTTCTTCAATGATATTTTGAGCAGCTATATAAATTCCAAAGGGAAAATGAGAGAAGTTGACCAAAAGTCAGAGGATTGACAATTGAGAGCTTGAAGGGACTTTGGGGGTCCTAGAGTTCAGCTGTTTCATTTTATAGCTAAGGATACTTAGGCGGAGAGAGCCTCAGACTTGTTCAAGGTCTCACAGCTAGTGAGGGGCAGAGGCAGCATTTGCACGTGAGTCTTCTGATTGTAAAGTCTATTATCTTTTCATTGAACCACATTTGGCTGAAACTTAGCAATCTGATAATAATAACTCCTATTATGCCGACAGTGCTTGGAGGGTTGCAAGGTATTTTTGTTGCAACACTACAGAGAGATTAACACAAATGTTATTTCCCCCTTTTTACAGCTGAGAAGACTGAGGCTCAGAAAAGAGAATCTGGAACCTTCCTGAAGTGAAGTTTCATGGCAGGTCTAAACACATACACACAGATAAACATACATACACTGGCAGATTTATATCAATGATACCTATACATGCAAATATAGACATATGTATATATACATACTATGTGTATGTATATATACACATGCATATATGTGCATGCAATATATGTATACACATACATGTATACAACACATACATATAAATACATGCATATAATGGCAGGTATCTATATGCATATATACTTATACACACATATACATACACTTGCACATAATGCATATATTCATACTAGACAATTCTACCTCCCATGTAAATTCCAAAGTAAAAATTATTCCCTGTTGTTGGTAAGGTCTTCCAGATACTCATTCAAAGATGATTGGACCCTGGAACACTAATGAGCTTCCTATGTATAAGTTGCAGCAATAAAATTAAGCACACAGGGAAAACAAAGTGGATGAAAAATCATATGGCCTGGATTATGCAAACTGCTGAATAAACTAATTTAATTAGTCCTTCCATATTTATATCTTAGAGAATTGTTCTCATTGCACTATAAATATGACCCAAAGTTGGGTACAAGTAGGGCATCACGCTAGACTGCACTTGGGGGATTGCCCAGACCTTTCACCATTCCCCCCAAAAGCCTATCTCTATAATAGTCATAATCTTCTTAGGATTCTCTATGTTCCTGAATCATAGAACATTGTTTCTAGAAGAGTTAGAATTTTAGAAACCCTAGTGGTGAGTATGAGTAGGAAATAGGATGTTATCAGTAAACTCTTGGACAAGAAAGGTGCTATAAATGATTATAGATTTAAATCCAGTAATGACTTTAGCAGCCATTCTCTCATTTTTCAAATGAATAAATTGACACTGAGAAAAGATACATCATTTGTCTGCAGTCACAAAACTATATTTGAACATAGGTCTTTCTGACTCCAAATCTGGCATTTTAACCACTGTGTCTCACTTTCCCCTTTCAACTTTGCTTTTAATTATACCCCACCCATAAATGAATTTCCTAGCTGGCAAAAATCCTAACCTCTAACTCATTATTTCCCTATTACACAGAGTATATACTAAAAACTGCAGGGAACTGACCACAGCTCAAACTCAGGGATAAAGCCAAAATGGGGTGAATGGGAATGTAAGCTTACCTGTAAATACTAAGGGCTGTAAAACATCAGTAGGTAAATCATTAAAGTTAGGGAAGCAACCTGGGTTTAGGACACCTGAGTAGATGCAGAAAGAGGCAGACTCTTGGTTTGGAATGGGTCAGTTTATATTTACTGGCTAATTTTTTAGCCTAGTGGCTTCATAAGCATCTCATCTAATTTATCTACATATTGTATTTTGCTTTTTTTGAGGATCACAGGAAAGCAAAATTGGTGGATGAGGGACTTTTGTGCTCAAGGATGAAAGCCATCATGGAGGAGTGGGAAGAGAGCTGGAATCAGAATTTGGAGGAGTTAATTTCAAACCCAACCATTGACATTAAATACGATCACAGGGAAACTGTCTAACCTCTCTGAGCCCTACTTTCTTTATCTGTAAAACATTGAATAATAGCACCAGCCTCACAGAGAGCAGGGGCTGCTTATTTTCCTTTCTTTGTGTCCGTAGCATAGTGCTCACAGTAGGTGCTTTAAAATGCTTGTCCAGTTACTAAAATTATATAGGCTAAAATAACCTACATCATTTATTTAAATCAGCCAAGGATACCTAATTTCTGTGATCTCTTTTATAAGCTCTTTGACTTCTGGGCTTTATTCAATATGGGGATAATAAAATTTATTTCACAGCTTTATTATAGGAAAACAAAATTTTAAGTACTGCAGTATCATATGACAGTGAGAAATCATTATTTTCATTCCAGGGCAGAGGTTTCAGAAGTGTGAATACTTGGGTTCAAATCCTGTTTCAGATAGTTACTTACTGTGTGACCCTAAACAAACCACACGACATCTATAGACCTCAGTTTCCTTACTTATAGAATAAGGAAGCTGGGTTTGATGGCCTCCCAAACCCCTTCTCCCTTTAAACAGACGATCTCCTGATTGTATGTATATAAGTATGTTTGTATATGCACACATAAGTGCATGTATACATAGGGATATATGTGAATATATGGGTATGTGCATACAAACAATGCTACAAATAAAACAGAAGCATAATGAGAACAGAAGAGGAAACCTAAAAAATTAGAAGAGAGATAAACACATTAGAAATATTTACATAATTAATAAGCATGGGGCTTAAAAAAGCAGGGAGTGGGCAGATGAAGAGTTGTGTGCAAAGAAAAGCATGGAGGCCAGGGTTGTTAGAGTATGTAGAGGAGACCATGTTTATTGATTGGGGAGTGGGGAGAGGATGGTGATATGTTTTTTAAAAAAACTCACAAAATCATTGTCAAAAATAAGGTGGAAATTAAGTTACTAAAAAGTGATAAAGGAATATATATAACAGAGAAGATAAAAAAGAAAAAAAATAAAACCTATTATATACCAGCAAAGCTAGAAATCTGTAAATAAAGATCATCTACAAAAATATAAAATACCTAGATTAATAGAAAATGAAATAGAGATTTTAGTTTAATATGTGAAAATGAAATTGATATAACAGAACTAGAGATGGTGGAAGGGAACAGGGACACTCAGCCAAACTCATTTTATGAGACAAATATAGTCCTTGATTCTTCAATCAGGGAGGTCTGATAGAAAGAAACAAAAACCTAGACAAATACATATAAATTCAAAAATGTCAATAAAATGCTAGCCAGAAAGATTATGGAAATATATCCAAAAAATTATTCACTTTGGTCATGCTGGATTTATACCTGAGATGCACAGATGGGGTGCTACATTAGGAAAGCAATTGACAAAATAAATAATATTAATAACAAAAACAACACTAACCACAGGCCAGCGATTTTCCTAAAGCAGACATCGCTCCCTTACCATATTTAATGAATTTGTGTAGGGCTTTGTATATTCACTAACCCTTTGGAACATGAACTTCTTGAGGACCAAGACTGGCTTTGACTTTTTCCAATGCTCACAGAGGGGGAGAGACTTTTCAGGAGATTGCTTCCCTATCCCAAACCACCGAAGTCCTTCAGCACTGAGCTAGCATGTGGCATTGACTGATGGCAACAATGTACATGTGCCATGAGATACAACCCTTCTTACACATCTTTGTGGATACAAGCACGTGCACACACACATGTATATGCTTCCATTGTATACACATGTATATACACACATGCATGTATACGCCTCGATGTTCTACCTCTCATCCAGTGTTCCATCTCTCATCCTAGAAAACAGGACTGTAGAATGGTAAGCATTCATCATGTCTATCCTGGATCAATTTTGACTCTACTACTCCTCTACTATCTCCATGCTGCCATGCTACTGTACTCCAACCTTCACCTCCCACCCTGGCACCTTGAGCTTCTGATTGATAAGCCTTCACCTTATCAAGCCTAGTCCCAGACTCAACAAGTGTATCCCCAGCCATCTTTTTGCCATGCTGTGAGTGTGTGTATCCTTCATTCTCCAATCCCCATTTTCCAAGTCCACCTACAAGACCAGTAATCAACAAGTAAACCCCATCAAAATATTTTTCCTGACCACCATTCCACTAAATGTGTTGCCTTCTATTAGAATATAAGCTTCTTGGAGGAAAGAGCAACATGGCTTGTTTATAATTATATAACCAGTATTTAGTATAGATGTCAAATTATACTACAGTGCAGTAATCATCAAAACTATTTGATATTGGTTAAAAAAATCACATCATCAGAACAGACCTGATTTAAAAAAATCACAAGCAATTCAAATTCACCTTGTGGTTGACAAACCTAACTAGGTTGTAAATTACTTACAGGAAGAGCTCTATATTTGACAAAAACTATTAGAAAACAGTTTGGCAGAAATTAGGTTTGTACCAATAACTTATACCATACACCACAATAAGCTAAATATGAATATACAGACTGAATATTAAAGGTTACATCACACATATACACACACACAAAATTTTTTAATTTTTTTAATAATGACCTGATGTATAAGATATATAGCAAACTATTATAAATCTATAAGATAAAGAGACATTCCAAACAGATTACTGATCAAACATTATAAAATATTGACCTTAAATGAATACTTTCAAACTATTAACAACCATAGGAAAAGCTGCTATGAGTCATTAATAATAATAAATAAATTCAAATCAATATAGCTCTGAAGTTTTAGCTCACACCTAGAAAAATGGCAGGGATGCCAAAGATAGGAAGAATTATTGTTTCAGGAGTTGGGGAAAGCCAGGGTCCATTATATATTACTAGTGGAGCTGGCCAGTGGTCCAACCATTATGGATAATAATTTGAAATTATGCTAAGAAAGTGACCATAATCTCCATATTCTCTGACCTAGAAATTCCATTGCTAAGGATATATACATTAAGAGAGTAAGAGCAGAAAGTAGGGTGTTATGTACTCAAAAGATATTTGTAGTATCACTATGGTAATAATGAATTGGAAACAAAGTAGATGCTTATCATTTGGGGAATGGCTAAACAGATTGCACTATCTGAATTTAATGGAATATTATTGCCCTATAAGAAAAGATGACTATGGGTGCCTAGGTGGCACAGTAAATAGAGCACTGGCCCTGGAATCAGGAGGACCTGAGTTCAAATCTGACCTCAGACACTTAACACAAAAGCTAGCTGTGTGACCTTGGGCAAGTCACTTAACCCCAATTGCCCTCCAAAAAAAAAAGCGAAAGAAAGAAAGAAAGAAAGAAAGAAAGAAAGAAAGAAAGAAAGAAAGAAAGAAAGAAAGAAAGAAAGAAGGAAAGAAAAGATGACTATGAAGATTTGGAGAAGCATGAAAAGAATTATATGAACTGATGCAGTAAGTAGAATTGAAGTAAGCAGAATGATATCAGTAATAATGGCTATAATAATGCAAATGGAAAGAACAAAAATAAACTGAATGTTGTGTAACTAAAGTGATCAAATTTGTTGCTAATAAAGAAATTAGATGATGTAATGCCTTCTTTCTTTGCAGAAGTGGGAGACTATTCACACAGCACATTTCATGTGCTTTCAGACTTAGATATATTTTTTAGCTTTGTGGAATGGCTTTTTCCCCCTTCCACTTAAAACAAACTGATAAGAAATTGCTTGATGTATAAAGGAGGGAAGAAGGATAGATTCAGAAATGAAAGTGAGATAAAAATACATAACATCTATAAAAATGAAAAATTTATGTTTAAAAAGAAAAGAACACTAACCTTGAATTCAGAAGTCCCAAGCTCTGGTCTGGATTCTGTCATTAACTAGCTGTATGCTCTTCAGGAAATTACTTTAATTCCTTTTCTACCTAAAAAACAAACAAAAGATTGAATAATAATGTCAGGCCTACCTTACAGGATTGTGAGTATCAAATGAAGTAATACTTATATAATATTTTATCATTTAAAAGGACCACAAACTATGACTTTAATAACAAAATCAATTGTTTCCAAGTCATTTCTCTTCCCTTTTGATATTCCAACTCTCTATATCATTACTGCATCTTGATAAGCTGATTAATACAATATTTTATTTGTTGTTGTTCAGTCCTGTCTGACCCTTCTTGACCCCAGCTGAAGTTTTCTTGGCAAAGATACTGGAATAGTTTGCCTTTCCTTCTCCAGCTCATTTTACAGATGAGGAAACTGAAACAAATGGGATTAAGTGACTTGCCCAGGGTCACACAGCTAGTAAGTGTCTGAAGCTAGATTTGAATCCACAAAGATGAGTTTTCTGGGCCCTGCACACTTTCCACTAGGCCACCTAATTCCCCACTGAATTAGGAGCTTTTTAAAGAAAGAACATGTTTTGTTCTTGTCTTTGTATCCCTTGTACTTAGAATGGTGTCTGGCAGTTGTTTTGTTTGTTTGTTTTTGCTAGACCTGTGATTTAATTGGTATTGGGAATGCTCAGTGAGGAAATTCTCTCTACCAATGCAATCAGCACCTGTTATGTTGCTGAGAGCTTTAGAAATTTTCTGGGTTTCTGAGAAGTTAAATGACTCGCTCAGGGTCACACAGCCTGCTGCCCGGATCTTTTTCACTTTAAGGTGGTTCTTTTGCCTCTACTGCATGCTGCCTGACACGCAGTAAGAGTTTAATAAATAAATGGTTCTTCAACTGAATGCTATCGAACTGGACATAAAACTTGCTTCTACATTTCCTGATTAAGGCAATGGCAAAAATCACTTTCATTTTCTGCCAAAAGAAAGTGCCTGGGACTGAATGCCAGGAGAAGTGCGGCATGTGTGGCCTTGGAGGAAGATGAGATGTGGGAGCACAGGGGGACAAAAGAAACAGTCACTGCTGAAAGGGGTCTTTCTGGGACTGACTCTCCATTAAGGTGAGGGCAAGCACACTGAGCTGTATCTCAGCAAGGGGGAGAAAGAGGGAAAGGAAAGAAAGGAGGGAAGAAAGAAGGGAAGGAGAGGAAAGAGGGAGAGAAAGAAGAGGAAAAGAGAGAGGGGAAGGGAGAGGGAGTAAAAATGGAGGAAGGAAAGGGAGAGATAATGGGGGAGGGAAAGGGAGAGATAATGGGGGATGAGGAAGAAAAGGGAGGGTGAAGCAGAAAGAGAGGGAGGAGAGGAAGGGGGATGGAGAGGGAAAGGGATAGAGGGAGATAGACAAGAATAGAGACAGAGACAGAGAGAGAAACTGAAACGGAGATACACTCACAGCATGCTAGCTGATAGAGTGTAGAAAAAACAGACAGTTAACACCTTCTTTACACTGTCTCTCTGAAAGAGAAGCTATCTTAGGGGACTTTTGTCACATGTCAGCTCCCAAACAATTCTGTTTTCTTTCTCAGTATTTGTATTCTCAGTTCCCTCCACAGGTCAATAATGTCATTAATTTTTAACCACAGGAAATGAAGATAATTTTACTTCCAAGGGCATACTTTAGTTCAGTGGCTTTTGGCATGACCTAGCACATATGACCTTCCATCACATGGGAGGAAATTTCTATGCCTGCTTAGCATTGTCATCTACTATCAAGGCTTTGTGGCTGTCAAGGATCAGAGGCTGTCAAGGATTCCAGTAGCTTTTCTTGTCCCCAGACACTGAGTGTTGCCACCAATGATTGGTTTTTCCAGAACACACAAACATGCACACACACATACATATTTGATAAACATATATGTATTAATAACAATAGTAGCTAACATTTACATAGTGCTTAATTCGTGCAAGTACAAATATTATCTCATTTAATCCTCACAACAACCCTGGAAGGTAGGTTCTATTATTACCCCCATTTTGCAGTTGAAGAAACTGAAGTAGAAAGAGGTTAAGTGACTTGCCCAGGGTCACTAGTAAGTATCTGTGGTCAGATTTGACCTGACTTCAGTCCCAGTATTCCATGTCCCATACCACCTAGTATATATATATATATATATATACACACATACTTATATACACATATACACATACATGCACACACCCACAAATATATACATGCACACACCCACAAAAATATATATAGTAAAATTGTGTGTGTATGTATATATATATATATGTATATATATATATATATACATACACACACAATTTTACTCTAGAATTGTCTTTCTCTCATATCTTTCTGAAGAGATATGATGGAGTCTCTTCATTGTTACTTCAGTGACTGATGAGAGAGAAGCTGGACTTGGAATACTCAAGGGAAGCTGCATCACTCATGGCAGAACCTTCAAGTGGGCCGGGAGGGGTGTAGCAGAACTGATCTAGAATTGACATTGGAGTCAGGATGACCTGGTTCAAGTCCTGCCTATGTGAGTGAGAATGCTATTTAACCTCTGAAGGCTTAGGCATCTTGACAAACTGCAAGCTCCAGTAAAAGTGCCGGCATGCATTGTGGGAGCTGCAGTTTGGGAAAGAAAAAGGAATGAGAAGGGACTTAAAAGAAAGTCAAATCCAGCCCTCTTGTTTTGAGTCTGAGCAAGGCAAATGACCTGTGTAGACTCAATAGAGGCAGGGCCAGCATAAGAGCTCAGGTCCTCTGATTCTAGGCCCATTGAACTTTCTTTTTTTTATATTTAAACAAATGCTTTATTAACTTCTGTTTTACATCATTAATTTCCAACAGATTTTGAGTTACAATCATTTTTCCCCCATTATTCCCCTACCCAGCCTCCCAGAATAGTAGTCCCACAAGATATCGCTTCCTTCAATCTACTCTCTCCCATACCTTCTCCCATACCCCCTTTGACTTTTCCATTAGAGGAAGGTGAATCTTTGTGTCCCAATGCCTGCACATCCTATCTCCCAATTACAAACAAAAGAGTATTAATAATAGTATTTATATATATTTGAAACATTTAATCTTAAGACCTCGAATTTCAGATCCATTTCCTTCCTCCTTTGTCACCCATTCCCTCTGGGGAGATAAGTAATTCAGTATATGTTGTACATGTCTAGCTATGCAAAACATGATCATAGTAGATATATTGTACAAGGCTGCTTATAATTCCCTCCCACTCATCCCACCCCCCACCTGGTCCATTCCCTACTTGATCCTGTCCCTCTTCTATAGTGGGTACTTCCAACCTCCCCTCCCCCCAAGGAAGCCCTCCCATCCATCATCCCTCCTCTCATCCCCCTTCCCCCTATTCTGCTGCAGGTTGAGATATCCCATTTACTATGTATGTCATTCTCTCCCTGAACCAAATTCAATGAGAATGTGGTTTTGCCTTTTTGCCTTCCTATTCTTCCCCTCCCTTGCAACCACTTCCCCTTGCTTCTTCTACATGAGAGAGTTTACCCTACCCAGTCTCTCCCCATCTCCTCTTGCCACTTTCCTCTCTCACCTCATAATTTCACCCCTTAAGTATCATCCCTTCCCAACAAATTCAACCTGTGCCCTCTATCCATGTATAACTGTAAACATATATACACACATTCACGTATGTATTCATATGACCATATACCCTTCTTCCATTATTTTCATAGTGAGAAAGATTTCATCAGTTACAGTTATTGTTTTTCCATATAGGAATGTAAATAGTTCAACTTTGATAAGTTCCTTTTGATTTCTTTTCCTGATTATCTTCTCAGGCATCTCTTGTTTCTTGTGTCTGGATGTCAAATTTTCTATTCAACTCTGGTTTTTTCCTCAAGAAAGCTTGAAAGTCCTCTATTCTACTGAATGACCATATTTTCCCCTGAAACAAACTACTCAGTTTTGCTGGGCAGGTGACCCTTGGGTTCATTCCCAGTTCTTTTGCCCTCTGGAATATCGTATTCCATGCCCTTTGATACCCCAGTGTAGAAGCTGCTAGGTCCTGTGCTATTCTGATTGGGTTTCCACAATATTGAAATTGTTTCTTCCTGGCTGCCTGCAGTATTTTCTCCTTGATCTGGGGATTCTGGAACCTCGCTATAATATTCCTGGGAATTTTCTTTTGGGGATCTTTTTCAGGAGGTGATCTGTGGATTCTTTCAACCTCTATTTTGCCCTCTGGATCTAAAACATCAGGGCAATTTTCCTTGAGAATTTCTTGAAGGGTGATTTCTAGGTTCTTTCTTTGGTCATGGCTTTCTGGTAGTCCAATAATTTTTTAAATTGTCTCTCCTGGATCTATTTTCCAGGTCAGTAGTTTTTCCCATGAGATATTTCACATTGCCTTCTAATCTTTCATTTGTTTGGATCTGCTTAACAGCATCTTGATTTCTCATAAAGTCATTAGCTTCCATTTGCTCCAGTCTAACTCTGAAGGAATGAATCTCCTCAGTGAACTTTTGAGATTCTTTTTCCATCTGGCAAATCCGACTTTTTAAGGCATTCTTCTCCTCATTGCCCTTTTGGGCCTCCTTTGCCATTTGAGTCAGTCTATTTTTTAAGGTGTTGTTTTCCTCAGTCAGGCTGTTGACCCTCATTTCATACTTTTCCTGCATTCTTCTCATTTCTCTTTCCAATTTTTCCTCCACTTCTCTTATTTGATTTTTAAAGTCCTTCTTAAGGTCCTCTATGGCCTACAACCCACTCATGTTTTCCCCTGGGGCTTTTGGATCAGGACTTCTGACCTCACAGTGCTTTTCCCGCTCTATGCCCCCAAAATAGGAGTCTAGGGTTGCATTTTTTGTGTTTAATTTGTTTCCTTTGCCTTGGCATGTTGCCACTTAATTACTTGACTTTTGGGCTTGTTGCCACACTATGGCTCTGCTGCCAGACGGGAATTTTCAGCCCAAATGTGTGGGGGACAACTTCCGTTTCTGGAAGCTGAAAGCCCACCCACGACCTCCACCCCAGATCACAATCCAGATCCAGGGAGGTTAAAGCAAGAGCGATTACCTCCCCCCCCCCAGACTGATCACTGGATCTCCCTACAGTTTGCAGGCCAGGAGCTGGAGCTGCTTCTGAAAACTACAAAATGGCGTGTGTCCTCAGCAGCTTCTAGCCCCCAGGGGGGGAAGCCAACGCATTCCCCAAATACTGGTCCCAAAGTCCATAGGGCACTAACCTCTCACTTTGTCCTAGGCATGTCTATGTTGATAATTCTGGAATCACCACAGCTGCTGGTATTCTGGGGTCTCTCCAGCCGGCTGCTGGCCCTGCCGCCCTGGGGCTAAAACCATGGCTCAGGTGGGCCTGGGCTCGGCTGTCTGCATGCTGCCAGCTCCCAGAGTGCTGTGCTGGTCCTTCCTGCAGGGATGCTGGGCTGTCCTCAGTGGGAGGTTAGCTTCTCTGTGTCGTTCTGTGGGTGCTGGGGCCCCAGAAGTTGTTCAGAGTCCCCTTTTACATAGTTTGGAGGAAATCTGGGGGCAGAGTGGCTTGGATGAGCTGTTTCTACTCCGCCATCTTGGCTCCACCTTGACCTCCCCATTGAACTTTCCATAATGCTATACTGCCTTTCATTCTCAGTCTACCAGTCAATAAACATTTATTAAGTACCATCTGTGTTCTAGGTACTGTGTTTTGGGGAGACAAAAAGAGGTAAATGACAGGCCCTGCCCTCATGGAGCTCACAATCTAATTATAGGACAACGTTCAAAAACAGACAAAGCAAGGTATATGTGTATACACACACATGTAATAAAAAGCAAATGATTAATAGAGGGAAGACACAGAATTAAGAAGCATCTGGAGAAGTAATATAGTCAGTTACCCTTAACAACATTGAGCAGCAATTGCCATGAAGATTCTTTGAGAGGTATCAATGCATTTAGAATCAGAGAAAGAAAAAAAAATTCCACCTAACTAGCTAAAAATGGCATTAGGTTCTACAATAAAGGAATTAATTTTTTATGTATACATGATCAAGGAAGCAGTGTTTCAAAGAACAAAAAGCTTTGATTTAGAACCAGAGGTCCTAGGCCTTGCCATCATACCTGTGTGAGCAGCTTCAATAATGGGGACTCAATTTTCTCATCTGGAAAATGAGATCTGTGGCATCCCTCCCAACTGTACGTCCATGACCTGTGTGTGTTTGTTCCCAGGAGCCACATTTCCAGAAGGATGTTAATCTGAAGACCCCTAGAGGAGGGTTATTTTCATGAAGAACCACAAGATCATGATATCTGAAAACTCATTGAGAGGCTTTTAAGTCTTTAACCCAGAGGAAAAAAGGCTTGAGGAGTCAAGCTTTAGGATATGTTCAGTTCCAGAAATCAAAACTAGGAACAACTGGTGGAAGTTGAAATGAGATAAATTGAGGCTTGATATCAGGAAGAATCCCTAAATAGCTGGATCTCTCCCAAATGGAATGGGGCTGCTCCCCCATCCAAGCCAAGGCTGGATGACCACTCATGGGTGGTTCCAGTTGAAGTGCTGATTGGAGTGGATAAGGTTATCTGTACCTCTGATATTTGAAGGCCAGGAATGTTCACTGTTGTTGCAATTTTTCTGGAATAGCACATTGTGTCTTCAGAAGTCAATTCAAGTCAATGAGCATTTGTTAAGCACCTACTGAATGCCAGATACTGTCCTAAGCACTGGGGATACAAAGAAAGGCAAAAAAAACAGTCCTTTCCCCCAAAATGCTTATAGTTTGGTGGGGCTGGCAACATATAAAGTTATTCTGTACAAACAAGAAATAGACTGAGAAAATTGGAGATAATTTTTGAGGGAATCTTTGCATTAAGACAGATCCTAGGAAGATGGGGACAATACCAAGCAGGGTGGTGCTGTAACCATCATGTTAAATTTGAAAGAATAGGGAAAGGGCCTAGACCCGTGATTTAATTAGCATGAGGAACTTCTAGATCAGGAAATTCCATCTACCAACAGAGGTTGGCACCTTATCTGCAACTTACTGTCTTAGAGAAAGAGATCGTCAATGTTTTTTTGTCAAGAAGCCCTTTGGTAGCCTGGCAAAGTCTAGAGACCCCATCTCTGATGAATGTTTTTAAATGTATAACATAAAATGCATAGAGTTACAAAGGAAACTAATAATATTGAAATGCAGTTTTCAAAGCTTTTTTTTTTAAGTTGACAAACTCTAGTTTATGAAATCCTTGTCATAAGGAGTTGCCTAGAGTGTTGCTACATGGAGTTATTTTCCCAGGGTCATATGATCAGTATGTGTTTTTGCCTCTCTTTGTAACCCCAGAATTTGGCACAATGCCTGGCACTTAATGGTCATTTAATACATTGATTCCTTGATCAATATGTTGACTGGTTGATTGGCACTTGAGCCCAAGCATTTATGGCTTTGAAGTTGTCTCTACCCACCATACCACAATTCCTCTCATGTCAAATTTGAAATATAAATAAGAAAATCTATATGTACTCCTCATCTCCCAACCTTTCAGCTTCCCTTTATGTGTTATCTTTCCCATTAAAAGGTAAACTCACTAAGGGAAGGCCTATCTCTGCTTGTATTTATACTCCCAGCACTTAGTACAATGCCTGGCACATAATGAACACTACTTAGTAAATGTTTGTCAAGTGACTGTAGTGGAAATTCATGGTTTTGTATCTATTTTTTTTTCCTTTGTATGGGGGAAATGTTAGTGTCTGTTCATCTTTGTCAAGTTCACAGTAACAGAAATGAAGATTTAAAATAACCACATGTGGAACTTCCCTATTATCTTGAATTAGCAGAAGGGAGGGGACAAGAAGAGTCGTGTCCTGGTGATTTGTTGGCTAGGCTGTCAATCAGGATGAAATCAGGTTGTGATAGCTTTAATTGGTTGCTATGTTGTTTTATTAATGGTGGCAAGAAGTGGCATTATAAAAGATGAATGATCTTTAATCATTCACCAGAAAATGAATGACCAGAGAAAGAAGTTGGTGGTTAGTGTCCTTAGAATAAGGAGCAATAGAATGATGGCCCAAACTTCATAGAGATACAGGGAATGTTAAAACAGGGCAAGGAAGGCACCTGGTTCATTGGACAGACCTTCTAGGTAGGATTCATAAGAGAAAAGAATCACCATAGGTTGAATTGGATGGGTTGGAATTTCTATTCTTGGAGGAAGTATTCACATGAATGAGATCTTGGATTCATTGAAGTATTACTATCTTTGGTCACTGACTGGTGCTATAAGATCAATATCTATCATCAAGCCAGCACCCAAAGTCTTTGAAGTTTTGGAAGAAACTGAGCTTAAAAATAAATTTAAAAAGAAGAAACTGAGTCTGAGAGAGGAAAATAGGATCATATATCTAGAGTCAGAAGAGATTTTGGAGGTCAGACATCCAACATCCTAATTTTACAGATACAGAAACTGTCTCGGGGAATTAAAGTAATTTGTCCAAGGTCACACAGGTAGAAAGTTTTAGGTCAGATCCTCTGGTTCTGGAGCTATCTTCTCTATCTTTGAAATTACTCTTGAATTAAAGGTCATCCCTTGATCCAAAATACCCACCCTTCTGAAGTTGAATCTCAGTAGCAAAGCTTATGAGGCATCTGGGTCTGACCACTACACCAGACTAGGTAGTGCAGTGGATAGAGCTCCTGGTCTGGAGTCAGGAAGACCTGAGTTCAAATCCAGGCACAGACACTTAGCTGTGTAACCCTGGGCAAGCCACTTTACTCTGTTTGCCTCAGTTTCCTCATCTGTAAAATAAGCTGGAAAAGGAAATGGCAAACCACTCTAGTATCTTCACCAAGAAAGCCCCACATGGGGTCACTGAGTCAGACACAGCTGGAGAATGACTATGCAACAATAAATAACTGTACCAGGATACCAGGTTAGTGCAGGGAATGAGCCTTCGGGAAAGCTCCTGACTTAGCACTTGGTCGGTGGTAAACCCGTCCCCCACAAAACACTAAAACACAATCATTCTTCAGATTCTCAGGTCCCACAGGAAGCACTTAGCAAAGATCTGACCCGACTTCCTAGAAACTGGTGCCATTTTCTCAAAATAACCATTTCTTGGATCAGGTTTCTTCCATTGAACACTCAAGGGGAAATATTGCCTTCTCAGATACCAGCCAAGTGCATTCTACTGTGGGAGGCCCAGGGGGCCAATTTTAGAACCTGAATATATGTTTTTCTTACCTTTTTTCCTCCCTAGCTGGGTGTTTTTGTTTTGAAAAGTGGCTGAAGACCCAGAGAGGGAATAAAAGGGGAGCTAAAAATAGCAATGGGAAGCAAGAAAGAGTTTTTTTCCCCAAAGTGCTCAGCGTTCTTGGGCTCTAAAGTTTCTGAAATACTTTTTATCACAACAGGTAGCAAGTAGATTGTGACAGGATTTTACCAGAAAGGAAACTGAGGTTTCAAGGAGGTTGAAGGGCTTATATAAAATCTCACAATCAATAAACAGAAGACCTTGGACTTGAACCCAGGAAGTCATCTGACTTTAGATTTTGAGTGGGATCATCCCCTACCATACTGTCTGCCTCTCCAGGGGGAGAGGAGGAGGGCAGGGGGCTGGAGAAGGCAGCAGGTGACAGAAGTAATTTGTACACAGCTTTATTTTTCAGCTGGAGAATGAAGGGCACTATATTTTCCATTTTTCTTGACCCTGAAAAATATAGTCAGTGACCTTGGATTTTTCTTCTGAGACTGGATTTTGAAGTTAGTGCTTTGTAAAGCTTGACATTGGTTCCCTAGTGGGCTCTCTGGGGATGGCCACAGACTGACTGGATGAGGTTGGTCCAGCCTAGCAGAGGATTCCACCTTAATTCTGGGCTTCCCCTAGGCTTCTCTTACTGGCAATTTCTTGAACGCTATCCTTCACACATATTTATGCATGAGTAAAACTTCTGCAATACCAGCCTCCCAATTTGGATGCACATACATGCCCATAAGCATGAGCAAGGTCAGACCAGAGAGAATCATAGGATGATGGCCCTAGGAGAGACCTTAAAGATTTACTACCGATATGATTTGCATGACCACACATGTATAACCAATGAGGGCAGTGGGAAGGGAGGGAGAAAATGTGGAAGTCAATTTTAAAAACAAATGTTGAAAACTGTTTTTACATGCAATTGGGGAAAAATAAAGTACGAAATTAATTTTTTACTACCCATCAATGCTTTGGATGCAGACTGTTGAATTGGATCCAATGCTCTTATGAAAAGATGGTAGTGTCCAGTAGTCTCTGCTACCTGGGAGTCTGAGGCTGTTGGATCCCTTGAGCTCAGCATTTCTATGCTACACTGCGCTAACCCAGCAACATGTTTGTATTATCTGGCACCGGTGTGGTGAGCCTCCAGGAGTGTGGAGATATGAAGCAGGTTAAAGAAAGGAACTAATTTTCATGAGTTCAAATCCTGTGCCAATTAGCAGTGAGCTTAGTACCATGCGTGGCTGATATACTTCCTAGGCAGGATAGGAGGATCCAGTCTCAGAAAAAAGTCTAATTATATGGATGAGGAATTAGAGGCACAAGGAGGTGAAAGTGGCCAAAGTCACACAGTGAGCTAACGTGACCTGCCCCAGATCAGAATTCAGTCCTGGAATCCTGATCCCTATTTGCCTTGGGCTCTGCTATAATCAGATACCTTCCTCAATTCCAAGGTGAACATTTCTAAGATGCTCCCTGTTTGCTGCCTCATGTTTTCAAAATAGTAAGGCAGACACTACCTAAATCTGAATCTGAATGAGCAAATAAAAAAAATAAAATGAAAAGAAAATTAAGTACTTGAGCAGTGGATGGAGCATTGGTCTTGGAACAGGGAAGATTTATCTTCCTGAGTTCAAATCTAGCCACAGACACTTACCAGCTGAGTGACCCTGCACAAGTCATTTAACCTCATCTGTAAAATGAACTGGAGAAGGCAATGGCAAACCACTCTAGCATCTTTGCCATGAAGACCCCAAATAAGGTCACAGTGATTGCACACAACTGAAACACTGAACCCTGTTTGCCTCAGTTTCTCCATCTGTAAAATAATCTGGAGAAGGAAATGCCAAACCACCTCTAGTGTCCTTTCCAAGAAAGCCCCAAATGGGGTCACAAAGAGTCAAACTTGAGCGAAATGACTGAATAACATCCACGCCAATAACAAAATGGCTACTGAGGTTGTTTCCAAGTGCAAGATTCTCCACATGTGTGAAACCGTATCTGTCTTTCCACTGGTGAAAGCCACTACCATCCTCATAGTGCTGCAAGTATTTGCCTCAGAACCTAATGCCAGCTTAGAAAACAAATAACTACATAAAAGACCCAATTATTAATCATTTCCAGGGCTGTGATGGAGCCAGCTCAGGCTTGTTCATTGTTAAATTTTCAGTGTGATCATTTACACCTTGGAAATCAGCAAATCTGGAGTTGGTCTATTGTTTTTGGTGATTGTCTGGCCTTAAGAAAGTGTCAATAATGCATATTAAAAGCCCAGCTTGCTTACATTTTTTTTCCCAGAGAGCCAGCTGTTAAACATTCTCATATTGTCCTATTCACTATTCCTTTAATACTCCCAAACAAAACACTCCTTTACAATCAAGAGGACCTTTGTTTAAGTCTAGCTTCTGATATATTCTTGGAAAATCACAAAGCTTCCCAGGGTCCCCACTAAACTCTTAAAGACAGTAAGTTGTAATATAGATTTTGTTCATTGTTATACTGATTAATCAGAAACCATTTTCCCTTTGCTGATGGAAACACTGGTGCACAGAAACAAATAAAAATAATAATCTATAGAAAGAGACAAGATTACCTACAGGCAGTCTTTATTATTGACCTACATGCAAGAAAAATAAATGTTTGCTGAATTGAACTGCATTGAATTAAACTGAATTTATTTCTAGAAATTTTCCCACTTAGCTTCCATAAAATGGGGTAAGTTCACATCTGAAGTCTCTCCCTGGTTGACCACCAGATGGAGATGATGCATGAGTCAAAAGAAAAACTACCTTAAGGCTGACTTTTGATGCCAGTGATGTGCATAGCTGCTATTTATGGATGGAAACATGAGGGAAAGGGATGAATAAGAAGGTTCTCTCTGCAGGAAAAAAATGTTGATATTTTTGAGTCAATGTCAGAAGACAAGTACTAGATTTTGCAGCAGGGAAAAGCAGAGATTGCTTGTACATGAAACAGTTCAGTTCAGGACAGTGAAAACCTGTAGGTACCGTGGGAAGTCAGAAGAAAATATCATTATGTTCTGGGACTATTCAGAGAAGGTGCACTTTGATCTGGACCAAGAAAAATGAAATGGGCAAGCCTGGGAGGGAGTGTGCCACTGTGCTGTCTTAAGAGTTGGGGGATGTGGGTTCAGGGTGACACATTATCTTCTTATCTCTGGGCCTCAGTTTCTCTGTATTTGTAAAGTCCCCTGCAACTCTACATCAGTGATTCCATGAATTAGTCCTGTAAGTGGCCTTGTTAGAGAGCAGAGAGCCAAGCTCAGACTCAAAGGAGCCTGGCTTCAGAGCCTACCATAGGTGAATACTGGCCTTTGGACCGTGGTCCAGTCCCTTGGCTCTCTCATAGCCACAATGAACGTCCCCCTTGGAATCACTGTTTGCTACACTTTGTACACTCTAATTATCTCTATCACTCTTTCAGCCCCCTGTTTGGCTGGAACCTCTCTGAGAAACAACACTGTACAGCATTAAAGTGCTGTGCTTGAAGTTAGGCTGTGGGACTGAGGGTCAATCATTCACTGCTCTGAGGCTCGGTTTCCCCCTCTGTAAAATGGGGATAATAATGTTTGTGGCACTGGTCTCATGGAGTTGTGAAGAAAGCACTTTATAACCCTTAAATCACTCTCTAGATAAAATGGATTATCCCATACATGGAGGGACTCTGTCCTGTTTAAACTTTCCTCCCTGACCCCTGCACCTAGTGCCATGTACTGCCCATGGTAGGAACTTAAGAAAATGTGCTGAGTCAAACTGAACCCTTTTTAACTTTGAAACTTGAGCAGATCCTGCTGTTAGAGCCAAAGAGAGGGAGGTGCTCTTCTTGGGGGTTATAGGAGAGGATCTAAGTAACACAGCCCCACAGACTGAATAAAATCATCCTTGCTCTACCATTTCTGAATACAAATGAAATGACAAAAATGGAAAATGACTTTTCTTATTATCTATCAAATGCAAAATAGTGTGGGGTGGTCAGAACATGTTCTTATCTCCCTCGATGGTTTCCTAATAGCATTATTAATATTTAACAGCATTCTTTCTTCATCTTCAGAAGCCAAAACAAAATAATCTGACCTCCCCCGTGCAAAACAAAAAAGTCTAACCATTTTCAGTCATTTGGGGAAAGAGCTATTTTTTACTATTAAATCATGAAACATGTCACCACAGTTTCTCCTGTTTCTCAAGTGATGCCCTGTTTGCAAAGTTTGTGACTCATAACAACTCTTCTAGTTAGGAAATATAAAATTTTTTCTGCTTTTTACACATGAGGAAAATGAGGCACAGAGAAGTTAAAGTGACTTGCCCAAGGTCACACAGCTAGTATTAAAGACAAAGGTTGAACACAAGGCTCCCCTGACTCCAGGTCTGGCCCTCTCTTCACTACACTTCATGGATCCAGAAAATAGATGAGTCAATAATCTCTTTTCTAATTGGCTCCAATACTTCAAAACACATTAGTCTTCCCACTGCTGAGAGTTTGTCTTGTGTGCTGGAGGAGCACTGAACTCAGGTCAGAGTGATAGGACCTGAGTTCAAATTCTCTCTCTACCAGTGATTACCTTTGTGACTTTGAACCTCAGTTTCTAAATCTGTAAAATGAAGGTATTGATCAGATGACCCATAAATTCTCTTCTCGCTCCAGATCTATAATACAATAAGCCTATTTACAACTAATACAGATTGTAGCTCACCCACATTTGATTACATGGTTTTATAAGTTGAAGTGGCAAATAGACATATGTATATCTATGTCTATAAAGATATAGATATACATGCTATTGTGCAGTCATTTCAGTTTCATCCAGTTCTCCATAATCCCATTTAGGCCTTTCTTGGCAAAGATACTAGAATGATTTGCCACTCCTTTTTCCAGCTCATTTTATGGATGAGGAAACTGAGGCAAACAGGGTTATGTGACTTGTCTGGGGTCACACAGTTAGTAAGTATCTGAGGCCATATTTGAACTCAGGAAGAGGAGCCTTCCTGACTCCAGGCTTGGGGTTCTAGCCACTCTGCTACTTAGCTGGTCATATGGATATACATACAAAAATATTAATAGCTAGTGTCTATTATAATTTACTAGTTGGGTTAAAATGAAAAATGTGAGACTCCAAGAAGGCCATTCTCTCATTCTTAAAAGAGGGGGGGAAATGCATGTTAATAACAGCAGCATTTACATGGCACTTTAAGCACTTTTTACATGTTGTCACAACAACTCTAGCAAACATGTTACTATCATCCCCATTTTACAAATGAGAGAAGTGAGACAGAAGTCAAGTCACTTGCCCATCACATAACTACCAACTGCCTAAGAACTCAAGACTTTCTGACTCCAGACCCAGAATGCCATCCACTGTACCGCTTACTGGTTCTATTACCTGCTGATCTACCTCAAATCTTTCCATGCTTACATAGTCCAGTCCTCAGATGACTGACCTATAGAATGTTGAAAGCTCTCTCCTGCTTTTTTAGAACTCTCAGAACACCTGATCCAATGTTATCGCCCTCAAGAGTCTAGGATTACCTCCATGCTACAAGAAGCCATGGGGCAGAAGGTGGGGGTGACTTTACTCATTAGGAATTACAAAAGCATCCAAACACATTTACAGAACAGGCTATGGTTAATGTCAAAATATTGTATGTGTGGTCAGAAAGTGAAAAACAAAGGAAGCAATCCTAATTCCAAGAAGGTGGAAGGGGAGCAATTAATTTAAAATTCTTATATTGCTCCCAAGTTACTGAACTGAGAGACATGCAATTTTGATAGCAAGTCAGTTAGGTTAAAACCAATCCATACAAAGGACACGTTTTACACCATTAAATGTTGGAAATGATGGTATATAAACCATCTGATGGTCTACACCCCTGCTTCCACCTCACTCCTTGCAGTAAATTCAGATGTGGACATAAAAATAGTTGTCCGGAGTCGACCCAAATCAGCTTAGTCAAAATGATGCAGCCAAGACCTGTCTCATACTTGTCAAACCTTTCCTACACCATATACCACAATAAATTCCAAATGGATAAAAATATCCAAACAAAAAAAGTCAAACTATGATTAGATTAGAAAAAGTTATAAAGATATAACTTTTATATCTGTAAAGGGAAGAAAAATTTGCAAGTCAATACAGGATAGGAGACTATAAAAGATAAAACAATTTTACTTGCATGAAATAAAAAAACCATTTTATGTGAATAAAATTAATGTAACTGGAATTAAAAGAACAGTTTGGACAATTCAATTAACTTCATCAAACATTTATTGAGTAAATACTACCTGCCAGCTTGTATGCTAGGTATGGGGGAAACAAGGTGTAAAGCACAGATTTTTGCCTTCAAAGAGCTTATGTTATATCGATTGCCAATCAATAGAGATTGTGAAAAAAATCTTTCACTAAAATATCTCCCTTAAGTGAAGGGGTTGGAGTAGACGCCCTCTATAACCTCTTGTAGCCCTAGTTTTATGAACCTATAAGCCTAGCCCCAACCAGCTCATTCATGGTTGATTATATTATTCTGTAAGTTGTGGTGGAAAAATCAAAACAAAAGCTAGCAACCATAATAATATGAAAACCTCACCTAATGTCCAACCTTGAATTGAAGACCCCTGCCTCACTCATAGAAACCAACTTTCGGGTCATAGGAAGACAGTAAATCTTAGCATCTGCGCTCAAAGTCATTCTAGTTCACTAAGACCTTCTAGAACAAACTTGCCATAACTCTTGTCACTATTGTCTTCACTCTAAATGTTACCAGGGTCACCTCCATGCTCCAAGAAGCCCCTGGAGGACTTCATTCTTTAAGAATTACAAAACAGTCTAAAGCATATATCAGATAGAGAATTGAGAATGACAAGATATTCACTCATATTTTAAAAAATAAGCAAAGAGAACACTCTAACAATCAAAGAAAGTGGAAGGGAAGCAATTAACATGTAAAAAAAAATGATACTACTCCCAAGTTACCAAACTGACAGATATCTAAGTTTGATAGCAAGTAAGGTAGGATAAACTTATTCAGGCAAAGTATGAGGGTTTTGAATCATTAAATGTTAGAAATGATGGTACATAAAACATCAGATTATCTACATCCTTACCTCTTATCCCTGCAATAAATTCAGACGTGGAAATAAAAATAGCTGCCCAGAATTTACCAGCATCAGTTTAGTCAAAATGATGCAATCCAGTAATAACCAAACCTGCCTTGTATCACGAGCTTCAAAAAATTTCAAATGGATAAAACAATACGAATATTAAAAGGTCAAGAAATGAAAAAATTGAGGAATCTAGGTTATGTCTTTTATAACTCTAAATAAGGGAAGAGTCTGTAATAGGTGCAATGATGATATCATAAAAGGCAAAATAAGTCACTGGAATGAAATTAAGAAGTTTTTGCACAAAAAAATTAGTGGAATTGGAAATAGAAGAAAAGATTGGACAATGGAGTTCTTCAAATATTTATTGAGGACCTAATGCATGTCATATACTAGGCTAGGTGTTACAGATAAAAATTAAACTACCTCTTTCTTCAAATCACTTTCTTTCTAGTGGATTCAGATTATCTATTTGGAGAAGATTTTTTGCTTCAAACACACTCCTTGACCTCAGTGAACCTCATTCTTCACCTTTAAAATGAGAGGGTTGAACTAAAAAAACCACTAAAGTCCCTTCCAGCTCTAAATCTTATGTTTTCTAACAAATGTCTGATATCCAAAATCATTAAAGTATTGAGAATTTATAAAACTAAGAGACATTCCAGAAGTCAGACCTAGGGGGTACAGACCAGATGTAATCCCCAGCTGTAGCTGTGGGGGAGGGGAAGCAAGCACAGACCAGGTGAGTATGGTACCACAGGGTGCAAGAAGATTTTTGGGACAGCATTGCTGAGGGTTAGGAGAGGAAGAGAAGAGTCCTTGAGGTTGAGCAGAATTCAGCTAATAACAGTAAGAAGGACCTGAGGCCTAGGATAATATTGCCTACAACTTGGCATTAAGATTGATGATGATGATGATGATGATAATAATAATAATAATAAGCTGCTGAAAATAAAATAAGGCAAATTAAAAATAAAAACAAGTAAGCAAAGGAAAAAGAATCTGACCACTGATAGTTACTTTGGTGTAAAAGAAGACCTGGGTTCATATTCAGAGGAAGATAGTGAAATAAAAAACAAACAAATAAAAACACCGAAGAGTAAAATCAAGTTGTCACAAGTCCAAAAAGAAATCTTGGAAGAACTTAAAAAGGAATTTTAAATATTAAATAACAGAGGATAAGGAAGAGTTAGAAAAAAAGCAATTCAAGAATATGAAAATAAAGTTAAGAAACTAGAAACACAGATATAAAATCATAAGAAGAAAATGAAAAGGAATTAAAAATCAAATAAGAGAAGATGAGGAAAAATTAGGAAAAAATGAAATCAATCCAAGAAAATTATAAAAGAAAGTTAACCAATTAGAAAAGGAGATACAAAATCTTAAGGGAAAAAATAATTCCTTGAAAATTAGAATTGGGCAAGTGGAACTGAATGACGTTATAAGATACCAAGATAGAATAAAACTAGAAAAAAATAGAAGAGAATCTGAAACATCTTGTTAGAAAAATGACTAATCTAAAGAATGAAGTAGTATGCCTTGACATTTCACTGGCCTAGGAGGGGCCCATCTTTGTATCCTGAATTCTTGCAAACCCAAGAATCCTCCATTCCTCTAGGTTATCGAAACTCAGTGTGCCCCAGCCCATCCTGATCTCATCAGACCAAACCCAAGAATCCTGCATTCCGATAGGTTATCGAACATCTTTAACCCAGTGTGCCCCAGCCCACTCTTATCTCATCCGGCTAAAGTAGTAAGCCTTGTAAACCCAAGAATCCTCCCTTCGGTCATTGAACAACCTGCGTTATCTAAGAGTGCCCCTGCCCCACATCCTGCCCGACCAACCTGCCCCTGATAAGATGGTAGCTTTTGGACTATTTAAACTGTGTGTCTACTGGGGTTCAGGGCAGCTCCTGGACTTTTCCTAGGACTGCCGCTGGCCAGCTATTAAACGCTTCCTGAATTCGATTATTGATGGTCTTGGCCTGGTGATTCTGTCCCGAGTGTCCATTTCAAGAACAGATCAAGGACAATATAAGAATTATTGTGGTGCTTGAAATCATGATTTAAAAAAAAAGACGATACAATGTTATAAGAAATTATTAAGGAAAATTGCTCTGAAGTTCTAGAAGAAGAAGGTGAAGTAGAAATAGGAAGAACCCACCCATTACCACCTGAAAGAGATACTAGGAAGAAAACTTATAGGAATGTCATATCCAAGTTTCAAAATTCCCAGCCTAAGGAGAAAATATTACAAGCAACAAGAAAAAAAATTTAAATACAGAAAAACAATAAAGATTTTATAAGATCTACACTAAATGACCCCAGGTTTTGGAACATTATATTTCAAAGAGCAAAGGAGCTGGGGTTGAATAAATTTATCCAGCAAAGTTGAGTATAATCCTGAATGAAAAAAAAAAAAAAGGATACTTGATGAATTGAAAGACTTTCTATAGCTATAACAAAAAGACCAGAATTCAATGGAAAACTTAATTTAAAAGATTAAGAAGAAACAAAAGGAATTCTTTAAATGTTAATTATAAGGCACTGATAAGGGTTAGATGTTACTTATGATATATGAAAATGTTATCAGTATTCTTAAAACTGTTTTCATTACTAAGGTAGTTTGAAAGAAGAAAGTAGTTTGTGGCTGAGTTGTGTATGATCTGGTGATTCTAAAAATAAAATTTGTCAGGAAAAGGTAAAAAGGAGCAATTATCTCATAAAAATAGGGTGTGAAAGGAAGAACTAATACAGAGGAAACAGGTTGGGGTGGAGGGCCAGTGGAACCTTACTCTTATTTGGGTTAAAGAAGAAACAAAGTAAACAATTTAAAGAGGTTTAGAAGTCTTCAGAACTTCTAGAAGGGTGAGAAAACTGAGGAATAGATGGAGAGGGACTTTTAAAAAGGGTGTATAGAATAATATTAGGAGGGTGAGGGAAGAAGGTAAGGGAGGGAAATTTAGAGGTGCTGGTATAATAAGGAATAAGAGGTTAAGGGGAAAAGATAAGGTAACAGGGATAGGGTAAAAAGAGAGGCTGAGAAGGAAAAATAGTGAATAAAAATAAGATGAAGGGAAATTTACAAGTAGTAAAATCTATAGCAACACAAGTCATTCCCAGGGCACTGACAGTAAAATGATTTGCCAGCAGTCACACAGGTAGCATAAACTGGAGGCAGAAAGTTTAATCCAGTCAATCAATCATGATTTATACTCCATCCTTTATGAGGCACTGGGAATATAAAAATAAGACAACTAAAACCCCTGTAAATTCCCTTCTATTTGGGGAAACTCTCTCTCCCCCCTTCCTTCTCTCTCTCTCTCTCTCTCTCTCTCTCTCATAATGCCTACATAGAAGGTACACACACACCCATTTTTAACACAGGCATTTTAATTGATGAAATGGGCAGGAAGAAAAGGACATTCGTGTGTGAAACAAAGAGAGAAACAAACAAGTATTCTGGGTGAAAAGCTCCTCAGATATAAATGCTTACTGATTATAGAGGGGTCTATAGTGCATTGTTTCCCAGTAGCTACATAAGAATTGGGTGGGGAGAGGAGGGAGCCAAGAGAGAAAAGAGAAAAGAGAGAGAGAGGAGAGGGGAGGGAGAGAATGAGAAAATAGTGTTATTGTGACTTTAAACCTGGCATTCCATCAGTGCAAAAAAAAGAAACAACACACACACACACACACACACACACAACTTTTTGGGTAATATAACTTTCTTTTATTTTTATTTCATATTTGGTCATGAACTAATAAGTGAAGATCTATGGGTATATTTTTATGAAAATGTAAGAGGGGTGATCAATTTGTCCCAATAACCTTGAAATTACACTGTGTGAATGGGGAGCTTTGTCAGAAAGTCAACTCTGTGGATAAAATGGAAAGAAAAAAAGCATATCAATAAACAAAACTAAAAGCTGATTACTTGACAACTCTAACAAAATCAATATGCCTTTAGCTAACCTGAGCAAAAATAAGGGGAACAAAATCAAATTACCAAGATAAAAAAAATGAACAAGAGAAAATCAAAATAGAGACGGAAGAAAAAAGGAATTATCAGAGCTTTCTACATTTGATTGCATGCTAGCAATTACTCTCAAAAAAAGAGAAAGTACTGACTCCTTTTTATAAAACAAATATAGGTGTAATTAGATGAGCAACAAAGAACAAATAAAACAAAGAGAAGACTATGACAATATCACTAGCTAATGTTAATGTCAACTTACAAAATCCTAACACCAAAATGACACCATTTTCCCCCCAAATAATTATTCACCGTGACCAAGTGAGATTTATACAAAGGATACAAAAGTCGTTCAACATTGGGGGTGGGGGTGGGGATTGACAAAATTAGTCCTATTGAGAAAAAAAAGAAAGCAAAAAATGCCAAACTACACTATGATCATATTAAAAGATCCTTTCCTGGCTCCAATCCCCAAACCTTTGGCAAAGTAAAGCACTCGTTTATGCTAACCTCAAACAAATCACAGGAACAGAACAGATAGTAAAAAATGACTTGAAAAGTATGTATATGAAGGAAAAGCATAATGGTGTAATAGAGAACTACCTATAGAAGCAGGAGTTCAAATTCCATTTTTGATAAATATATCCTATCAAACTTTGGGCAAGTTATTCAGTTTCACCATGCTCTAGGAAACTATTTAGAACTGTAAGTTGCAGAGAAGTCACTAACCTATACTGACAAGAAGGATTTCCTCATATAGGAGGCTCCCTAGACCAGTAAAATCATAGGTGCATATCTGAAATTCCAATTCTACCCTTATCTAAAACAAACAAAAATCAACTAGCATTATTTGCTAATGGCAGAATATTTAGAAACTTTATCAATATAGTAATAAAATAAGGAAATCCCCTTCTTCATTATCTGACATTATGCTAATGATGAAGATTTCATGATAATGGTAGTAGAGGAAGAAATTTAAAGCATAAACAGAAGCAAAGAGCAGAAACAAGTTCCCTATCTGCTAGCATGATTTAGTTAGAAAACCCCAGAGAATTAGCAAAGGAACCAATTGATACAAATAGTAGCATCAGTTATATAGTCAGATCTAAAATAAACTCCACAAAACTTAATATTTCTATATTATAATATCAAAATAAAAAAAATAGAAAGACAAGCCCTAGTCAAAATAACCATATAATGCATAAATTATCTAGAAGTCCATCTACTGTGATATGCTAAATGCATATGGAGCTAGTTTTCCCTTAGCATAAGTAGACTGTTCCACTGATTTGCTCCACCCCCTCAGTCACTCCATGACCCATAGGACCAGCTTTAGTGCCTGCAGTAAAGACTCCTGTCTCTGGGCTGCACCAGCCTGTACTGCTGCTTACAAATACTTAGGAACTGGGATGATTCTCATTGATACCCACCTCCCCCAAACTCCCATACAACTTGACTTCACTTACTATTTCTAACCTAATTGGATATTACTTTCCCTCCCATACTGTGTTATCCAACTAAATTGACTTTCTCTTTGTTCCTCATATCCAATATTCTACCTCACATCTCTGAACTTTTTACATGTTGTTCCTCCTCCTCCTGCCTCCACTCATGAAATGAATTACCTCCTTATTTCTACATAATCTGGTCCCTCAATTCCTTTAAGACCCAGTTCAGGCACCATCTTCTTCACTGAGTCCTTCTTGATCTCCTTCACAACTAGTAGCTTCCCTCCCAAATTGCCTTGCATTTAACAGAGAAGAATAAAGAAAACAAAGAGAAGACTATGACAGTATCACTAATTAATGCGATGTCAACTTTTAAAATCCTGGCAACAATATGGCACCACTTTTTTCCCCAAATAATTTTTCACTGTGACCAAGTTAATTAATTTTTTACATATTTGTATTTATTCACTTTGTATTTTATTCAGGACAATTTTAAAAAATAATTATTATCTCCTCTACTAGAATATAAGCTACTTTTGAGCAGGGATTGTTTCATTCTTTGTACTTTTATCTCTAATGCCTAGTACAATGCCAAGGACATAGCTAGAGTTTAATAATGTTGATGGATTCTCCAGATGAAATATTGCAAAGTTCTTTTTGGTTCACCAGCCAAATATAAGTGTTTTGGAGTGCTTTGGAGGAAAAAGCAGAATGAGGCAAATCCCTCTTTCGTATGACAATCCCTCAAATATCAGAAGGTAGTTTCTCTAGGCTAAACATGCCTCATTCCCTTAGCTGATCTTCATATAGCAAACCTTGTCCACTCCCCATTGTGGTGGGCATCTTCTGTACATGCTCCAGTTGGTGAATGTCCTTCCTACAACATGGCAGTCAGAACTTAATACCAGTTTCTAGATGGGTTCTGTCTAGAACCGAATGCAGCAACACAATCAACTCCCTAATCTTGGAATCTCTTCTTAACAACAACAACAATAATAATGACATTTATATATCACCTACGACATGTCAGATGCTGTGCTAAATGCTTTACAATTATTATCTCTCTTGAGCTTCACAACAATCCTAGGAGATAGGTGCTATTTTTATTCCCATACTCACACGCTTCATCAAAACTAGTCATGAAATGATTTCCCTCCTTCCCTCATCTTTGGTCATCTTGTCCAATGCATTCATTTTACACATGAGGAAAAACCGAAACCCAGAGGAAGAAATGACTCCCCCAAGGTCCTAGAGGCAAAGAAATAGAGTCTGGGGCTTTTGATTTCTAATTTAGGTTGCTTTCTACTATGGAATCCATGATCACTTCCAAATTGGAAGTAGTGATGTAGAGGAAAGAAATAAGTAAGTCAACTAAAAAACATCTTTAAGTGTCTACCATGTTCCAGGAATTATATTGAGAGATGGAGACATAAAGAAAGGCCACTCGAGAACTTCACAGTTTAAAAGGGGAATATATCATGTAAATAAGATACATATGTGTACGTATACACACATAAAGTGTGTGTATATATTATAAATGTATATATATTATATACCTACGTATATATGTATATATATAGGTATATATGTGTATACATGTATATATATATATATATATATAGGTATACAGATACATATATATACACATGCATTATTAGAGATAATCAACAGAGGGAAGACACTAACACTGAGTGGGCTTGGTAAAGGCTTCTTCTAGAAGGGAGCAGGGAAGGAGGCAGGGCCCAGTAGATAGACACATGCCTGGGCATTGTCTTCCTGGATTCTCTAATGAACTACAATCCCAGAAAGGCTATAGATTCAGTCCTCCCAGGGAAATGGCTACTGACTCGAGGAAGCAAGAAGACAAGAAGCCTGGTCTTTCAGCTTGAAACTTTTCTCAATCTTTGAAGCAGGCTAAGCTCTGAAGGGTATGTTGAGCCTTTGCCAGGAATAATCTCTAGCACCTAGTGCTTGTGGTAGATGAATAGGTCTATGATCTCCTCAGGGAGAAAGGTAGCAAAGTGAATAGAATATGATTCTTAAAGACAGGAAGACAGCTTGCTAGCTGGGTCATCCTAGGTAAGTTACTTCATCTCTTTGGACCTCAGTTTCCTCCTCTGTAAAATGAAAAGTATTGGACCTGATAACCTCGAAGCCCCCATTCTGGCACTGAAGTCATGCTCTAAGGATACATTTGTGTTGCAAACACATAACAGTTGCAAATTTTAGTGCCCTCGTTACATTCCAGCCACTGTTCTTTGTTGATCTTCTGCTTTTGTTTCTTCTTGATTTTCTTCCTCCTCCTTCCTTTTCTTCTGCCTCTTCTTTCTTTTCATATTCATTCTCTTCCTTCCCCTTTTCTTCATCCTTCTTCCTGTTCCTTCCTCCTCTCCTTCTCCATCCTAATCTTCCTCTTTTTCCTTCTGCTTTCCTCCTGTCAGAAGAAAGATGACAGATGAAGAAATTGAGACTTGAAGATATTGTGATTTAGGACAGCTGTCCTCCATCTGTCTTCTCTCCTCCTCTTTCCCTCTTCATCTTCTTTTCTTTCTTGCTCTTCTTCTTCCTTCTCCTCCTCCTTCCTTTTCCTTCTCTTTGCTCTTTCCCCCTCCTTCCTCTTTTCTTTTTTCCTCTTCCATTCCCTCCTTCCTTTTCTTCCTCTTCCTTCTTTCTTCTTCTGTCTCTTTATCTTTTCTTCCTTTTTTCCTCTTTTTTTTTTCTTTTTACAACTCTTCCTCCTCCTTCATTATTATTATTTATCCCTCAAACTTCCTTCACCACTCTTTTCTTTGTCCTCTAAAATAAACATTGTTCAGGAAATCCTTATCAGTCCATAGTCACAATGGACTGTTTTCAGGGTTCTTCCCATTAAACATGACTAGCTTGCACAGGAAGCCAATTGAGCAAAATTCAATTCAGTTCACCAAACATGTATCATGCAGTTTTACATATAGAAACCTGTGCTTCGTATTGGGCAAAATACAAAGATAGAGAAGATAAATATATGTGGCCCACACCTTCATGGATATTACAGGGCAAGTTTTGGCTCTGCTGCTTCATGCAAACCTGGGTAAGTCCCATTTCCAAGCCTCGGTTTCTTCATGTATAAAACTGGAACAATCATATTTACATAACTTATTCATAAGTTCATTGGAAAGAAAGTACTTTCTACACCTAAAATTACTACCAAGATGTGAATAATTTTTACCAGTAGAATAGTTTCCAGTAAAGGTTATGACACAGGTGAGATAATTATAATTCAATGTAATCCATGGTGTGTGTGTGTGTGTGTGTGTGTGTGTGTTGTATGTGTGTGTGTATATATATATATATATATATATATATATATATATATATATATATATATATACACATGTATATATGAGAGATACAGTCAAGTTTATAGGGCTCCTAGGAGGAAAGTGTCAGACCAACTCAGGGGAAAGAAGGAAGGCATCTTGGAAGAGGGAATATATGAGCTGGGCTTTAGAAGTAGGATAGGAATTTAACAAATTAAAAAGGGAGATTGTGGGAACTCTAAGCACAGGGAAGAATGTGATCAGTGGTATTGTGGGTGGGAATTGCAAATGAGAGGAAGGACTCAGAGTGTGACCAATTGTGGAGAGTGAGAAAAGTCTGGAAAGGTTGGTAGAGCCATATCATGGAAGTTCTTGAAAGTCAGACAGAGGAGTTTGTCCTTAAGTAAGTCAATGTAGGATGGGCTGGATGGAGGCCAAAGGCATGATACAGCCACGTTATTTTAGCGGGGGCTGCTATTTGCCAGCTAGTTTGTAGCTCAGTTCCATAGGCTGTCAAAAGTGAGTCTGACCTTTTAGTTGACTCTAGCACTGGTTGCCCATATTGTTAAAAAAGAGATATCCTCTTTGTGACTGTATCCTCCTTGAAAAGTCCTAAACTGCATCCTATTTCTAGATAATTAATCCCCAGAGATGGGGGCTCCATCTAATCTCAAGGAGAGGAGAGCGGTGGCTGCCCAGAGTCACTGACAGAATGACAGTCACCAAATGTAATGAGGATTGGCAGATGTTAATGGCATCCATATAGAAACAGAAATGTGAGCCAGATTTCACAGGGTGATTTGCTCTGACTTCAAGCTCATGTCCAGTTCTAAAGCAGAAGTCCACAGCTTTCCTGGCCTGTTGCAGATCCCTTTATTTCCCCCCTAGCATGAGAAGGGTGGGGAAGAAGGGAAACCAACAGGCAAAGAACAAAAGAAAGGTTTGGTCTGCTTGAACGACTTTCCAACCACACATTCCATCAATTAGAGATACATTTACATTTTTTTTTTTAAATTCCTCTTTGAGAACCAAAGGATTTTAAAGCTGGAGCTGAAGAGACCTCCAAGACCATCTAGTGTTATCCCTACCCTCCTTCCATTTTACATATGAAGGTCCAGAGAAGATATGGAATTTAGAGTCAAAGAACCATAGAATCAGGGCTGGAAAGGGACTTTTGACATCAGATAGTCAACCCCTTCAATTTAAAGATGTGAAAAGTGAAGCCCAGAGAGTTTAGGTGTCTTGTCCAAGGCCACACAGGTGGTGTCAGAGGCAGGATTCAAACCTAGGCCCTTTGACTCCAAAGTCAGTGTTCTTTCCACTGTGCTAAAAGCAAATTCCAAAGCAGGTTGGTGGTAGTTTCAGCACATCCCAGTCAACAACATGGAAACACTTCATGTCATTGATAGAAAATCATTTGACAAGCCCTCAGTAGAAGTCATGCTTTATAACAAGAGAGGTGTCCATAAGGCATGTTAGGACTGAAAAGGCACAGCTAAGATTGAGCTATCTTCTCATCAACAGCTATCATATATCACTGAAGGTCTGTCTTGCTTTTAAGAAGCAGCATAATAGATTCCCATGAGGTTGGTGATCTGGTTTCTGTCTCCTTTTCTTATTCTCACCTTCGACAAGTCAATACAATAAAACCTCCCAGCACTTATTAAGAGCAGAGAAGGACCACTACTTTGTCTCAAGAATTCCAAAACAGGGGCGGCTAGGTGGCGCAGTGAATAGAGCGCCGGCCCTGGAATCAGAAGGACCTGAGTTCGGAGCCGGCCTCCGTCACTTAACCCACACAAACAAAAACCTAGCCGTGTAACCTTGGGCAAGTTACTTAACCCCAATTGCCCTAAAGGGGCGGCTAGGTGGAGCAGTGAGTAAGAGCGCCGGCCTCGGAGTTTGGATGACCCGAGATCAGATCCGGCCTCAGAAAACGAGCACCCACGCATAAATAATGACTAGCCGTGTAACCTTGAGCAAGTTACTTAACCCCAATTGCTTTAAAAAAAAAAAAAGAATTCCAAAACATCTTCAGGGAGGTAGTTGGGTATAAAGTGGATAGAATGATGAAATGTGGAATCAGGAGGCCTGGGTGAAATTCTCACCTCAGATACTTAGCAGGTTTGTTCATGACTAAGTCACTGTAC